>WEKX01023813.1:117726-163682 GCA_013390025.1 Pitta sordida
AGTTTAAGAGGGATGTTGAGATCCTTGAGCGTGTCCAGAGAAGGGCGACGAGGATGATGAAGGGGCTGGAACACAAGCCCTATGAGAAGTGACGGACAGAGCTGGTGTTGTTTAGTACAGTGGTGAGTGCCCCTATCTCTCATGCAGCAGACCAGGGGTTCAATTCCCACCAGGGAGGCAGTGGTGCTGTTTAAGTGTTGGACTTGATGATCCTTGTGGGTCCTTTCCAACTCGGAATGTGTGTGTGTTTAGCCTGGAAAAGAGGAGGCTGAGAGGAAACCTTATCGCTTTCTACAACTGCCTGAAAGGGAGTTGTAGCCTGGTGGGGGTCGGTCTCTTCTCTCCGGCTACCAGTGACAGAACGGGAGTACACAGTCTTAAACTGCATCAGGGGAGATTTAGACTGGACATTAGAAGGAACTTTTTCGCAGAGAGGGTGATCTCTCAGTGGAATGGGCTGCCCAAGGAGGTGGTGGAGTCACCGTCCCTAGAGGTGTTTAAGAAAAGGTTGGATGGTGTACTTAGTAGCAATGCCTAGATATTAGGGTAGTGTGTTATTGGTAGGATGGGTGTTGGTAGCAGGATGACAACAGGTTAGGTAACAGGTGGTAGGTGATAGGTTGGACTCAATGATCTTCATGGTCTTTTCCAACCTTACTGATTCTATGATTCTGTGATTCTGTGATTGTTTAGAGCAGGTCAGACTAGGGAGAGCTGCCTTCCATTGTGGACTGAAAGACCAAAATGCTGATATGACATTCTGGTGCTGTCCAGTTATTCAAAGGCAGATTATTGGTTTCACACTGATCTTGTGAGATCAAGGTATATAACTATTGCTTTTGGTTTAAATTAAAATGTGTTTCTGATTGCAGTATAGGAAAGATAAATGCTTTGCTTCAACTCTAGGCTGTGAAAACATGTCCTGAAATATTCTTTAACACTTCTTAGGTGTCATGAATTGTTGGGCTTTCCATAAAAATATTGCTACCAATTTTTTATCATCTTCATCATTCCCTGATTGTACATAAAATGTGCTAATAAAGTATGTTGATATAAAATCTCCCAAATACCTGCTTTGCCAACAAAAATTGGCCGCTGTTATTGTTCAGTGTGGCATAAGATTTGAACACCACTCCAGCAAGCAGCAGTGATAATGCCATTTGGCTGAGCAATGCTGTCACTGTGCACACTTACAGTCTGGGCAAACAGAAGGGAAAAATGTCGGCTTAAAATTCAGCAGCTACTTTAGGTCAGCAAATGCTAAAATTTCTTATCCCTTGAAAGACACAAGCTAATAAAGCTAGCAATTACTATGAGATACTCATCTGGTGAACCTTGTATTTTTCAGATGTATAAACTGAACAGTGAATAGCAAGCTATGAGAACATTTTCTTAACACCATAATACTGGCTTTAGCTGCAACATCTGTGCTGCCACAAATAGTTTATTGAAGAGAGAAATAGAGCAAATCATAGTTTTGTGTCAATCGTCCTGCCCCCTACACAGATCTCCTCTTCCGTCTCCTGCTGAGTCTTTCTCACACCATATCAACACTTTAAGAACTGGCATGGCATGAGCTTCACAGATGGATCTGGCTCATGCACATACAAATGCTACAGATGCGTTTGAGTTTGTATTTACTAGCAAGACAACCATAAGGCAGATGTTTGGGAGTAGCATCCACCAGTGTGTTACAGAAAAGGAGAGCAAGTGCATTCATTTGGATCATGGATGCAATTTGCATTCTCGGTCTTTCAGTATACTCTGCTGTCCATGACAAAGATCCAACTGGAGACAAAATATTTCCTTTCATCTCTTCATTGCTTGATTTGCAGTAATTATTGGAGCTCTTTCTTTCCTCCATACCTACCTGGCAGATTAGATAGGGAGCAATGATGCAGGAAGCAGATGTCCAAGCATTTTGGTAAGGTCTTGACTCTCAGTGTGACACGACAAGAACTGAGAGCTTGTCAGGTTCTTCACTTTGGACATAACAATCCCATGCATCACTATCGGCTGTTGGATGAGTGGCTGGAGAGTGGTGAAATGGAGAGGGATTTGGGAGTAACGGTTGACAGAAAACTTAATGTGAACAAACAGTGTGCCCAAGTGGCTGATAGGGCCAATGGCATCCTGGCCTGCATTAGGAACATTGTGGTCAGTCGGACTAGGGAATGTATTCTTTCCCTGTACTCGGCGCTGGTCAGACCTCATCTTGAGTACTGTGTCCAGTCCTGGGCTCCCCAGTTTAAGAGGGATGTTGAGCTGCTTGAGAGGGTCCAGAGAAGGGCAACGAGGATGGTGAAGGGACTGGAGGGCAGGCCCTATGAGGAGCGACTACAGGAACTGGGACTGTTCAGTCTGGAAAAGAGGAGGCTCAGAGGGGACCTCATTGCTGTTTACAACTACCTGCGGGGAGATTGCAGTCGAGTGGGTGTAAATCTCTTCTCTCAGGGTGCCAGTACCAGAACAAGAGGACATGGTCTTAAGCTGCCCCAGGGGAGGTTTAGACTGGATATTAGGGAGAGCGTTTTCACAGAGAGAGTGATCATTCATTGGAATGGTCTGCCCAGTCACCATCCCTGAAGGTGTTTAGGAAAAGATTGGATGAGGTACTCATTGACATAGTCTAAATAATGGGGTGATGGGATGGGGAGCTGGGTAAAACAAACAAACAATGACCCTGAGATTAGCTCAGATTGTTAAAACATGGTATTAATAACCTATATGGACCATTGACTTAGGGGTTGGACTCAATGATCCTTGTGGGTCCCTTCCGTCTCGGAATATTCTGTGATTGTGTGATTCCGTGAAATGTGGTAAGACTTCTCTTCCTGGGCTGTAACAGCATCTTTGAGCTCCTGTACTCTGGTTGCTGGGTAAGGGTAAGATAAGGATCACTGTACTCAACCTTGGAACATCAACCTTAGAATAACAAACAGGTACGGAGCTGTAGCATATTTGAGTGACCTCTACTGTCTGCAAACCTGAGGGCTCTTCAACATAGTCAAGACAGGATTATGGCCAACCTGGTGTTTTAATGGAGAAAAATAAATGAACTAGCTATCTAACCCATCATCTGCACATGAACTGCATTTGTTAAAACCACTGATGGATCTGGTCCATAATTTTCAGGGTCATAGCAAACCACACTGAAGATGGTTCAGATATAGTGCCAAAGAGAATTTGGCTAAGTGACTGTAACCAAAGTAATGTTTATTACCAGTTAGTTTATACACATGCCTGTGGCTCTTATTTTTAGAAACAACCTCCCTGAGTGACTGTGAAATGCAGCTATTTCTGCTGCAGAAAAAACATTTTTCCTGTGGTAGACCAACTCATCTTGGAAGTTACTCAGCTGATGTAGCTGTTTGTGAAATGTCATTTATTTGTGTGTAGGAGCTTTTAGCATAATGTGATAAATAATATGGCATCTGCATCTGCTTTATTGTAGCTGAAGGGCAAGGGATCAAATTCAATCTAGGTGCAAGCAAAGAAAATTCTGCTGCTACAGGGAAATGTCCCTGTCATATACAAGTTGTGTTCTTCTCCTTTAGAATGAAGATGGGAAACTGAATTTGTATTATTATTTTAAACCATCAGGAAGAAGTCTGTAATTTCTGGACACAGTTTACTGGGAGCTCTTAAGGCTATTTGAGCATTTTGAACTACATTGTTTCCCCTGAGCAAAAAAATTCTTCTCTGCCATTCTGCACCTTCTATTGATCATGGTTCAAGGATCAAAGTAAACTGTGTTTTGTGAGAAGCAAAGGTTAAAGTAATTCACAGAGTTACTTGGCTACTGGGAGTTTAAGGGCAAATCTTTTGGGATACAAATATACTCTAGAGCCCTTATGTCCTGCTGCATAGCCATCCTCTGTCACCTGTCCTAAAAATATGGTTGCTTTTACAAGGACTGCATCATGTATTAAAAAACCAGCACAGGGACTCAAAACCATAAAAAAGTCACTGCCTTGGTGTGAATTCCATGGACCTCTTTATCAATATGGCATTTTTTCTACATTCACAAATAGAGCAGTTATCCCTTTTCCTTGTTGTTTGTGGAAGGAGGATTTTGTCCCTCAAGTTTAATTAAGCACCAAAAGTCATGTCTTTATTTATCGATAAGCCTTTCCAGGGTGCCTGTCGCTGTAACATGTGAGGCCACTCAAGCCGTGACCCTGACGCATTCCTTGAGAGTCAGGGAAAGGTGTCAGGCGTTTATTGCTGCCGCCCGGGAGCTCACCCATCACTAACTGAAATAGTGCTAATTGTGCAACCTGCTGATACCTAAGTCAGCACTGTCAGTGAAGATGGAGTGATTACAGCAGTATTTGCCTTGCTGTGGTATGAGGCATGGTGCTTCAAAAATGGTCTGAGAGATATTGGTTGGAAGAGAAAGTAAAGCAGAAGCTGTTAGTCTCTTTAACATGTGTATGGCAATTAGTATAGAAGCTTATGTACCTTCCTGAGTGTATCTGAGAGAAAGAATCCCAGAATCACAGAATGGGTCAGGCTGGAAGGGACCATAGTGGGTCATCTTGTCCAACCTCTCTACTCAAACAGGGTCTTCCTAGAGCACATGGCACAGATGGTTCCTGAATATCTCTGGTGAGGAGAACTCCACAACCTCTCCAATCCGTTTCAGTGCACTCCCACAGTAAAAAGTTCTTCCTCATGTTCAGATGGAATTTCCTATGCATCAGTTTCTGCCCATGCTCTCTGTCCTATTTCTTGGCATCACCTGGCTCCGTCTTGTTGACACCCTCCCTTCAGATACTTACAGACATTGATGAGGTTCCCCCTCAGTCATCTCTTCTTAGGCTGAACAGGCCCAGCTCCTGCAGCCCTTCCTCACAATAGAGATGCTCCAGTCTCTTAATAGTTTTTGTTGTCCTCTGCTAGACCCACTACAGGAGCACCATGTTGTTCTCGTATTGAGAAGCCCAGAAGTGGACACTGCTACAGATGTGGCCTCACCAAAGCTGAGCAGGACCTCCAAGTCCTTCTCCGAGGAACTGCTTTCCACCAGGTCAAATCCCACCCTGTACTGGTGCATGGAGTTATTCCTCTCCAGGTGCAGGACCCTGCACTCACCTTCATTGGATTTCAGACGGTTCTTCTCTGCCCATTTCTTCAACCAGTTGAGGTCCTTCTGAAGGGTTGCACAGCACTCTGGGATATCGGACCCTCCTCCCAGCTTTGTATCATTGGTGAACTTGCTGAGGAGGCACCTGTCCCTTCATCCAGGTTCTCAATGGCTAAGTTAAACAACACTGGGCCCAGTATTGAACCTTTGGGGGGACACCACTAGTGACAGGTCTCCAGCTAAACCCTCTGCCACTCTTGCAACCCTTTGAGATCTGCCAGTCAGCCTCTTCTCAATCCACTTTATTGTCCACTCACCCAGTCCACTGAATTTGCCTGTGAGGATGTTGGGAGAGACAGTGTCAAAAACCATCCAGAAGTGGATGTAGACACTATCTACTCCTCTCCCCTCATTCTTCCAGGTAGCTGTATCATCATAGATGGCAATCTTGTTAGTCAAGAATGATTTGCCTTTAGTGAATCCATCTTGATTACTCCTGATCACCTCCTTGTCACCCGTGTGGGTAGATATGGCCTCCGGAATGAGGTGCTTCATTTCCTTTCCAGGAATTGATGGGGGTAGTTCTCTTGATCCTCCTTCTTGCCCTTTTTTGAAGACTAAGGTGACATTTGCTCTCTTCCAGTCCTCAGACACCTCTCCTGATCTCCACAACCTTTCAAAAATGATCATGAGTGGTCTCACTATGGTGTCTGTCAACTCTCTGAGCACTTCTGAGCACTCTCTGTGCATTCCTTCAAGACCCAGGAACTTGTGGATGTCAAGTTTTCCTAGGTATTCTCTAACCAAATCCTCTGCCCAAGGGAAAGTCTTCCTTCCGACATTACAGTATCACAGTATCACAGCATAGAAAAGGCTGGAAAGGACCTTGAAGATCATCTAGTCCAACCTATAATCCAACTAACCTATCATCTACATCTAGGTCATATCACTCAGTACCTCATCTAGCCTCCCCTTGAACACATCCAGGGTTGGTGACTCAACCACCTCTGTGGGCAACNCATGAGTGGTCTCACTATGGTGTCTGTCAACTCTCTGAGCACTTCTGAGCACTCTCTGTGCATTCCTTCAAGACCCAGGAACTTGTGGATGTCAAGTTTTCCTAGGTATTCTCTAACCAAATCCTCTGCNTCTGTGATCTGTGAATACAGTGGAAGGATAACCTCCCTTGACCTACTAGCCACTCCATTCTTGATGCAGGCCAGGATGCCGTTGGCCCTTTTGGCTGCCTGGGCACACTGCTGGCTCATGTTAAGTTTGCTGTCCACTAATACCCCCAAATCTCTTTCCACCTCGCCACTCTCCAAGCATTCCATTCCCAGCCTATAGTTCTGCTTGGGGTTATTATGACCCAAATGCAGAACCCAACATTTAGACTTATTAAATTTCATTCTATTGGAATCTGCCCATCTCTCCAGCCTGTCCAGGTCTCTCTGCATTCCTTTACCTTGGTTTCCTTGTCAGTGAAGACAGAAGCAAGGAAGGTAACTCTGCCTTCTCTGCATCCTCTGTTACTAGATCTCCTTCTTCATTTAGTAACAGACCTGTATTATCCTTTGTTTTCCTTTTGTTATTGATGTACGTATTTGAAGAAGTTCTTCTTGGTGTCCTTGACATCCTTGACCACATTTAATTCCAGATGGACCTTGATGTTCCAGTGTTTTTTTTTCAAGACCACTATTAACAATTGTAAAAAGTTCTAACAAAAACAAGATCCTAAACTAAAATTAACCAGAACTTCCATATTTTTTTGGTTCTCCTATTTCTGACAGCAACAAAAATTTTCAGCTTAGCAAAACTCCTGGGAGAGGAAATGTTATTTATAGCTCAGCCTTTTTTGAGTTCACAGCAGCATGTTGCTGGTAAGCACTCACTTAGAAATTAAATGAACAATAATAACAAGAAATTATGAGAACTTTACAACTCTGTGATTACCTTTTTCTTTTCTGTTACCAGACCAGAATATGGAAGAGGGAAACAAGTGTCATAAATCCACGTAATAATTAGTCTGCTTTTGCTGTATTACATTTTATTTGTGTTCCCTGCCTGTTATTTTATGTTAAATCTGCAAGTTCTCCTGTTAGATTTTAGTTTTCACCTCAGTGTATAAGGACATGGCACATAACCACTTTTGCCACAGAGATTTCTTTTCCAAAGCTTAATTACTCTCTAGTTATGTTCATAGGAGTTTTAAATATTTCTGGAAGACTTTGGTAGCTGGGATTTTTTGCCACAAACTTGCATTTTGATTGGAAATAACTGGTCTATCAGGAAAAAAATCTTCAGATGTTTTGCCATTAAAGGTTAAGTCGATTTTCATATAAAACCTAGTAAGGTTTTGGCTTTTAAGGTCCAGGTAGCCTGTCCTTCTCTGTCATGTCCTTGGGGAAAAACAACTTCAGACTACCGTGATATTTTACTCGGACTGGAGAGCTTGAAATACATGAATATCTGATCTATGACAGAGCCTCTTGCTTTTGGTAGAGAGGACCTGTTTTCAACAGTGTCCTCAGTACCATAAAGAGGGAGATGTTGACTGCCATAAGGACCATGAAGTCAAGCAGTCATGGAAGAGATCAGAGGGAATACAAGCAGCTAGAGCAGATGTACAAATCTGTAGACAGCCTCATAAAATGTTTCAGAAGGGAGAGTTCAGCAGAATAGAGCACAACCTTGCAGACAAGCTCAGAGAAGCCCAACCATAGATTTCTCTTTTCTCTCCTACATTTTAGATGGCGGTAGGGCATTCCCTTGGTTACGTTTTTACACCATTAGACCTGCTAACTCTTCCTTCAGACCAGCTCTCTCAACGCAGGTGAGAGGCTGTCAACTGTAATGGAATTCTGGCTGTCCAGCCATGCTGAGCAAAGGAGAGCTGAGCCTAAGGTAGTGTCTGGAACAAGGATGGTGAAAGGACTGGAGGACAAGCCCTATGGGGAGCGACTACAGGAACTGGGGTTGTTCAGCCTAGAGAAGAGGAGGTTCAGAGGTGACCTCATTGCTGCTTACAACTACCTGCGGGGAGGTTGCCTCCAGGTGGGTGTGGACCTCTTCTTTCAGGCTGACAACACCAAAACGAGAGGACATGGCCTCNGGTAGTGTTCATCAGCACAGATATATGCAGTCATCTTAAGTGTGGGCCTGAAAAGAGTACAGTTAAACCCCATCCATCGCGAGGAAAGGGCCATGTCAAAGGCATTGCAAAATGCTAAGCTTGCAAAGAAGTGCAGGTTGTTAATATGCATGCAGGCCATGCCCATTGCTCCACCCCCTGGCACTCCAGAGCACTGCGGACCATTTTCTGCCTCTCCCCTCGGACTGTCAACACAGGGGAGCAAAGGGGGAACCGTTTCTGAGCCCCCTCTGACTCAGGAGACACCCCCCTCCACCCCGAGAATCTGTTGGCTTTTCTGGGCTGCTGCGGCCGTGCTCCCACAGCCCAAATCCCGCGCCGTGGCTCCCCCACCCCGACTCCGATGCGCGTGCCCATGGCGTCTCGGCATGACATCTTGGGCCACCGGGGCTGCTGCAGGACTGGGGCTGCTGTGGGGCTGGAGCTGCTGGCCTGCCGGGGCTGCCGCGAGGATCTAAGCGCCAGGCTTAGCCTGAGAAACTGCGCGCCCTCCCTGCGTGCCCTCCCCAGGGGGCAGGCCCATCCCGCCTCACAGGGAGAGCCAGCACCGCCCCTCGGCAAAGCAGAGGCACAGCGCATGCGTGCTCTGGGGAACCTCGCGGACCCCGGAAGCCGGACTGCGAAAAAATTGCTTCGCAAATGGGCGGGGTCGTAAAGGAGAGATTGCGATGCAGTGGGGATTCACTGTATTTCTGTGCTTGCCTGCCTCCAAACCTTTGTGGAAGAGGATTACCTTTGATCATGCTATACTGATCTCTGAACTAACATTTTTCATGTTTGCTTGAGGTCTCTGAGCCATGCTTTATTGAGCGGGATAGTCAGAGCAAAAGTTCCCTCCATTCAAAGAGCATGACTTTTCAGAATCGCATGAACACATGTTCATAACCTCCAGAACAGCTGACTGTGGAGAATGAATAATCTGAGTTTAAGCTAGGTGGAACTGCTGTTTCTTTATCCCACCATGAGCACAATCAGCATCTGTCAGACCTTTTCTCCAGTAAACCCTGGCTTTCAGTCTCAGAATTTTTTCTTCAAAATCATAATTGCTTATTTTCTAGCTCTTTGCAATTGTCTCCATATAAAGATTGAAGTAGATGGGTAAAATTCATTCTTTTTATTGATTCCAAAGACTTTGGTTGTGCAGTAATATGAGAGGCCTCTATCTAGAAAGCTGATACGGTTTGAGGAGCTAAATGATGGTTCAAGATAAGGGCCATTTAATAGGAGAGCTGTAGGGAGAGCACAGGTTACACTCCCGACAGAAGCAGGGTACTCAGCACAGCATGGAAGTGCACATATTCCATCAGGTGACAAAAGCATCTACCCTGCTGCCCCAGCTCTTTACTCTGAATGGGTCGCAGAACAAGCTATTTCTCCACTAGAGGTGATCGAGATCTGCCAAGCACAGATGGAGGGGTGGCCACTTTAGCAAGACAGGGACCAGCACCAGGCTGGGCTGGAGACGCACTGATTCGCTGTTTCCAGCAGGTGATTTTTGCCAGTGCAGCTCCTCAGGCCCTTGTTGGAAGTGAAAATAGCTTTGCCTACGGGCACATTCTCTAAGGAGAGCAGCTGTTTTCATAGAAATGATTAAAATCTGTACCAATGAGACATTTTATCGGAGTTCTGGACAGAACTCCCCCTGCTTACCTACCCCAGTGAATCTACTTGCAGGTGTTTCAAGAGGGAAAGCAGAGATGAGGAAAAACTCAAGACTTAGCCAAAAGTAAGCATGACTAACAAATTACTCATAATTGAGGTTTGTTAATTGCATAGAACCCAATTAAACTTTTCCACATCTAAAATGGAATAACTTATGCTCACAGTAGAGCTGTTCAGTTATTAGACATTTCTGGTGACACTTGTCTGTTGATTTGCTTTCAGAAAACTTCTTGGCTTCAGGCCAGCCAGGACAGAGCTAAGAGACTTTTTGTACATGTGTTTGTAGCACATTTTCACAAAGGGTTGCCAGAGTTTGGCCCATGACGACTAGTGAGCGGATTTATTACATTATTATTTTCGATTGTTATATTATTATTATGCATGACTGACATTCTGAAATTCTTATGTTGCAGAACTATGTAGAGTTAATATAAACCAGTAAGCCAGAGAGGCATTTTTCATAAAATTCCAAGTTAAAGTGAAAATTTTATGTAATTGAAAAGTCATGACTTTATGTAGCATCTGCTTGAATGAGAATACCTCCCTAAATATGTTGCCTCAAAGTGAACCTAGAAGAAACCTCTCCTGTGACTCAAAAAACCCTAACAACCAGATGACCAAAACCCCACCATTTCCAAGTATGTGTGCCTCTTCCCTTCTTAGTTCCAGCTGAGACCACAAGTGGAAATACCAAAATACCACAGAAATGTAGTTCTTGTGGTACTTCCAGCCCCAGCAGAAGCAGGAAGTATTAGAAATCTTCCAATAAATCACGTTTTCATGAGATTTCTAGCCCAACATTGCAAGCTCAAAAAGTTTGAATAATAAACCCACCTCTGCTTGTCCACCTACCCTCAGGAGATTTACCTTTGTATTCAAGGACTGCTCTATCTGAGATGCTGCTGATATTCCTTCTAAGACATAACACATCTTCAGTTTCACAATAAATCCAGCAATAATTTGGATTAAATCTTGTTTTGAAAGATGGATTTAACTTTGCCCTTCTATTTCTGCTAGCTGCAGGACAGTTGTTTGGTTTTGGTTTTTTTTCCAGGACAAAGGCAACTGTAAGACACAACAGTTTGAATGCCCATAGCAGAAGAGATGTAGCCAGATCTTTGGGTGTATAGATAAAAAAACAGTGGACTGGTGGACAGGTAAGAAACAGTACCATTACACAGAGAAGAGAAAACGAACACAGCCTGACCTGCACCTAAACTGTTCATGGAGGAAGAGAAAGGACTTCCAAGATGAGCTGGTGAGTGAAAGAACTTGAAGACCCATAAGAAGAGCTGTCTCTCTGGTGCACCCTGACTTGCTGTGCTAAACAGCTCTTCCTTGTTGTGCTAAACAGCTCTTCTGTAAGCCGGTACCAGCGCCTTCTCTGACACGGCACAGCCTGTAAGACGCTGGGTTTTGTGGCTGGCTGAGCAGATGAGGAGAGCTCATCAGATTAACTTAAGCAAGTCCATATGATGGTGGCATTATCAGGCATGTTTTTCTGTCCTTTCAGAATGGACCTGTGCTGAAACCTCTGTAAGAAATCAGGTCGCTGTGATCGCACCGAAGAGACTTTCATTGTATGCAGGTTGAAATTTCACCACAGAGAGATCACAAGATTTTCCTGACCTTGTGATCTCCTTTGTGAGTGGTGGTTGTGCAAGAGATTCACTGGTAAGATAAGACAACATGAGGGTTTACACAAATTAAGAAAGTTTACTAGATATATGGCTTGCAACTCTCCTCCTTTATAGAGATAGCAACTATATTTCAAGCTCAGAAAGAAAATGCAGCAAAAAAAATGCTCAAAATTTTTATTCTCTTTTGGTGTTGAATGTGTCTGTAGTTTTCAACTCTTAAGGCCTTTCTCTGTACTAGGAAGGTTACTGGTTGAAAGCAACATGTAATTCCTGGTAGACATTTCTTTGCGCTGAGGCTGAGTGCTGCATATATAAATGAGATATAACCATGGAGATCACTTCTGTGGGAAGAGCTTCCTTCCATATTGCCTTCATGCTGCTACTGAACAAGCGTGAGATGCCTGTGAGAGTTATGTTTGTATCACTAACCTCCCAGGTTACTGGTAAAAGGGGAAAAAAGGAAAGCACAACTTACCTCCTAGTATTTGGACTAGGCATTTGGAGTAAACATTTGCGTGTCTGTGTTGGAGGATGTGGCTGGACATACCCCTTTCACCTCCTCATATGTGGTTTTGCTGGGCAGATGTCATGTCTGCTTTCTGCAGGCTGCACTTTCAGCATTTCCCAACCCTCTGATGCTTGCAGACACAGGCTGTTATTTTGTTCAGTGCAGACTGTCACAGAGGGAAACACATGCTCATGCAGAAACATTATTTTTGTTCTTGTGCTTTAGTTCCCCTCATTTACAATTTGTCTTTTTTTTTTTTTTTTTTTTTTTCCGGTGGAAACCACCCCTAACTATTTCCTGACTTGGAAGTCTGAAGAGACCTAAACTTTTGAAACATTTTCTTGGTGTGTGGGCAAAAACTAGCAATAACTTTGTTATAAGGTATACAACCAAGTCTTGCTGGTACTCAGATTGCAAACTGTTTTGGCTGCTTGCACTCACAAATGGTTTGTCAATTTCTGGTTTCTTTTGCATTGAGTGTAAGATCTTGTGAGCATTTATATTCATATAAAAATAAAACACAAAGCATTTTTGCTGACCATATGAAATTCTTCAGGAGCGCACACACACACATACACACAGACATATATATAGCTTAGGAAAGAAATATATTTTGTAATAATATGGCCTGTATGGACAATAAAAAGCCAACTAAATATAGTTAATATTATAAATGCCCGTAATACATCTTACATTTCAGTAATGTAGAACTTAGCTATAAACAGTGACTTTCAATACCCATGAGAATATAATTTTTCCTTAAAAGAAGAGATGAGCATATGTTGAACTGGCCACTAATTTTCTCCCCAACAGGAAGCCTTTCCATAAATGTTAAATATGATGATGTGTTTATTGTCTTTAATTTGCTACTCTGGTTAATAAGTCCCTCCCTCCCTTTCTTTTGAGCACAGGGATGTGTTCTGGGATGTATTGCATGTTCTTCCTCTTAAAAATTACGTCAGAAGGCAACAGAATAGGCAATAAACAGAAGGCAATAAAATAGGGGAGAGATGATGTTTGTTTGGAAATATGACTTGAGGTTAGCTGCGTGTTCTAAAATCTTGGGATGGGAAGAATATTGAGTAATTACCAGTATGCCCTTCATAAATGGACTGAAGGGATATTGACATGCTAAGACATACTGTCTTCAGAGGTAAACAGAATGACTATGGTAAGAAAAGTATGAGTGTGCATGCTGTGATGGTGAGAGCTGCAGGCAACTGGGAAGCAGACACTGAGTGCCATGCCTGGGTCAGGCATGTGGGACCCGATGCACAGCTGAATTCTAAATCACCTAGGATGAGGAGATGAGCCAGCAGTGACAGAATATGATTACCATTCAGCAAGACCAGGGTGGCCTGTGGCACAGTGGTTTAATAGCTGATGGCTGCTTCCCAGCGAGTAGCGTATGAAGAGTCGTCTGAAAAGAAATTGGGAGCTGCTTCTCATTGCTTGTTAGGCAACAAACTGCACTCATAACTGCAGATGGGACCCTTTCCCAGATCTGGTCACAGGCAGGGGGAGGTTGTACTGCTCTCACAATTTTGTACCTCTCTTTTAACTAGGCAGAAGAAGGTTGAGGTACATTTGGTTTCTTTCATTCTTAATAGTCTGCTGATTAGATCTGAGATTTCTGGGGAACCAAAGGATAATCTGAAAACAGAACAGGGGAGTTCCTGGGCTCTGTATGCTTATGGGTTTTTCAAGCTATTTTGCAGAATAAATTGATTTGGACCTATCTCACAGTCTTTTCTTCTTACTTGTATGGACAAGTTGGAAAGTTTTTATGGAATCACTCATCTGCTTTCAAGAAGGTTACTCTGGGTTAAAAGGAATGCTGAAGTGCAGTACACTTCCCAAGCTGGCAGATTACCCTTTTGTAAAATCTGTGCTTAAGGCTGTTCAGCCCCGGATGTCTGCGTGTTCCCCTTTGGAGACACTTGGGAAATTGTCTAAAAGATGTGTGAGAAACTTATGTTGTGCTACTTTATAGGTACAAAAGTTTATGTCCTTGGACCTTGAACTCTCATCTGATGCTATAGCACTCAGCATGGTAGAATATGATCACAGAACTGTGGAGAATATTTTTGGATCTGTCCAAGTCTCTGTGATAAATGTGAGAGGTCAGTTTAAAAAGAAGCTGACTATTTATCTGTAAGAGTTGAAAGACAGCTTTATCATCTATTTCTTAAGAGTTGGTGTCTCTAAATGTATGGGGTATTTTGTGAAAAATCTTTTGGTGTCACCAGTGGTGGGGAAAGAGTAGGAAAACTTCATAAGGAAAGTTTAGGAAATGAGTTGTGACCAGACAGATCTCAGAAGAAGGCTAAGTAGGCAGGAATGTCTAAGCCAGGGTGATTCAGGAAGTTATACAGGGAGAGGGAGATTTATCAGGAAAAAAGCATATGCCTACATGTGATGAGCTTACTGCAAGAAGACGCAGGAGACGACTTTTGTTAGCACTAACTGCTGAACGATGAGGACCTGGGTTGACCTAGACAAACATAGGTGGATTGGTTAGTTGAGTAGGGGAAGAACTAGAAGAACGCATAGCCATGAAATGTGGGGGAGGAGGACAGTGTGTGGTGGACTTAACATTAGGAAGCGGTTTTTCACAGAGAGAGTAATTGCATATTGGAATGGGCTGCCCAGGGAGGTGGTGGAATCACCATCCCTGGAGGAGTTTAAGAGAAGACTGGACGAGGAACTTAGTGGCATGGTCTAGCCGGGAGGTGTAGGGCTGGATGACGTTGTGCCCCCTCCGTCTCGGAGTGGCTTGCTAGACTGTGAGGGATCTAGGTTGGTGTTATGCTCTGCGATGTGCTCTCGGTCTCTTTTCGGGTGCTAGATGGTGAGTTGGACTAGATGATTCTTGTGGGTCCCTTCCAACTCATAATATTCTGTGATTCTGTGATTCTGTGACTGGATCATGGAAAATGAGAGCAGAACAGTTGTGAGAAGAGGAAATAAAGAACAATTACAGAATCCACAGTTAAAGCCAGCTGAAACAGGTCTGTTTGAAAGTCCATCCACAGTGGTGGCAGAGAGTTCCTGTTGCTTTGGGGAACATGTGTTCCATCAAAAGAAAATTGAAGCACACAAACACATTTTTACGATCTCTCAACAAAAGCAACGCATAATGCAGAAAATTTGGCCCATGTTTTCAATCATCCCTCTAGAAATTGTCTTCTGACAATTAAGTCCATGCATAATGTCACCTAAATATTACTGTAATTGGCATGGTAAAAGTGTTGAGATAGGTGGCAGATGGACTCTGTGCAATGAGAGGTAAGATTTGGTATGTTACCTATACCGCAAGTAAATGTCTCAATTGTGTGCTGTAGTTCCTATGGTCTGCCTGCTACTCTTAGAAATGTTAGAATGGCTTTTAGTGCAAAAAGGGACAAATACCTTCAGACTTACAGCTGCATAATAAACACTCACAGAGTCTTTCTGTCAGTATTTTGATAGTGTATGCTTAAAGTCTTTCAAATATGAACTTCTAACTACTGATACCATCCTGTAACTTTCCAAAAAGTGACTGTGTCAGCTGCATCACATGGCTGAAGCTAGACTGATTTTCAGCCATGTGATGCTATTTTGTCACCCTCAGGACAAAGGTTAAATCCTCCCTTTCTTTTCTCTGTTAGGCAGCACTTTCTTTGGTCCTCTTACTTTGATACTGCTAAAATTCCTGATGACCAAAGAGTTCAGAGTTTTTATAATCCCCAGTGCATTTCTCTGATGAAGAACCCTGCTGTTGTGCTTCATGTAACAGAAATACCTTCACACAATGAAACAATCATTCTTCCCTGTCAGGGTTTGAATGTCTTGATTCTCATCCTACAGCAGGTTTGGCAGGCAACAATCCTCCAGCTTGCACAGGGCGGCAGCCAGCATAATCTTTCTGCATTTTTAAACATTCTTTAATGCTAGTCTCTCTGCATTCAAATGTTAACTTTAGCTGACATAGAGTTTTGTAGAATATTTGAATTGCAGCCTATTGAAACTCTACCAAGCTGAATTTGTGAATATCTTTATTACAGTATAAATGTGTTATTTTTCCTTTTATTTATTATCATATGAGCATGAGACCTGTTCTGTGACTTATTTAGAGGCTACAATTCCATTTTTCTGTAGTTGAAGCACAGGCATTATTAGAAGGTCAAATATGAAATAGGCAACATAGAGATAAAAGCTTGTAGTTTTTAAATCAAATTAATCCACCCTGTGGACAGAAGAAAATAAATGCAGTGTTGTATTCGATGTTCTATGATGGAGTAACTAAGTAAATGAGCATGGTGTTAATAGCACCAAGATACACAGGATATTCTGAGTTGGAAGGGACCCACAAGGATCATCGTCCAACTTGCAAGCGAATGTCCACACAGGGATAGAACACACAACCCTGGAGCCATGCGCACCACACTCTGTCCATCCGAGCATCCCATTGTCTAGACCATATCACTGAGTTCCTCATCCAGTCTTTTCTTAAACACCTTCAGGGATGGTGAGTCCACCACCTCCCTGGGCAGACCATTCCACTGAGGGATCACTCTCTCAGTGAAAAAGCTCTTCCTAACATCCAGTCAGAAGCTCCCCTGGGGCAGCTTAAGACCATGTCCTTTTGTTCTGGTACTGGCACCCTGGGAGAAGAGATTTACACCCACTCAACTGCAATCTCCCTTCAGGTAGTTGTAAACAGCAATGAGGTCACCTCTGAGCCTCCTCTTCTCCAGGTTGAGCAGTCCCAGCTCCTGCAGTCACTTCCTACAGCGCTTGCTCTCCAGTCCCCCTTCACCATCCTTGTTGTCCTTCTCTAGACCCTCTCAAGCAGTTTAACATCCTTCTTAAACTGGGGAGCCCAGAACTGGACACAGTACTCAAGATGTGGTCTGACCAGTGTTGAGTATAGGGGAACAGTAACTTCCCTAGTCCTACTGGCCGCACTGATCCTAATACAGCCCAGGATGCCATTGGCCCTCTTAGACACCTGGGCACACTGTTGGCTCATATTAAGTTTTCTGCCAACCATTACTCCCTAATCCCTCTCCATTTCACCAGCCACTCATCTCTCAGCCAATAGGGATGCATAGGATTGTTATATTAAAAGTGAAGCAAATGGCACTTGGACCTGTTAAATCTCATATTATTAGAATCTGCTCATTTCTCTAGCTTGTCAAGGTCCCTCTGAAGGGCCCTTCTACCTCTGGCGGTTCAACATTTGGCCCCAGCTTCATATCATCTGCAAACTTGCTAATGGTGGTCTCAATTCTCCCATCCATGCCATCAATAAAGATATTAAACCGTGCCGGGCCAAGTACTTATTCCAGTGGGACTCCACTAGTGACCAGCTGCCAGCTGGATGTGGCAGCATTCACCACTACTCTCGTCATCCATCCAACCAATTCCTAAGGTTGTGAGTTTGCATTTGATCTGTGTATGGGGCATTCACTTCAGAGTTTGACTTGGTGATCCTTGTGGGTCCCTTCTGACTCAGAATATTCTTTGAATATTTTGTGATATTTGACAAATACTAGACAAATATTCTGTCATAAATAGACAAATAAATAGACAAATTTTGGATGCACAGTTGGACTAAAGTGAATTTACTGAAGTTGAGGACATTTGTGTTCTTTCACTGTAGAGTTCATGATAGCACATGCATAATTTCAGTATCTTCTTAAGTGAAATCCAATACAGTTAATTACACTTTATAATAGAAAAGATATGAAGTAGGTTAGGTTTAAAAATCAAGTTTTAAATGTTTCTTTTCCTGACAGTTCTGGAAAGCAAACAAGCCATAAGCAAACCCCAACACTAACAGCGACTATCCTAAACCTGTACCGATGTTAATTAAAAAAAATTATGGCAGCCTGACTTGTTATTTGCAGTATATGTTAGCCATGCTGGATGCCCACAGGGCATAAGGGGTATGATGCTTGGCTGAGCAGGGGCATGTCCCCACTGTTGGTGATGATGCCACCCTGCTCTACTGACCCTGATGGAGACTGTCCTGAGGTGACCTGTTGAGACTACCAGAGCACAGGCTGGGGCTTGCCAAGAGCAAAGGGAAGTTATGTTTCTCTCTGTGCCATCTGTCCCCTTGTTCCTCCATCCCTTAAGACCCCCAGCATCGCCTAGCCTGTACCCACTTGCAATAGAGATGTTTCTTCCTGGCCTTGTGCCCAAGCATTACATAATTGTGTTTTGCTGATGGTGACAGGGGTTGGGGTAGACAGGAGAATGTGGGTGAGGTGATCCTCTTGGTGGCTTATGAGATTTGGCATCAGAGGAGACCCGGGGGCCAGATTCATCTCAGGATCTGGCTTAATGGCTTCTCTCAATTCACAGCTGTGTAACTCGTGCTGGAGTCAGGTTCATAATATCTCAGGCATGTGATTCACATAAGTGTAAAGGCCACTGGATACAATTACACATTTATTTTTACCTACCACTAAGGGACTTTCCATTCAGTACGACATGAGCTGGTTGCCCTTGCTCTGTACTATTTCACTAGTATTTTTCCTGACAATTCCTGTCTAAGAAACACAAGACAGAGAGAGACTTAATGTTATGTGAAAGGATTTTCCTAGGGCAACTGTATGCAGTCTTTGCTCAAACTGAACGAATAACTTTGATCTGTCAACTGTGAAAAGTAAACTGGGTGCGACCTTCCGTCATCGGCTAATCGTCTCACTTAATGACATGTTAACTTTGTTCTGATATTAGATCATGGTCTTTCTTTGTACTGTCAAGATTTTTCATCCAAGGTCTAATTATTTCACTTTATGTGCATACGGATATCTTGGGAGTCAGTTGCACCTAGTACGAAGATAATTTTTTCTATTTTGAATTTCCAAATCTGATCACAGTGGTTAGATCAGCGTGGCCTTTTAATGGATAAAATATGTTAGCTGTAAGCCCAGCATTTTGTCTCAGCATTTCTTCCCCTCAGTTTCTTTTAGGCACTGTATTTACTTTTATTTTTGGTGCAAGACGGAAGGAGGAGAAAGGAGACTTGTTTCTGTCCCAGCGAAATTTGGTGTATTTCAAAAAAGTTGATTGATGTGACTTGTTACACACATCTTAACTGTCTCACATGAAGGAAGAAGAAAATACTGGTTTTTAGTCTGTCCCTTTCCCTTTCAAAGCTTTTTTACCTTGTAATAGTGACAAGGCGTGGGTAGATGGTATTTTGGGGGATTAATGGCCAGTTGGGGTTAATGCCCTAAGGCCCTCTGTCCTTCAGCTCTTTCCAAACAGTGATTAATCTCTAGGGGAATGTATGTGCCCTGATTGCTACTCCTGATAATGCTCATCCTTATAGTATAGATCAAATCACGTAGACTTATTGTAGTAATGGCCATGCCCTCACCTCCCAGGCTTTGTTTAGTTCAGTCAGCCACAGCTTAAGCCCCTGGTATCTGGTTGCATTCAATTCAACAGGCATTTTCTCCCTTTGGATCCATTCCTGCAACTTGCCCAGTGCTGCTCACCTCTAGAAACTCTAGGGAAATTTCCCCTTAGAATGTGGCACTCAACCCCCTATCCCTGTCCTGTGCAGTAGCACTGGGAGGTGTGGATCACTGATGCATGCAAAGCAAGGAGAGGGAACTGTCTTTTGGAGATAGGGCACAGTGGCAGGTGGCCAGATTGATGGCCAGAGAAGCATTGCATGATCATGACCTCATGCCTGTTTTCTTTTTCCATAATCTTGACTGTCACCAACTAACTCTTCATTTGTTACTATGATGTACACACTCTTCTGTGGAGAGGGACTTAGGTGTAATGATGGATAGGAAACTCAATATGAGCCAGCAGTGTGCCCAGGTGGCTAAGAAGGCCAATGGCATCCTGGCCTGCATCAGGAACAGTGTGGTCAGTCGGACTAGGGAGGTTGTCCTTCCCCTGTACTCGGTGCTGGTCAGACACATCTTGAGTACTGTGTGCAGTTCTGGTCTCCCCAGTTTAAGAAGGATGTTGAGCTGCTTGAGAGGGTCCAGAGAAGGGCAACAAGGATGGTGAAAAGACTGGAGGACAAGCCCTATGGGGAGCGACTACGGGAACTGGGGTTGTTCAGCCTGGAGAAGAGCCCGAAGGGAGAAGCAGAAAATTGTCCGCACTGCTCCAGAGTTCCGGGGGGTGGAGCAATGGGCGTGGCCTGCATGCATATTAACGACCTGCACTTCTTTGCGAGCTTAGCATTTTGCAATGCCTTTGACATGTTTTTCGGAGCCCAGAAGCACAAGCCTGATGCTGAGAGCTCGGCAGAGATCGTTTGGACAGACGTTTTGTGCGTTGTGGTAGGACCTGAACCATGTACTTTGGGATGGGCTCATTATGACACAGTAAAAAAGCCAGTACTTAAAAGCTGCATCCTGGCTGTGACTTTCGGACAACAGAGAATTTTGGAAGAGCTGTCGTCCCTGGGTCGAGATCTCACTTGGGAAAGGGTCATGAAAAATGTTTCCTCTCGTGAGAGAGGACTTTATGAAAAGGCAGAGAGATGGTTTCGTACCCTAAAACTAGTCAGAAATACCAACTTGCCTGGCTTTTCCCCTACCCCTGTTCCCCCTTTGTCTCCTGGAGGAAAAAGGGAATATGAGATCTGTTGTAAGAAGGAGGGGTGGGGAGGGAAAGGTTGCCTTTAAAATGATGCTTCTCACATTAAGCTCTGATCTTGTTAGTTAATAAATAAATCCTTTATATTCCTCACTTGTAGCTTGCCTTGTTTTGCCTGTGATAAATCTTTTTCCCAGATTTTTTTCTCCGGAAGAGCTTGTGGGTGAATCTCTGACATCCAGCCAGGGTCAAACCACGACAGATTGTTTTCTTGGTTGTATTTCTCAGTACCTTGTTTGGTCTATTTTTTAGTTTCTGAAGGAATTTATTCTGCATCACCTCTTTTGCAAGACTATTCCATAGTCCGGTAGTCCTCACTGGGATCCAGCCTCATTTCATTTAGCATTTAATACATTTGTAGTAGGAGAATCTCATTCAATACATGGTTATAAGCAACGCTCACAGGTAAGAAAAAAAGCATGGAAGGTATCAAGACTGTTATATGTAAAGACTTTAAATTCTATGGGAGTCCTGACTCTTTAAAAACATCTTACATGCTGAGACGTAATACATAGAAGAAAAAATAAAACCTCAATGGTCACATTTTCTACTTCTGTCCCTGTGTTGGAGTCTGTGTAATGTTTTTATGTGGTATCTAATCTCTCTGCAAGCAGCTCCCTGAGCTGTCGTCTGTGTTTTCAGCACACATTCTTTCCATGTTAGGAAAAGGATTGTGTCTGTTGGTTTTCTTATTCCTCTGGAAGCTCTTATAAATGAATTTTGCCACTATTAGATTTTTACAGTCAGTTTAAAGTGCATGAATAGGTGCAAGAATTTGATTTTAATTTCAGAGAGCAGGGATTTTTTTAGTTTGTAGGTGCTGCAAATGTTATGTTTCTAGTTTATTTTTGGTCTTGATAGAAATTTTAAATACAACAGTTACTAATTAATAACCCTTGCAACTGTTACCTTTACATGATACTTTATTATACACCATACAGCTTTTCACATCTTACCAAGTGTTTTTTTATTTATTCCATCTTTTAATAATTCTGATGGGAAACCATATAATTAGTAAAGTGATAATCACTGATCACTTCTAACCATATTCCCAAATCTTGTTTGAAAGCATGGAGGCTATCCATATAGTTCTTAATGAGTTCCAGCCACTCTTGAAGACAATAAAAGAAAATGCAAAGCCATTATCAACTTGCCAGAATAGTGGAGTAATAGCCAGTCAGGGCTATTAAGAGCTATGGGACTATTTGGAAAAAAATTATTATTTCACCAGCAGTAAAATAAAACAGGCTGTACAGGCACCCCCCTCACCCCCGGTTCCCCCGTGCCCAAGCTCTGCTCTTTTCTCTTTCTCTCTTTCCTGCAGACCACACTTGACATATAAAGTCTAGAAACTGAGTACAGTTATACCCCGTCCTTCATGAGGAACGGGACAGCCCACGGGCCTCGCAAAACTCAAACTCACAGATAAGTGCAGGTCATTAATATGCACGCAGGCCATGNGGTGGAGGACTCATCCCTACCTGGCGCCTCACAGCTCACAGGGCCCTGCTCTGACTTCTACAGTGGCCATCCCCGTCCCACAGCCCCCGGGGAGCCACAAAAACCGCACGTCCTCCCTGCGCTCCAGTCCCAGGCCCAGTCCCGCTCCAAAGGGAGAGCCGGCACTGCCCCTCAGCAAAGCGGAGTCACTGCGCATGCATCAGCCAGGGAACCTCGCACATGCTTCAAACCAGACTGTGGGAAATTTATATCGCGAATCTCTGGGGTCTCAATGGCGACGTCGCGATGCACCGGGGACATACTGAATATGGAGATTCATTCACATATGCCCAAGGGGGAGACTTTCTCTGTAGCATTAGTATCTAAGTCTTCCTCTCTCTTACCCCGATTCCGAGCTCATCTTTGTTTGCTCAGTTTATAAAAGCATTCACTATTCTTGGAGAAAAAAATCCTATATTAAATAAGCATTCTAAATTACCATAAGTCCTGAGTTTCCTACAGGAAAACATTTAAAAAGAAGATGTAACTTACAGCCTTATTTTACTTTTTAAGCATTTTATCCATTTATATGTTTATTTTAACTGTCTCATAGATTGTGTGAGAATCTCTGTATTATTTCATTATTCTGTATTTGCCAACAGTCTGACCATTCATGTTGTGTTTTGTTTCATTCTATTCTTTATTTAAAAATAACACTCCCAACAAAACACTGCAAATTTGATGCTGCCCAACCTGAGAAGCCAATAAGACACTCAAGCACTGACATTAAAGGGTCTGCCAAGAACCTCTCCTCAACAAGCGCAGTATAAAGAGCCAGACAGTTCATGTCTGATGCAAGTTATAGGAGTTTATGTAGGAGATAAACTCTACTGGAGAGTCTGAAACTCAGTTGGAGAGTTTGAAACTCAGTTGGAGAGTTTGAATCTTTTTAATGGGATCCCTCTGAGCGCCTGAAAGCCACATTGCTCTTTTTCTTCCAACGTCCTGTCTAAAATTATGGGAATACCACTGAAATGGATGTTGGTGGGAGCTGCCTGGTGAAAACAGAACTGTTGACACCTCTAGATCAGGTCAGATATAACATTGTATGAATTAATTTTCAAAACTTTCAATTCTAGCACATTGCTGGGAGTTTGTATCTTGCTGCATCTCCCTCTTGCAGTGAATAAAATGTGACTGCTTTTTTTTAAGGTCTTGTTCTAGCTAATCATGTTGGCTTGTACAAATCCAGGCCAGTGAGAGTCAAGCTGACCCTTTCTAGCAGGCAGAAACAGCAAACAGGCGCAGGCTGGGAACATTTGGAAAGCTGCCACGTCCACTCCCAGAAGAATATTTGGTATGAAGAGGCAGGAATATCAGAGCAGTTATCCTGGACTGGACCACAGGGCCAATATCCAGCAGTGGATGCTTTAGGGACAGTATAAAAACAGTGTACATATAGTGGCTGGAGTTAGAAAAGGAATTCAGATGTTTCTCTTTCTACAAGACAGGAAGAAAATCAGCACCAGTATCACAAACAGTAACACTTAAGACTGCCGTCCCCATTGTATGCACATATATGTGTTGCAACTGAAATCCTATGAAGACAAGTTTTGGAAAAGAAGAAAAAAGAAAGAAGGTGAAAGCTAGCGTAACTCCCAGTATTAATATCAGAACTCCCCATCCAACAACCAGTAACTCAACCCTCCAGAGCACTCACTTTGTGAGGTGGTTCAATGAGTTATCCAACAAGATATGCTGAGTGAGATGACTTATCTTGGACCTTTTAGCTCAGAGGTATGTTCCCATAGGATAGCTTGCGAACTGCCAGGGAGCTTCCCTGATGTGTTCTGGGAGTTAGTAGGAAAAGACAACGTGTTCTTCCCAGGAACAGAGTTCCTGCCTTGGACATCTGCAATTTAAGAGGGGCAAGGGGAGGGGTGGAAAGTAAAACTCTGGTTTAGGTATCTCTCTGATAGCAAAGTGGGTAAAACTTGACACAGGACAGGTGGAGTGGGACAAGTCCCAGTCCTGTCTTGACTGAAAGTGCTGGAAGAGGGGACAGCCATAAGGGTCCAAAACTTCTTGGACCTGTGAGAGGTAATCACCATATGGAACTCAAAGATGGAGAAGAGGTTTGGAACTTTATGAGAGAGAGGCAGGAAGCAGGCCCTTGAAGAAGCTCCCTTTGCAATTAGATGAGGTGATATGAATAAACCTTCTGTGAGAAGACACTATGCAGAAATAGTGGTCATATCCACCTTAATGAAACTGAGAATCAGAATACAAGGAAAGGTGAGCATGAGAGCCACAATATTGATCATGTGCCAAAAGGCACACCTAGTCTGGTAGCTGCATTGAGTGGAGTTTCTGCTGCTAAGCAGTATGCTTGTGACCAGATGAAGTAAAAGTTTACTTCAATTCCAAGAGGTACAAAGCATGCAAATCATGAGATTCATGATGATGATGCTCACATGGAGCAGTTGGCTTAAACTCACTGCAAGTTCTCTTCCAAATTCTCAGTGAATATGGGTTATTCTGTACACCATCCTTCCTGTCTAATCTTTACAGACCTCTATTTTTCTGATGCACCTTTTACTTCTTTTTCTTTTATTCTCCCTATGCTGATGTCTATACTTCTTTAATTTCTTTCTCTTCGTTGTTGCATTTTTGTACAGACATTCTGAAAATTTTCTTTGAGCTCTTTTATTACTTTCTGGGGAGTTGACCTGACTTCCTGATTTTATTCATTAGGACTTACTCTTCACCTCACCCTGTCTCCCTTGGTGTAATATTGTCTTTTCCTGTTGTTTATTGTTATTGATTCCTAATGTAACCTGTGTGGATTTTTTTGGCCACAACTTGCCTGTCTTCTGGATTTTGTCTGTTGTTTCTGTTGAATTCAGTAGGATCATTTGCTTCAAATAAACAGAATAGGTCTAGTTCTGACTGTATTTTCTATTTCTAGTGCCTTCTTTTAAGACTCTCACCACCATGAGTACATTGGGTTACTGATATCTGAACAGATGCCTTTATCTACTTCATTTGTAAAATGAATGATTAGGACATTTTAAATTATTCTCCAGTGTTAAGCAGTATTAGAGCTGGACAACCTCAGTTTATGACCCCCTTTTTTTTCTTTTAATAAGTTAATTGAAATACAACTCATAAAATGCCATCATTGCAAAAAGGCTGGTTTTCAAACTTTGGTTCTGAAGCATTAAACATCACATTAATACCAAAAACCTCTGAGATGGGTTGCAATTATTTTAGGAACTGTATCACCCTTCACATTGCTGGATTTCAGAAGAGTGTTGGGTTTTTAACTTTTGGACTCCTGTCGTGGTTTGACCCTGGCTGGATGCCAGAGACTGACCCACAACCTCTCCTGGAGGAAAAACTGGAAAATAAAACTGTTCACAGGCAAAAAAATCAAGGCAAACTACAAGTAAAGAATATAAAGGATTTATTTACAAAGTAACAATATCAGAACTGCGTAGGAAGCATAATTTAAAAGGCAACCTTTTCCCCCCACCCCTCCTTCTCTTACAGCAGATGTCATATTCCTATTTTTCACCAGGAGACAAAAGGGGAACATANTATGGGTCTTCATAGTTTTCAGCTTCTCGACGCAGGTTCTGAGCTGGCACCTACATCTTGCTACTGAGGGTTTTTCTCGTCTCTCCCAAATATGTTTATTCACAGAGACGTCTCTATCTCTATTACCTTGAGGGCCATGGCAGCACTGAGGCCCAGGCCAGAGCTGAGCTGTTAACCTCCTCGCTGCCAGAGCAGCAAAAACCCCAAGCCAGGACAACTCCATAAGTGTAGAGTCTTTATAGAGATTATGTAAAGTGTAGATACTAGCTTGGAAGAAAGACTTTTGGCATTCATATTTCCCATTGATTTCAAAGTAATTCAAAGCTGCCCATAGTGTTACATGAGTGAGTTCTGTATTTCTGTTACATCCTGTCTGATAGTTGCTCTCACAGGGCTAAGTGGGGCTGTGTCCCTCTCACTTGGGTGTAACTGCTGTCACCCCAGAGGCTATCTAGCATGAGTAAGAAGCCCCATCTCACTTGCTCTTTCCGGCAATGATGACAGATGCCATTTAGCAATTAGCAATTTAAAAAAAAGTCATGCTGAAATAATATTATAGAATGGAAGAAAAGATTTCTAAAGAATCAGTTATGCTGGGCCATCAAGTTACTTTTCTCTCCTGAACACATTTTAATTTGAATGAGGCAAAGACCAAATAGGTAAATAGTGGACATGCCCTGAGGTAGACTTGTCTGTAGCTATTGATTTGCATCTCAGTATCACAACAGTAACCTTGGCCTAATGCCATTCTTCCCCAGGACCTTTGCTCCCTGAGATGAGTAGGATGCTATGAAGGATGTAATATACAAACTGTCACTATTACAGGTGAAAAAGACCCCTAACTCCTGACAAGGTCACCCTTTTCTGCCCAAGTGACCTATTCCTCTTCCCCTCATGTAGAAGCTGAAGCCTATTTCTTGTGTTTTATTCAGGGCTAGAAGACTTGATTGTTCTGCAGCTTCCTTACTTCTCTTTCACCCACTGTTCAGAGGAGGGCCAAAATCCAAACAGGTTTAAAGCAGTCCTAAAATCTTGGTGTACATGCTTCCTCTGTTACTAAATATCAGTGCTGGCTTGACTAAAGCCTAAGGTACTGATCCTAGTATTTCTCCGACCTTTGTTTAGGGGACTCATAGTGTGTTGCTGATTTTCATGTTTTTTTGGGTTTTTTTTATCTGAGGTTGTAGCAAGTGAAAAGAGGAGAGCTATCATCCCAGCAGTAGCCTGGTAGCACCCTCATGGTGCCATGCGGAAGGATGTGGTGTGCAGATGGATGTCATGGTAGATCTTGTAGTGCTGTTGGGACAGGAATAAGTGGGAGTGAATTTCACCCCAAGTCATCGAAAGAGGCCTCTTTATGGCACCAGCAAGCTGTCATATCTGTGAATTCAGTTTTACATCCAAGCACATGGTTCAGACTCAAAGATAGAAAAATGGATAGATCTGGCTTTATGAAATTCAGTGTGGTTGGTATATAAGGTGACTTGTGAACTTTAAGTTAGTGTGTTTGTTATCCAAGAGGTGCTGTAGGCAGAGTTCAGTTGTGTAACAATGGGTATTAGCTGCTGCTTTCCATGTTCTACAGTATCCTGCCTAGCCTCTGATCACGAGTCTTTTCTGCCAACTATGGCTTCAAATCTTTCACACTTGAGGAAACCTCAAAGAGTGTCAGGTGTGTACGTTCAGGCGAGACAAGGTGTGATCACTAACACCCTGGAACAAAAGGACACAAAGGTTAGGAGGCTTAATGCTCCTCTGGGTACCATTACAACTGCTTGAAGGAGATGAATTATCTTAGCATAACCTGCAGCTTCTGGAGATATCATACTGCTTGGAGTCTCATGCTGCCCCCACTAGGGGCTTGCATTCAAACAGCATATAATTGCAAAGCCTCATCCCTAGAATCACAGAATCACAGAATATTATGAGTTGGAAGGGACCCACAAGGATCATCTAGTCCAACTCACCATCTAACACCCGTGCAGAGACTGAAAGCCCATCCCAGAGCGGTAACACAACCTAGTTCCCTCTCAGTCTANCCTGATGCAGGCCAGGATGCCATTGGCCCTCTTTCTCCTTGGTGAGAAATCCCTCCTTCTCCTTTCTCCACCCCAAATCCCACACAGCTGTTCAGCACACAGAGCTCCCTGCAAGTACAGGCTGTGCACTAAGAGCAGGCAATAAATGACTTGGTCAAAGGCACAGTATCTACAGGCTCTAAGGAGGTTAATTGGAAAAACTTGTGTATTAATATTGTACACTAAGACAGCACAATATCTTCAAGAATATCTTGTAGCCTTCGTCTAGTGCTTGAATTTAATATTTCTTCTTACAGCAGTCTTCATATATCTTCTGTAGCATGGTAGAATCAGTGCCTTGGAGATGTTTTTTTTAAAATTCTAGCTGCCAGACAGCTATAGACCAAATAATCTACAAGTATGCATATTTGGGGATGATATTCTCCAGTGACTCAGCAATGTAACAGATGGCAAAATATTTCATGTTTATTTCCATTCCATTTCTATATTGGAAATGAATCCAGACATTTTATTTTTTTTTGTCAGTCACACAACATCTGTTGAGAACACTGTCAGTTGAATTACAACCTCGCTGGCAGGTAGTTGGGTAGAGAGCATGAATTACTTTCAGCTATTTTGTATGTGGTTACATGTCTTTCTCTACTACATTATTTTCATTGTAATTACTGGATTTATGAATTCTGACTAGCTACATTGTATCTCCGAGAATTTAAGTTTAGTCATATAAAGCTTTGATGTATTAAGATGCTGTGCATTAAGTTGCAATATCAATGGATTTATTCATACTCATTCCTTAGCCAAGCCCAATTAAAGGAAGGGATATTTTGGAGGGAACAGGCCAGAGGCTTGGAAGAGATGTACTTCACTGCCATGGAAGAAACTCAAGTGTGGGAGTGACTTGGAGGATTTAGTCCCAGGAGCTGGTGTAATCCAGACATATCACAGTCTGAGATATAGGAACTCAGCAAGAAGCTGCCAAGTGCTCTCTCCTGATGCAAGAAGCATACTGGACTTCTGGGAGTTCCCCAAAAAATTTTTCCTGGGGAAGCAGGTGTGGAAGCTGTGGCCTTCCATGGTGAGAGGATGAGAAGCCTGAGCACTGGAGGAAGCCTGCTCTGGGGGATGGGATTTGGCATTTTTATGCAAAGATAGAAGCTCCCTGAGCAGCAGAATTAACAGGTTCATCTAGGTTTGTTTTCCTATGTCTGTTATTCCTTAGCTCAATGAAGTAAACTCTATTCCTGCCCTCCTGAACACTATCTGCACTGCCAGTCTACCCTGCCACAGCATAGTCAAGTCTCCCTCTGGTCCTATTCCCCCTTCACAGTACTCTAAGCTATGTCATGGGTTTTTTTGCAGTTAAGCAGGACATTGTGTGTGATGATCAGAGACACATACATGTTAATTTTCTAGAGAATATGGCTGTGGACTGGCCAGCTGTTGCCAAACAGATTGAACAACAGCTGAGTTCTCCTCTCATTTCCATCACACATTTCAGATTTTCAGCAAATATGTGTGAGTGTCCTCTAAGATGTCTACTGTCTGCCAAATGCAATTAGGGTAAACTGATGGACAGATTGGACAGACAGGCTGAGCACAGTTGTGGAAAACTAGGCTAAGAATCACAGTAAACAAGTGAGTAATGAGGGAAATATTTGCAAAACATTAGTTTAATTATTTGGGTTCTGTGCTATCCTTTAAATTACTTTATTCAACTTTTTCTTTGGGACAGGAGTTAGATGTTGTCTGTTTATTTGGTACTTAGCATACTTAGCTCACAGTGTCTATATGAAGTTATACCACATCCACTAAACCATATGCACGTGTGTGTGTGTATTTATATATACGTGCACAAAGGTATCCAAACCCAAGGGTGATCATTGCTGTTAGTTGTTAAAAACTCAGATTTAAAAAAACGTTAAAAGTTCTATCAAACTGAATAGAGTGTACAAGTAGTTGAAGTGGAAAACACAACCTAAAATGATGGGTTTAAGCAAAAAAATATGCTGATGCCCTAGTGCCTGTCTAAAGGTACCAGTCTGCATGCTTGGCAAGTGACAGAAAACGCCATGGCATGATGAGTCACTGAGTCTCAGGTGAGGCTTGCTGAGGGCAACTCTCTGCTCACATAGCATGGGACAAGCAGAGGATAGGATACCATGGTACACTAGTGTTTTATTTTGTGGTGCAAAACTAAGCCACTTGCATTTGCCTGGAGCTGAACTAGCAAATATAGATTTCTCTTAGGTCAGAGGCTCTGGATATCCTTGTGCTCTACCTGTGAGCTCTTGCCAAAACTTGGAAGAACTTTATGTTCTGCATGGTTCACTTGCATTAAAATAAAAACCTAGGCAACTATTCTTTCATGATGTCTCTCAGAAGTGCTGAAGTTGTCCACACAGTCATTGCATAGAACGCCAGACAGATAAAGACCTCTGTATGTATTCAAGGCCTCCATCATAAAATGATTCACAGAATCACAGTATATTTTGAGTTGGAAGGGACCCACAAGGTTCATGGAGTTCAACCCTTAAGTGAATGGCCCATATGGGGTTCAAACCTGTGACCTTGGTGTTAATAGCACCATGCTCAACTCACGTTATTTTCCAGTGGCTCCAGTGCTGTAAATTAGACCCTGGATTTCAAAAGACCACAGAAATTACCAGTTCTACTTAGAAAAATGAGATGTCTGTTTGGTTCTTCTCCTTGTCAAAAAGTGGATTTCTGATTGCTAAACAGAAGGTGGAAACTGTGAATAAATACTTAAATGGGCAGTAACTCACTGCCATTGAGCGCCCAACTACACTTTTACAGATGTAAGGTTTCTTAAAAATAGGGAGCCCTATTTCACATTCTTTTTCTTTTCTTCTCCCTCTTTTTTTTTTTTTTTTTTTTTTAACATCACTGTATGGCTTGAGTTTTATTACTGTCTTACGAATTGTATTGTAGCCTAATGTCCACAATCTGGCAAATTTCTGTAATGAATCTGTACTGATCTTTAACAATTAGCAAGGTATTATTTGTGTGGAAAGCCTTTCAGAAACAAAGGAGAATTTTTGGTCCTAGATTTTATTTTAATAAAGCCATAGTTACAGTTCACAAAAAATACCTCCTTTGCTGTTGTTTTGTAAAGTTATGAAAGTTTTAAGACAAAGGGCAGCATTTCTTTTAACCAGAAAACACACCACTGTTTAAATTTTTCAAAACAAGGCAGACTAACCAAGTTCAGAAATCTTCATGGCTGCCTAACACCTGCTGAAATGATCTGTGGGTCAATCACTTGCTGATGTAAAATCATGTGAGGCAAAATTTTTCCTCAAAGTTAATCCACGTATTTTAGGGTGCAAAGCTACATTGTGCCTTTAATAAATTCACAGTTTCTTGTCTGAAACCTTTGGGAAACCCCTCAAGGTAACAAAAGTGCAAAAAATAGTATTTGTGACATCTTTGTCAAGCCCATTAAGGTGGGCAAGCATAAAGTCTCAGACCTCAAGCTACGCCAGGGGAGGTTTAGACTGAATGTTAGGAAGAGGTTTTTCACAGAGAGAGTGATCACTCATTGGAATGGACTGCCCAGGGAGGTGGTGGAGTTCCCGTCCCTGGAGGTGTTTAAGAGAAGACTGGATGAGGAGCTTAGTGACATGGTCTAGCTGGGGGGTGTAGGGCTGGATGGTCCTGTGGGTCTCTCCTAGCTCGGAGTGGCCTGTGCGCCTGTGAGGGAACTAGGTTTATGTCCACCACTCTGGGATGTGCATTCGGTCTCTGTACGGGCGTTAGATGGTGAGTTGGACTAGATGATCCTTGTGGGTCCCTTCCAACTCACAGTATTCTGTGATTCTGCGATTCTGTGAACTGGTACAGGGACTACGGAGTGGCTGCTAAATGGACTTAGTTCCATATAGACTGTGTCTACAGGTACATAATTGTAGTAGGTAGGAATTTACGTTTTCCATCTCTAGTAAAAAGATGGAAAATAAAATAATTTAATATAAAAAGCAAGTTAAATGGCTGTTCCACCTCGTCTGGAAACAGGGAGGGGAAAACTACTAGAAGCCAAGAGTATTTGGTAGCTGGAAAGAATGGTGGTGCAGTTAATGAAATTACTCTACAAGGTTGAAAGAGAAAAAAATGCATGGAAAAGCTGCAGAGCATGAAATCCCAACTCCGTCAGTCATGTAGTCTGTTTAAACCAGTGCCTTGTCTTTCACATGAAATCAGTAGAACTGGACAACTTCGCACTACCTAGATAGTGTCAACAAAATGAAAAATAGTGTGGATGAAGAGGTGGCACTTATAGATCTTGTAGCTAGGGTTTAGGCAGCTGCTGGAGCAAAATGTGTCATATCCCTTAGATGAAACCAATGTAGAAGAGCAATCTGAAGAGGAATGTAGTTTTCCCTAAATGTGAAAGACATTGAACAAGCAATTCTTCTGTTCATTGAGACTGTAAAAGCTCTTCTCACTGTAAAGTTTGTGTACCATTTCCTGTTTCTGTATTTATGCGAAAAAAACCAAAGGCAAACAGGTATTTGGAAATCACATGGGAAAGAGCTTCTTTTGTCTGTGGATCTTTCTGACAAAGGAAAGTTTTCTGGACCAGGAAGAATGTGAAATAAGTCACTTGGTTAGGCTTAGCCTTCATTGTGCTTTTGCTAGACCACTTGTAAGAAGGCATCAATTTTGTTATATCAAAATGTAGCTGGAATACAGTGATTCTACCAGAATGTAAGCAAAATAAAAACACTCCGAGGATGGCGTGTCTGCATTCTGTAGATAGTTATTTTATCTTTTTCTTTCTTATCCTTTCCTTATGGAGAGAGATAAATTCAGTGTGTTAGTGGGGGTACCACACACAAGTTATGTATGAGGTAATGCAAAGCAAAGGTTCGAGGATGTCTGTAGCAAAGAATCGCAGGCATGACCCAGGTAGGATTTCTCAGACAAGAAGCTAAAATGTAAACAGAAACCAGTTTGACTTACATTCTTCCAAAAACACTTTAACACAGTAAATTTTATGTACTGTGAATTAGTAATATTGTGATTTGGAGCAGAACCCCAATAAGAAGAGTTTCAGAGCATGGATAAAGTGGAAGCTAATGAGGCATTGAGGAAGTTAAAGGAGTTTCTTTTGTCTTATTGCTGGAAGTCTGAGGAGTGAGGCTATCAATGTGACATTTATCGTCTGTACTTCATATTTGTTATTTTGTTATTGCGTTTTATTTGATCTTACAATAAATCGCTGCATCGTGTTGAGCGGAACACTTTGGGGTCTTGCCTGTTACTGACTGACCGGCTTAAATTGCCACTGACCTGTCCTGTGTTCCTTCTAGTACGAAGCAGGTGCAAAGCTCTGAATTGCCACACCGCCCTGCATGGGACTGAGGTGAACTCAAAGCATAAAGAAAGGTCCCCTCTGTAGCGTTCAATTCTGTTGGAGGAAGAAATAAGATAATGTGCTGTCTAACTGACAGTGTGGAAATAATTCTGGCCTTGCCAACACTAGTACTTGAGCCAGCCTGTCTGCATGTGAACTGTTCTTTAGAAATTGCTGAAATCTTTTATTTGTTCGCAGTAAATACGGGTTTGAAGGACTGAGCCAAAATGGCAACCTCAGGTATTAGTCACATAGCGCAGTACAAGATGTGTCATAGAAAGATGCAGCTATCGGTTTTGTGGCATGAACAGTGAGAGACACATACCAAAAGACAGACCTGAGGTCTTCTGGGGGAGTTTTTAATAGAGACCCTGATCTTGCATGCTTACCTTGCCCAGCTCCCTGTGTCATGGAGATGAGACAAGCAGAGAAGAGAAATAGGGTGAGAACAAACTTCTGAATTAATCCACGGCTAATTTGGGTCATGCAGTCTTGTCATACTGGTTGCTGCAGTCATCTCCCCTCAAAAATTTAAGAGACAAGGCTGCGGTTCTGTTTTTTTTCTTCATCTGGGAGAGCATGGCAGGCATGTGAAAAGGCAGCAGTTGATCCAAAAGATCCTAGGAAAACTCTCTGAAGCTGGCTGTTCTCCCATGGGGCTGGTAACAGCGCTGTGCTCAACATGCACGACGTGGCTTCTGTGGGTCTATAAGAGCCAGGGTCTGCAGGGCCCACAGTCTCAGAGGTCCCTTATTTACCTGTTGCTCACCTTCAGCATGATGATACGTATTTCAGTAACCAGGACTGCTTGAATTGTAGGAACAAATGTCTGAGCTTCTATACAGATTGAGCTCCTTATATGAAGTGAAGAAGCTTTAAATTGCACAGAATTCATGTTGGACAGCATTGTCTACCTCAAGTTTCAGAGAGACATAGATGTGGAAGTGGTTTCAATGCTTTGCATATTGAAATACAATACTATTCCTGTGACTGAGCTGCTTTTTCTTTGCTATTTGGGATTAAGGGTGTTGTGGATGTTTAAAAGTCAATATGCGTAGACTAGAATTAGAAATACATATAAGAAAAGTGGAGGTGCTTAGAATTTCCTTTTCATTTCTGCCTTAAATGTTCAGGTTTTGTTTAACTACATTTATTTCACCTCAATTATTTATTGCATCTAACCACAGAAAATCAGAAAAACGGAAAAGGTTTTTTTAAAAACAGTATTTTAATTTATTCTGTTTTTGCTTTTGGTTTGGTTCTTTTTTTAAAAAAAATCACTACAGCTTGAAATATACTTCTGCTAGAAGGAGATTTTGGTCTAATTTGAAACCTGAGTTTCTGATGATTATCCTGTTTTCTGTAACACAGAAAGTTTGTTCATGAGGTGAAAATCCACTGTGTGCCAAGATTCAGGTTAGAAAATGTTTTTATGGCTATCTAATAAACTCTGAAAATAGGGGTTTATAATGGAAATACTGACTGACTCCTTACTGTCACAAGACTGGCAGATGCTGCCGTAATGTTCTGTGTAATTTATAGGAGTCACCTGTTAAGCCATCTGGGACAGAAAGTTTCCCAACTTCTAAAATGTTAGTAACTTGATTAACCTTATGAACTTCATTTTACAATGATACCAAATGCAGCCAATGCCAGCTCCTTGTATTCTTGGGCTGTCATTTCATATTTATACAGGAAAGTTAAAAAGACCATTTTTAATTACCCAAATATGAGTAGTGGTGGAGATTGGTGATGCTGGTACTTTGATTTATTGTTTATAGGTGTCACATGGAATGAGTCCTGGGGTAAAATAAAAGTTTCTGGTGTTACTGTTTAGCTAGGGAAAGTGTTGGGTTTTTTAAAAGGGACTTGGGGCTTTTAAAAGTTTGCTACACTATATTAGTCCATTGGGTCTTCCTTAGACTGGAAGAGTGAACAGAAAGTGAGGTTAATGGAGAAAAAAGGATGATGGATGACAGTGTGGGGTCATTTATAGGCATCAGGTAGAAAAGCTCTACCTGTGAGTTTATGGGAATAGCAATGTCTTTTGCAGTAGTAACATTTTAATTTTCCTTAGAAGCCAGTGAGCAATGAGAAGTAACTTTTGTTAATTACTGGTTCATTGTTTTTTTCTCCAAGTCTTTTCTCACCTATAATAATTTTCCCGAGTTCTTTATTCAGTTGCAAAGTACCTTGAGTGAAGAGGTGCTTGTCAGCAGTACTTCCGACTCAGCATTTGGGTTCCGTCATGTGATTTAGTATGCAGAATTGCAGCGACTTTATAAAAAGAGACATCCATTTTTCCAGATGATGTGATGAAGCTAAAACACTGAACTTCAGATGATCATTAAAAATATTTTGCATGGGAATTAGAGCAATATTAGCCTTTACTCCGCATTGCAATTGTAGTACTTAACATTTTGCACTCCTGTTGAAGTGTCTGTGAATGTAGCCTGACATTTTCACCCCAACTGTTGCAAGGTATTGCTCAATACTCTTAAACAGATGCTAAAATCCAGTGAACATCCAGCTAGCAGTAGTCTTCAGACAGCCTGACAGACAAGCTCTGGCCTTGTAGTACAGCCAGATGTTTCTGGGCAGCCAGTCGGAGACTGTGGAGCCGACTCCAATGGGAATAATGAGCATCCCAAACCTCAGTGCTTTCCATACCATATGTAAGAGGCATGTTGCCCAGCTTTGTCCTCCCTGAATACATGTAAGGCAGATGAACCATTTATGAAAAATAAATCTGAATGAGAATTCCAAAGAAAAGAAAACACCATAGTTTGCTGTCAGTTCTCCACCCTCAGGAAGCAGGTGAAGAACTGACTGAAGCATCCAAACCAGATAACAATCCCCTTGCTTAGTGTGCTACTGGCAAGGGCTCAAGAATTATGGTGATAGGGGCGCAATGAGATTATATATATATTGGCACAGACTGATACTCCCTGGTACCTTCTCTTCATTTTAATATTCAAGTTTGTATATCTCTTTCAGAACTGTAGACATTCCATCAAGTTAATCTCAGCATTAGTTTGTCTGCTGCCTGAACATATGTGAGAATCTGGGAGTCATAGTGGGCACACAGCTTTCAGTGCAATGCTATAGAAAAGGAAGTTATTGTCTATCAAATCAATACACAGAGATGATTTGTCCTCTCCACGTAATGTTTATAGGGTTGAAAAACTGCGCTCTTGTACTGGAATGTGAGAGTGGAGAGACCGGCCACTAAGATGTGAAGATGTAAAAACTTTTACCTGAATTCATGTCTATTTAATAATTTAGATCTTTCATTCAGTGAAAATGCTTAGCATTAAAGATTCTAACCTCAAGAACAAAGACAGAACAAAACCCTGGATGCAGTTTAGCATCAAATAGATATGGCAGGGAAATAAAATAAATATTTAACTGATGCTAGAAAAATAACTGAGCTTCCAAGAGAAACACTGCGTTCTACATCTCCCGAAAATTTCATACCAAGACTTGTTAGGGAATGCATATTAAGGAAAAGGAAATGAGGGGCTCAATTAAGAAGTAGGTGCATGGAATTATATGGTCAGTGTTGTAATTTTGCTCTTTAGGAATAGGAGTAGAAAGGAAGATGAGTTTGAAAGAGAGCTGCAGGGCAGGCTTAAAAAATGACAGAGCACAGGCAGCAAATGATGGTGATTCGAACTAATTTTTTCATATTTCTAGGTCTATCTTTTTAATGACTGCATTCAAGGATGGCAAGAAACTACGTACCATTACATAACCACATGAGTGAAAAGAATTTTCCTCAAAAGTACTTAGGACACTAAGCAGATGGCGGCAACCTAATCCTATCCAAAGAAGGAAGAAATGAAATCATTCAGTCAGTTGCACTCACTGGGGAAACACAGATTCTCTCAGATCTAACGGAAAAAGTAAATAAAACTTTACTGAAACAGCCACGAATGTGTAATTTTATTACAGCAGAGCAGTCAATTGTGTCTTGTTTTCTTAAACTGATATTATTGAAAAACTTGTTTTATTTAAAGTTTTTGATAGCCTCTTAAAGTTTTCTTATGAGTTTCTTGTCATAGTTCATATTAATTGAACTGATAGTGATACAGAAATGCTGTAGTGTAGCTGTATGAGATCACATGAATTACAAACTCTGTCTATTTGCTTTACAGTTGTGTTTTTCCTTGGGATTCTGCAGAAGCCATGGTTGAGCACCTGCATCTGCCCAGAAAGAAAGACTAGGAAATGCACTTCATCAAAACTTTCTCAGCATAATATCATGGAAAGCAGTTGGAAGGACGAAAAGTTGTGGGGCAGGGATAATTCAGTCCATAACTGCATCACAGGTCCTTCACACTCTTTTAGTCTGGTTTGGGCCTGCAATAAGTCTATGATAATAGGTGACCATTTTTGGAAATGTATCTTTCCCTCTCCTTCCTTCTAAAGTATGACCTCCCATATATTGTCTCAGAAGATGAATTTTTCAACCCTAGCCAAAGAATCTTCCATAAAACCTCATATAGTTTTAAATGCATCCAAAATGCCCACCCTGAGCTGTATCACACACCTCTCACCCTCCCTGCTGTCCACAGTGACACATGCTCCTACTGATGAGATATTTGGATGCAAAGCAGAATTTGCAGTAACAGGTTTTGTACTCCGAAAATTATTTTCCTCTTAAAATTAATACTGTTTTAGTTTACACCATTCAATTAATGGTAAGGCACAATTTTAAACTCAATCAACATTCCAGGCCACCCGTAGTTATGGTCAGAGCACAGGTATGGCAGGGCAGGCTGTCACAGCACTGCCACCCCATGCAGGAGCTGTGCAGCCTGGGCATTGCAGGGAAGAGTGTGTGGGCAGGTCCCAGAAGCATTATGGCTATTATGGAGCTATTATGGCCCCTCAGGGCCCGGAAAGCTATTGCACATCCACAGAGGCTTTGTGTGCATGGATTTGTGCCTGATCCCATTGTACCTGCCACTTGGTCATGATGTGCAGCTTCCATCACGTCCTCATTTGCTCACAGCTTGCCCAGCTTCATCTCCCCAGTGGATGTACCTGGCAGAAGCACAGATCCCTGCAGGTCACAAATCCTGGCAACGATACTCATACCAATCTGTTCTGACTTTAAAAAGAGTGGGTTTCAGCAAGGTGATCCTTGGCAGGAATTCCTGAATTGAAATTGTTTTGAATTTGTAGTTGCCTTCCAAATCTTAGTCCTTCAGCTGCCAACTAGGTCGGTTTCCACATCCTGCTTCCAGGCCTTCCTTCTTTTTCTGTGTATCTGAAAAAAAATGGGATGTAAGATATTTTTTGATAAAAGACATGGAAAAATGCAGGTCAGTGTCTGCTACTTTCAGCTTTGAATGAGCAGAACATAGACGATTGATTTTTGATTGTTAAGAAATTGGGAAACAATGTAGATGAGAACAAAACTCTGTCTAAGTCCCTAAGGTTGCAGTAGAAACACAGTTATATTTGTAGCCTTATTCTAATAATGTAGGACAAAAACTGAGCACATACATGTAAAAGCAGAGATTCTTATCCTCAAATTCTCACAATATTACAAAGAAAACAAACTTAAAAATATGCAGAATATAACTTAAGAATATTTTACTTAGAGTTTAGTGTTCTTTTTATTTTGTAAATTAATTAAAAGCAGAGGAGGTACAGCCATTAACAATTACTGAACAGTTTTTGCAAAAAATATGTTTTTCACAGTGTAGTATTTTTCTTCCTGTTCCTCATTCAGGAGAACAGGGATTTATTTATTCTGCTGAATAAAACTACTGAACTAATAGTAGGCAATTTTTGGTATTATCATAAATGAATTAATTTTCAAATCAGATTTAATCAAACCTCAGTTTATAATAATAAAATCCAGATTTGCATAGAGATACATTCTACCAAAAATCACAGACTTCAAGAGATAATTAAAGTATATTCTGCATGCAATATGTGATTTAAAATTTTCCCTTCTGTACCTTACAATCAATGCTCAGGGAAGATGTGGGGTTTGGGTGGAACTGGTTGAATAATATACTTAAAAAAAAAAAAAAAAGACTACATTGTAGGTTTTGGCTCAGTCCTGCAGAAGGGCTGTTGTATAAACTGCACTGCATCCCAGGAGTAACGCTGGGAACACGACGCTCAAAATATCTCAGAAAAATGTGACTCAGTGTACTTCTATGCTGCACAGCTGATTGATTGTCACCTGCTGTGACCTTTCTCAAATATAACAATGCACACGTGCATCGTGTGTTTATAAGGACATGTTGTATGGTCCTTGGTGCTAACACACTCCAAATTGCTTCTTAGTCTAGCAAATGATGTGTCTTTGCTGTGCCATGGTCTCTACTTCCCATTGGACTCTGTACCTTTTAGTGATGTGTGCCTTTGGGAAATAGGACATGCCTTATGCTTAATTCCCCTGAGAAATTCAGGGAGATGCCACAGTGGCCTTGGAGATGCTCTGCACAGTGGCCAAGAGGCAGGCAGGACCTGGTGGTGAGCAGAGGGATGGGAATGGGATGGCTGGAGAATGGTCTTGCATCCCAGTAGCGAGGGGAGAGGTAGACCTGCCCATGAGAGAGCTGCCTTTGGATGGGTTCTTCATTGAGGCTTCATTTAGCCTTGGTTCTCTAACCTTAGTATATCTAGAAGGTGTTTCGTTCCCTCTTAAAATACATGTCTAATGTCAATGAGATAAATTTCCATCTGGAAATGTTCTTCTCCTTCCAATCTAAGCCCAGAAAAACAGCTGTGACCAAGCAAGCCACTCACTGGCTTAAAATCAGAGGAGATGGAGTTCCACTTGCTGAAACTAGCGTAGAACCTCAGACAGGGCAGGGTGCCCAGGGGCAGAGGTAGCCTTGCAGTTTAAACCCCATGGTTTATTTAGTCTCCAGTTTTCTTTTTTTGGCTTGCATGCATTAGATTTTGTTACGTTGTTGCCCAATTAAAGTCTTAAAGAATTCTTTTGTTTTTTTTAGATGGGCTCTGCAGTGCCATCAAGGCTGAACTTCTTAAGTGTCCTTCTCCTCTAAGTGCTCTCAAGACGTGGCACAGTACCACCAGATCCTGGTTGTGGACAGACACAGCCCCTGCTCTCACTTGTGAGTGGGGAGGTGTTCGAGCTCCCGCCCCCAGTGCCCATCTCCTGGGCTGATAACATGGAACCCAGACCCCCGGACTCCTGGAACTCCAGACCCCCGCTGCTTCCTGGGTCACGCTGTTAGCATGGCTTGCAGTGATTCCTGGGTTTAAATGCTTCTTTTTTTTTTAATCCGGAGTGTGGTGGTGAGTGCATCTCCTAGGGTGCTGGCTGCCCACTGCTGCTTGGCATGCCCTGGTCATGCCAGGGAAGACACCACTCCACCAGTGGCTTGGGCACTGTTCCTGCATCCCAGCGCATTGTTGCCATCAGGGGCTTGCAACTCCCTGACTAGCCATGAGCATGGGCTAGGTCGGACCCTCTAGGCACCTCTTTGTGCCCCAACCCCAGTGGAAAGTGGGAGCAGGTTGATTTGGGGTCTGTGGGGCTCAGTTCCCCCATGGCAAAACCTGTCCCTTTTCCCATCTCTCTCCCAACACATTGGAGGAGTTGAGCGGGCTGTGCTTGGCTGGGGTTTGCTCTCAATGACCAAGTTCTCCCAGGAACATCCTCTGCTGCTCACCTGGCCAAGTTCTGTGGAAGGGCTGTGGGGCCAGGGGAGTCCGAGCCGAGCTATCTTGTCCCATCCTGGCAGCACCACTCAGCAGAGCCCACTGCTGCCTTGCCCTTTCCTGGAGGGGCCTTGCCAGAGAAGGCCCTGCTCTGCTGGCGGCTTGGGCACTGTGCCCATGTCCCAGAGCATTGTTGCTGTTGAGGGCTTTCTAGACCCATGAGAGCTGGCTAGCTGGTGGCATGGCTACCCTGGGGATTCCCCCAGGACTCTCTAGATGGAGAGGGGTCAGAAGCCATTCCCTTTGCTCTTCTGTGCCATCACAGGCCACGGGGCAGTTCTGGGAACACCCTGCAGCACTCTGAGGCTGAGTGGGGTGATAGGTGGAGCTTATTTGCATATTAATGAACTGGCTATCTTCATGGATCATGGGCTTTGTGGGAGTCAGGGAGAACCACAGCCCTGCAAAATTCAAGGGTTCACTGTATTTTAAAGTAAGACTGTCTTCAGATGTTTCAGCCAGTGTGCAAATTGTCAGTTAATTCTGCCCTGGAGACTAGAAAATGCTACCAGCAACTAGGTTTTCTTATCAGTCTACAAGCCATCTACATATTACCACCATAAAATATGATTTTTAAGAATTGTTTTTCCTCTCCTTTGGAAATTTTTATCAAACACTTCAACATTTTCTGTGTTACTTTCTCACTTTTTTCATTAAAAAACAAAATCTGCAGCACAAAATCTAGACTTTCCTGTTAAGAAAATAGGAAAAATATATTTCTTTTCAGGCCTCATTAATCAGTACAGTTTCAGTGCCTCCAGGGATCTGTGGTTTCGTTCTCCCCAGCAGTCCATACTCCAGAACCCACTGTATGTCCTGTAAAGATCAGAGGTCAGTCTGTGTCTTGGCTGTCTCATTCTGCACTCTACAATTAGCAGAGACACAGATTGCTGATTTTCTGTTGACACTGAGTTTGTTGTGTCATTTTTTTATCTTTGTAATGAGCATTTTAGAATTTAGCAGATTAAATCCTCATTGTCAGCATCTTGTTTATGTTCTGTTTGTTGCTTTCCTTGCACTTTCTAATCAGCTTGTTGTTTTTCATGGTTGAATAAGTATAAATAGTTGGCACATTAAAAATTCAGATATATACCATTGAATATTATTGAGGCTGCAAAGGAGGTTGAATCAATCAAAATAGTTTTTGAAATTGCTTTCTCAGTTCTTTACTGTGAAACTTTCCAATAGACTTGGGAAACATGGATAATGCTAGCCACAGCTTTCCTTGGGAAAAGAAGTATCTCCCCATCTCGGATTTTTCCCTGGGGGTCTATTTATTTAGTGCTAAGCCTTGCCAGACCACTTGATGCTTCTATTCTAACACACAAAAGCAGTTACAGTATAATAAATGATTCAGAGATACATTTTGAAGTAATTAAATACAGAGCAGTGATGTAGAAAATTAGCCAAAATTAGTGTAAAATTACGATAACCACTGTGCTGAGTCTTAAGTGCAGTGGAAGATGCAATGGCAGTGGAAAAAAAAGGAAGGATTATGTTTTAAGTCACGGTCTTGGAAGTCAAAAGACCAACGTTTAATCCTAGCATGACCTTGAGCAACTCACTTACCATTTGTTCCTCATCCAAACTGAGATAATCGCTGTCCGCTACAAAGAAGGAAATGTACCAATTATTATAAATTACTTCTAGATGCTGTGACGTAAAATGCACTGGCAGCAAGGTCAGCAGGATTTTCTTTTTTAGAAAACTCTAGGAAAAATGAGTATTTACTTAGTTTGTTTACTTTAGAAAGCGTCCTCAAGGATGTTTTCAAATTTCACAGAGAGGGTGATCTCTCAGTGGAATGGGCTGCCCAAGGAGGTGGTGGAGTCACCGTCTCTAGAGGTGTTTAAGAAAAGGTTGGATGATGTACTTGGTGGCATGACCTAGATATTAGGGTAGTGTGTTATAGTAGGATGGTGTGTTGGTAGCAGGATGGCAACAGGTTAGGTAACAGGTTTAGCTAGGTTAGGTAACAGGTGATAGGTTGGACTTGATGACCTCTATGGTCTTTTCCAACCTTACTGATTCTGTGATTCTGTGATTCTGTAAAGTCAGAAGTTCCTTAGCTTTTGACAGAACTTCAACATTCTGACTCTACCCACATCCTCAGCAATTCTATTTACTCTGTGTTTCGTACTAAGAACTGTTGCGCCTTCCTCCTCTCCATACAACTTATGCTCAGGGTGTACTGATGAGAATGGAGGACAAAGCTTTTGCTGTGAACCATGGCGCAAGACACAGCCTTGGCTGAGGGTGCTGGTGGAGCAGGACTCGGGAGACAGTGCCCTCTGAGAACTGTCCCCTTGGTCATATGCCATAACCTGCTTGCTCGCCCTCAACACCACTGTCCTGGAACATGCCTTGATGAAGTGGGTGAATTTTGGAGAGCTCCTTGCAGGCATCCAACAGAGAAAAGGGACTGAAACAGTTTTGTGTGAAAACGACAGAAATAACTCTGACACTCTGCCTTGGCTGTAGGAGTTGCAGAGGAGCCAGGTTAGATGTTTGTTGCAGTGCCTTCAGGGTATGTCAGTTACCTGGACAAGAAGTACATTGGAAAAGCAGGGAAAAGAGGGAAAAGTGGTGGTGAGGACAAGTGGTTGTTGATGCATCACCTGCAGATGACCAATTTTTGTATAGTCCAGGACAAACCAAGCTGATTCCTACTTTGAACAAGACGTTTGTAAGTGGTGGTGAATTGATGGAGAGGAAGATGGGGGTCATCTTGATTTGACATTTCATCATCATCAACTTTTTCTGTTCCAGTCTAATGAAGAGTGCTTGGGAAGTGTATATAGTAACCAGGAACTGGTTGATTTTGTTTCATTTCCCAGAGAAGAAATATCTCTATGTTGTGTAGTTGCTGTTGTTATGGGAGACCTCAACCTTGTCAAGGTTACCTGGCCATAAGATTGGATATAATTTTGGACCTCTGTGTCCAATGAGTCCCTCTTCATTCATCCAAATAGCCCTCCATGTGCAAGGCACATAAGGCTGTAGCCTTATGGATGGCTCTATACCACCACTCATGACCCTACTAGGATACTAAAGGCAAAGCAGAGAAAGAGGGAGATCAGGGAAGAAGGCAAAGAAAAAGGCAGGGAAAGAGAAATGCAAAGAACTGAAAGGACAATGACAATAGGAATGAGAGAAGAGACTCTAAGTGTTTAAAAAGATACGGAATTATTATAAACAGTTCAAGCAGCATGAAGAAATCCTGTCAAAAATAGGAAGAAGAACTTAGAAGAAGTAAATAAAGCAGGGTTAGAAACAAAGACCATGAGATGGAAGCAAGCAGAATAAAGACCAATTAGGTTAAAGCCAAAGACAGTGAAGAAATAAGGTATGGTGGAGAAGAAGGAAGGAGTTCTTGAATGACTAGCAGTGTGTCAAGGAGGAGGAGCACACACAGAAAACACAGGAGTGACCAGAGCAGGGTGGTGATACGGCTTCTGGTGGGGAGGAGGAGAAGTTATGGCAGTGGGGACTTTGCACCAGGGTCCCTTCTACTGGCAAGATTCAATGGGAGTCTGATATCACTGGTCAGTGAAGGGTCTTGAAATTTAGTTCTTTAAGTCATAACATGCTGATGTAACATAGCTATCAAATTGTGTAATTTATGTTTATATAACCCCTGTTATTCCAATCTGGACTAAGAAAAGATTGCACTGTGCCAAAACCTTTCCTACTTGAAACATGATGAAATATTACCTCACTAACACTACATGTACTAATTAAAGTACACTAATTAATTATCTGAGAGCCCGAAGGTTAAGCACACATGGATTATCCACTGCAATTTGGGGTAAAGGAAATAGGCATGTGTAAAAAATGTTCAATCTAGTGTTCCCTATGGGAACATTTCCTTCTCCATGTCTCAAATTTCTCTTCACCACTTCTTTGAAGCTGTGTTAAGATATGTCTACCCAATTACAAATGTAACACAAATGCCACATATGCTTTGTAAAATCCTGTCTAGAAGTCACTGTGCTATATTTGCTTGGGTTTTTTTGATTTGGGACCATTTCCTGATCTATTCCCTAAGTGAAGGCATGTGGGAAGATAATGCAGAATGAAATTACAAACTGTCATGATGCAGGGCAGCTGGGGCTTTGGGCAGCAGGAAGGCACAAGTGCAATGATGCACAATCTTAAATCACAGAATCACAGAATATTCTGAGTTGGAAGGGACCCACAAGGATCATCGAGTCCAACTCTTAACACTGTCTCCCTGGCAGGAATTGAACCCGGGTCTCCCACACGCCAGGCAGGGACACTTACCACTGTACTAAAGTGGATTTCAATGATGTGGTCATGGCTGCACAGCCCTTTCCAGGACTCTGTCTACTGTATTACTGCATGCATTTTTTTGTTTGTATTGTTCCAGTGTATAGAGACCCCATTAAAGAATTTGGGGATCCATGTTGCTGCACATTGTAGAGAAAATACAGTATCTAAAGTATCTTCTCCAGAAGACTTACAATTCACATGATTTATTTGACAGAAAGGAGTAATTTATTTACTCCTTTCTGGTTCTTTGCTCCCTGGTATCCACTTGTGAAATGTTTATGTGAACTCCTCTCTGCTAGCTAGTATTTCATTAGTTGAATTACTTGAACTTTGAAAACAAATCCTTTCTTTCACAGTAGTGTTTCTCACGTTTCCCCTTAACTACAGTCGGGTCTCCTATATTGTGGACCTGTGGTCTTAATTGGGTTCTGTGAAGCCCTATTTCCACGTTGAATATCAGCTTATTAATATGCAAATTTGCCCCACACCCTCAGACCGTCGGCACTGTTTTGGCACTCCGTTGCTGTGTATCGGTTGCCATGGTGTCCATGCTGGGGAGGCTGGGGAAACAGTAGAGCTGCCACGGCCGGGACGGGGCGAGTGAAGCAGCAAGGCAGCCATGGGGTGAGCCGGCGTGGCGGAGCCGTCACTGCGGCCAAGACGGCTCAAGCAGAGCGGCAGGGCTGTGGCAGTGGCTGTGAGGGCTGATTTGCATATTCATGACTGCCTAATTGAATATTCATGCGTGCCAGGTCACGCATGGGCAGCTGTGAAAAGGGGCCTCCTTCATCGCTAAAAAATCATGCCGCTAAGATGTGA
>WEKX01023813.1:163719-214097 GCA_013390025.1 Pitta sordida
AATGCAAGAGGGCTGACTGTATTTCTCTTTGTAAGAGGGTCTGTGACATTTCCACTGGGAAACCTTTATGAATTTCTCAGAAGACAAGGTTCTGGTCCATTTTCACCTAAAATTGCTGTGATTTGGTTATGGAGACATGGGAGGCCTGGAAGTTTTAAGCCATGAGTCTCACCTCTCAGCTGATCCTTCTGGCAATAACCAGACAGAGTTTTTCAGGGGAAAGAAAGTTGAGCTATAAACTAGCTGAGGTAATTGAACCTGACAGTCACATACCGGGTGGGACAGTCTGCCAAGTGCCACACAGAAGGGAAGAGGCTACTTATACCCCTCTATCTGACTCTTGTGAGTGATTCACCATATGTTGTGTATACCCTTATTTATGTAAACTATTTCTAGTGGCTGAATGATTCTGTCTGTTTTTCAAGAACAAAATACAATTGTGCAGCTATAATGTCATGTTTTAACAGGGTCATGAGCACAAGCAGAACCAAGGTCCCTCATTTCACTGTTTTCCTTCATACCTCTTTCCCTACCCGACGTATGCAAATGCCTTCAGCAGATTATGCGTCCAGTCTGTCTCTCTTAGCTCTAGTTTGCATTGTAAGTCCCAAGGGTCAAAGCCAACATCTTAAGTGCCACATAGCAAGTGCTGAAGTTACCCGTTCTTGAGTAGAGGAAGACTCCATCATAGTACACTGTCATGTTTCCCATCAAATGCCATGATGCTTCCCAGAAGGCTGATGTCTCACTCCAAGGCAAGTCATGCACAGATAGAAGTAAAGACTTGTGAAGAAACAGCTTGCTAGTTGGCATGGGGAAAATCATGGGGATGAGAATGGACTTTTGCCTTCTCTAACAGAAAGTCCAGCACAACAGAGGTCACTTTATGTGTGATTAATTTTGTTGTCTTGTATTATAATGGTCTTTGTTTTCTTTGCTCCACTTCTTTTTGTCTGCTTGATTTCTCATTAATTTTCAAGATCCTCTTTTAAGCTTGAAATAAATTGTCCCATTCAGAATTTGCTGAACTGGGGGTACTCAGCACCTTTCAGGTCTGAGCCTTAGCATGGAGCTGAAACAGATGCTAAATGGTAAAATGTAGACATCGTCTCAGTCCTTCTAAGTTTTGCATGATCATAATGTCTGTGTATTTCTCTAAAACAGTCATTTGCAAAGGGATGGATTTGTTATTGTGTTTATTCTCTGCTTCTCAATGTAGGAAATTGATTCTCAGAAGTAAGCTTCCCACAGAAGACTTCATTTGATGGATTTACTCCAGAAATTTTGCCAAGATAAATTTTGAAAGTGAAGTCATAATTTACACATGAAATTTCAGGTACAAGATCTTTTTTCAGGCTTCATTGCTCTTTAAAAGTTAAGTAAAGGTTTGTGCTTGCTTAATTTAGTTTTGATGATTGACTTTTGGGCTGAACACTGAGAAAAATGTGAGAGAATATCTTACCGTGATGCATATATTTGTTTAAAACCCCCCCAAACACACACAAACACACACACAAAATTTAGAGCTAAACCCAAAACCAACAAAACATGTGAGATAAGTTTGGAGAAAGATTTTTGTTCCATCATCCTGTTGGAATGCATCATTCCATGAACAGCCTGCAAGTCCGGCAGGTTTCCTGAGAAATCAAGGAAAAACATATACAGAGCAACTTGCTATTAGGAGGATGGGCACCAGAGAACCCTTATTATCACATCTTTCCTTGTGAGAAGAGCTCCAAATGAAGGGGGATGAAGTTCCAGTGCAGCAGCATATGGGGTTTCCTTGGGTGACCTTGGTACTGCTCCCTGCTGTCCTCCAGACCCCTGCAACCAGGCAGAGTGCAGAGCCATGAGGGGGTCACTGAATGGCAAGTTATGGTGCATCCCTTGATGTCTGAAGGTCTCACACTACCAGCCCACTCCGGAAGCAAGGCATCAAGAGCAGTGGTGCCTCTGCATTACCACCAGGTTTCCACTGGACAGTGTCATAGTCTCCGTGCTCAGCACATTGGATACTGCCAATCCCTTTCCAAGGGACTCAACTCCCTTATAATATTTTTGAAGTGTGTAAACCTTCAAGTCAAGCTCAAAATGGATGGAAGAGTTGCAGCACCTAGAAGGATTTCAGGATACAATCCTCAGCCAAGTTAGGTATCTAACTATGCTTTTTCCTTCTTGCTGTTGTGCTTTGGCCTCTTTCTAGGGTAAAGTGTATATTCCATAAGTGGGCTGGTCCATAAAACTCATTATTATGGGAAATATATCTGTGTCCATTAGAAAAACTTCTCTAGTGAGTGTCTATTAAGGCAAGGATGTGGATTGTGTGCCTGGCTCCTGATTTCCTTACGTTGTTTCAGGTAAGCCTGTGTGCGCAGGGTGTGAGACTGCAGTACTAGAGATGCCTGAGTTCACTTTGCCCTCGGGATGGGATGCAGTCCCCACCAGTCCGTCCTCTTGCTCTTTAGGGCAAGGAACACCTGGAGTGCCTGTTGTCTGATTTCTTCTTCCTTTCTTCCACCTATTTGAGCTAATACTTGAAAACATTTAATTTTCCTGATGTCACACCACCTGAGTACTGGCTAAACAGAAAAATGATAGGAGAATATGCTCCACATAATTTATGGGACAGTAACACAGAAGTAGCAAAAGCCAGTTTTTTCCTCTGGTTTTTGTTACTGTAAAATGGGACTGGATGTGAATCCTGAGTACCCTTTAGTAATTCCCAGATACTAATAAGAAACAATCCAGCAGCTTGTGGTACTTAAGATTTCAGGAAAAGCAAGAAATGACTTTGACTTCTTCTGATCCACATCAACAAGACCACAAACCACTGATCCCCCTAAAAATGGTGCATACAGAAAAACTACTAGATGGTTTTATGAAGGAGTCATTGTTTTACAAAACAAAATTAATGTGGAAAGGACAATTTTTTGGCAAATAATTGCATCTGTAATGGAAAACATACTGGCTCATTAAACTACACTCTTAATCTTCCTCACTTATTTATCAGCCTTTGATGGAACAGAATTTGGGATTTATATTCTGTCCAATGTCTCACAGAACTTTTGTCCAGTAAAACAGGTCATCTATAAATCTCACATAGGCAAGTGTAACATTTTCCTACCATAACATCATCTTTTTAAAAAGGGGGGAAAAAGGATACATTAAAACATTAAAACTTAAAAGCTGCTGTAAACCTAAGAAAATACATTTGTTCAGCTGAGACCACATTAAGCTTGATTTGCTTCATTTGGAAACAGCTGAAACTAGGTAATCTTGAGCTTGTAGTGAGAAATATCAATTTAACATGTAGTTGGAGTGCTAAGGGCTACCCTGTTCTAATTAAAAATCCACTGTGTTTTTATGGTGGTATTCTGTAGGGTGTCTTGATCTGCTGATGAATGGTGACAAGACTATTAAAGCTGTGAAACAGCATCACTTGAACATGGCACAAAATGAAAGAAAAAACACTGCCATGCTGCTCTTGGGTGTTATTATCCTGATTAAAATTGGAGCCAAAGTGAAAATCATCCCTGGGTAATACATTTTTTTTTTTTAATTTATTTGTTTGTCCATATAAATGACTTCTTGGTATTGGTAGCTGTGCTTCCTGACAGGAACCCTTCAGGCATTGTGATTAAGTGAAGGAGCATTTCTTATTAACTCCTCTTTTTTGTGCCTAGAAGCACAGATGAATCATAACAGCATGTGTTGTGTGACAGTATGAATATGCAATACCGAGACTTGGACAGCACCCCGACTGTTAATGTTTCCTGACACTCTTGGTTTTTAAAAATCCTTTCCTCAGCAGTTTTGAGAGGCATGTCAGCAAGCCTTTGAAAGTCCTAGGAAAAGAATCACCTGGATAGAACATAGCCTTTAATTTGTTCCCTTAAATCTCCAATTGCCCATGACAAGCTGAAAATACCTGTTTTCCCCTTTTTTTTTCCATGTATTAAAAAATCTAGGAGTAATTAAAATGATGACTTGATCCACAAGCTAAGTAGCCAAGCCAGAGCCTCACCAGCTTGAGGTTTTGGGGCCAAATCAAACATCTCTCAGGCCCTTCTGTGTGAGATGTGGGAACAGGCAGGTTTAGAAATAAAGTAGACTTCTTTGCTTAAGGTCCAAATAACACTTATTTTTTATGCATGATTATAGGGTGATGCTAATTAACTTTTTTCCTGTCCTCGAACAGCACATGAGCAGAGTGCATGGCAGGGTTGAACATGGAGATAGAATTGCACATGGCTGGGGAGCAGGGGGCAAAGAAGGAAGATGGCTGGAGACAGGGGTGGCACCAGGACTGGATGGTCCCTTCAACCCTGAAGGGAGGGGGCCTCTTCCAAGCCTTGTAAGGAATGGGACAACTAGATTCGCCTGATAACCAATGTAGAAGTGGGAAAAAATAAGCACTCATTTTCCATCCGATCAAGGTATTGATAAAATTAACTGAGGCATGAAGGAATGTGAGGTAAAAGACTATATATTTATCTATACACCAGTGCCTCAAACCTTATAATAAATCTGTCTACATTGCCATCACTGGATGTTGCCCATAGAACTCACATGCCTGGAGTGCAAAGGTCCCTGAATGTAACTGTTATAGTTTAGGGGGTTTTCTGCTGCTCTGGCAGCGAGGGGGTTAACAGCTCACTTCTTGCCTGGGCTCTCCGTGCTGCCATGGCCTTCAAGGTTATAGAGATAGAGGCATCTCTGTGAATAACATATTTGGGAGAAAAGGAAAAAAACCCTCAGTAGCAAGATGTAGCGTGCCGGCTCAGAACCTGCGTCGGGAGGCTGAGAGATTGAAGGCCCATCCAGGCCCACGAGAGAAGGGGTAGAAATGTTCTTCCAGGCATCCCGCTGCTGCTTGTGAATTGGACCAACCATTGTGAAAANAATATTCTTTGTTTGTAGTATGCCTTGCTTTTTTTGCCTGTGACCAGTTTTATTTTATTTTTCAGTTTTATTTTCCAGTGTTTTCTCCTCCAGGAGAGGTTGTGAGTGACTCTCTGGCATCCAGCCATGGTCAAACCAGGACAGTAACCTATTTAGGAAGAGTCAAGAGGGGAAGGGGAATGGCAGGCCACATAAAATGGTCTGTTATCTCTCTCTGAGTCACAGGGCATCCTCTACCTTCCCTTCTTCTCCTCCGCTACTCCCTCCTCCTCCAGCTACCCCAGTCCGCACTCTGGTTTCAGAGGACTTGTGACTGAAGAATGTGATGCCAGGAGAAAACAGCTGCTTTAGTCCCACTCACTGATGAGTTTCCCTGGAGTGTGCATGCCTGTGACAGTACAGCATGAAATGCATTTCACTCATTACTCAGGTATTGACACCAGCCAGAGTGTTGTCCCATCAGAGAGAAGCTCCTGTCTGACACAGCTGCTTGCGACTGGGTTCAGTGTTTCAGCACAGTGGAGAAGGGATGGATGGGCAGTGGCTTTATCCTTGGTGTCTCCTAACACTTTGAGAAAAGAGTTTGTGTGTGTTGCTTGTTGTTGTAGATTCATATGTAGAAAAATGTAGAAGATAGGGATACAGCATCCATTGCTGATAATCATCTCTTTGAAGGGGCTGTTGAGGCCTGGAGTTGACATAAGAAAAATCCACTCAAACCATGGAATGCTGTAAAGAAATATGTACTAGCAACAAACATTAAAATCTGGCCCTGCAAGGTATTATGTGAAGTGTCTGTGCATGGGAAAGAGTCTGGTTATATCTCTTGCAGTTCTTTGTTCCTGGCATGGTTCACATGAGGTCATGAAAATTACACTGAATGCTTGTCTGTGAAAAAAAGAAGATACTTGTAATTAGTTTTCAACAGAATTTACAAAATCACTGTAGCGGGGATTTTTAATGCCTCCCTATATACTCTGTGCCGGAATGAAAAAGCCCATAAGATGCTGCAAGTTTCAGTTTGAATGATATGCTAAATACCCCATTCTGTCAAAACTAAAATACTGTAGACTTTCCAAGACATACTGAATTTTAAACAATTTTGCAGAACTTAACAATTTAACAGTGGATAGAAAAGAAATAATTGCAGAACTTTATGTCAAAATTAGACCATAAGAAGGTTATAACCAGATTATTATGTGGAGATAGAACTAATTCTAAAAGATATATTCTGTACTATCCTAACAGACTTGATTTTAAATGTGTTGTGGTTTGACCCTGGCTGGATGCCAGAGATTCACCCACAACCTCTCCCAGAGAAAAAAACTAAAAAACGTTTATCACAGGTAAAACAAGACAAGCTACGAGTTGGGAATATAAAGGATTTATTTATTAACTAACAAGATCTGAGCTTAATGTGAGAAGCACCATTTTAAAGGCAGCCTTCTCCCCCCCACCGTTCCTTCTCACAGTGTCACAGTATCACAGGAAACCAAGGAACCAAGTGACCCAGGAAACCAAGGTAAAACAGTGTTGGAAGAAAGACTTTCCCTTGGTCAAGGAGGATTTGGTTAGAGAATACCTAGGAGAACTTGACATCCACAAGTTCATGGGTCCTGAGGGGATACATTCACGAGTGCTCAGAGAGCTGACAGACACCATAGTGAGGCCACTCGTGATCAGCTTCAAAAGGTTGTGGAGACAAGGAGAGATGCCTGAGGACTGGAAGAGAGCAAATGTCACCTTAGTATCACAGTATCACAGTATAGATAAGGCTGGAAAGGACCTTGAAGATCATCTAGTCCAACCTATAATTCAACTAACCTATCCTCTACATCTAGATCACATGGCTCAACACCTCATCCAGCCTACCCTTAAACACCTCCAGGGTTGGTGACTCAACCACCTCTGCAGGTAACCCATTCCACATCCGGATCACTCTTTCAGTAAAAAACCTTTTCCTAATATCAAGTCTAAACTTTCCCTGTAGGGAAATTTATGTGTTATCTTTACAGAGAAGATGAATGCAGAAGAGCCATCTAATGGCACTGGTATAATAAATATAATAATCTAATGGATGAATAACTGAGTTTATAGTGCTATCTGGAAGGCTAAAACTGGTAGGGAAGAATGTAGAGAAAGGAACGAAAAGCTAAGGAATCTGGATGCAAAGAAATATACGTATCTGTTGTGAGCTGGAGACACACCAATGACTCAGCCATGATAAATCCCCTCATGGGAGACATTAACACCTTCACACCGAGCTGGAGGGAGTCCTCTGTCATAGTGGACCCAGCTGCACTGGCACAATAGGCAGTTACAAGAACTTAGATCATCAGGGATTCCAAAAATGTCTCGCAACACACAGAGTTAAACCATCCATTGTGAAACTCCCCACCCTGGGGGAGGTAATGAACATTTCCACCTGAACTTGAGCATATAGTATAGTCTTCAGTTTTTGGGACTTCTGGCACCACTCGTCAGATTCAGAGGAACAGAACTTCAACAGGACTGTAACTGCCACTCTTGACAAGAGTGCAACCATTACTTTGACAGAACTGTAACCATCATCCTGACCAACAGGTTTCCTTCCCTTCTGCCTTGCACCCAGAGGGACCACGCAGTGCTCAGCTCAGGAGTTAATGTGTACTCTGCTGTTCTCGTTCCATGGTGCTGTTTAACCCACACGCTATCGTGGGTTAAAATCAGTTTTATTTTGTACCGTTGTATGCATTGTAATCTTTTTAAATGAATTTTAACTCTGACTTGTAATCTCTTATACTGGGTTCATTTCTCCCACTGGTTTACATTTAAACCAGCAATGCTAGCAGTCATTGAGCCTTTCCTCAACCTTAATCACTTACATAATTTTTATTGAAAGAATTGCACCTAAAGATGAAAATGCAATTGGTTAAAAACCTGGAAGTACTTGGAATAATTTGTCTCCTTTGAATTTTTGTGAAATGAGGCAACTTATAATCATCCTTTCTCATGCATCAGTGCATGACTATAGTCATGCCCAAGAGGTGGATTGGCTTGGCTCCTTTAGTGGCAGGGATGAATACTGAAAAAAATAGAAGAACCCTCGCTATCAATTAATGGCTTAAGGGTTGGTGCAAGCAGAGGAATTTTGGGTTCTTTGTTCATGGAGCAACCTTTACCGAACCTGACTTGCTAGACTTGGATGGACTACATCTGTCTAATAAGGGCAAAATATTTTTAGCCCATGAGTTGGCAAAGGCTCTTTGAGAGGGTTTTAAACTAGGTTTGAAGGGGGAAGGGGATGGAACCAGAGCCTTTTGGGGGGATATTGAGGGTGGTGAACCTCAATCAAAGATGCATTCAGCAACCCAGCTGAGGTGCATGTATTCTACTATGCGTTCTATGGGTAAATCAACATCAGGAGACATATGATATAGTTGGCAGTACAGAAACATGGTGGCATAACTCATATGACTGAAGCATTGCATTGGATGGCTACACGCTCTTCAGGAGAGATAGGCAAGGGAGAAAGGATGCAGGGATGGCCCTGTATATTAAAGTAACTCTTGACACCATGAAACATGAGATTAAGGACAATCGGGTTGAGAGCCTATGGGTAAAGGTCAGAGGGACAGGCAACAAGACAGACATCATGGTTGGAGTCTGTTACAGACCACCCAGCCAGGAGTAAGACATGGATCTATTATTCTATAAGCAGATAGAGGATGTTTCAAGATCACCAGTCCTTGTTCTTCTAGGAGACTTCGATCTCCCAGATATTTGCTGGGAACTCAACACAGCGGAGAGGAGGCAGTCCAGAAGATTCTTAGAGTCTATTGAGGATTGCTTCTTGTCACAACTAGTTAGTGAGCCTACTAACTGCTNACTCCGATACTGACCCAACCTCCCCACCTCCCCCACTCTGTGGACTTCTCTGGGCTGCAGTGACCGCGCTTCCACAGCCCAAACCCCGCGCTGCTTCCCCCCCACCCCCCGCCCCGACCCCGCTGAGCGTGCCCATGCCGGCAGCCCCACGGACGCCACGCCGGGGTTGGGACGGGGTGGGGGTGTGTGGTGCAGGGTTTGGGCTGCGAGCACACACGGTCGCAGCAGCCACTCAGAAATGGTTCCCTTTGCTCGCCTGTGCCGAGACAGACCATGGGAAGGAGCGGAAAATTGTCTGCAGCGCTCCGGAGTGCCGGGGGGTGGAGCAATGTGCATGGCTTGCATGCATATTAACAACCTGCACGTCTTTGCAAGTTTAGTTTTCACGAGGCCCATGGCCTGACTTGTTCCTAGTGAATGATGGGGTATAACTGTATAATAGACTTTTCAATAAATAGTGGAACAAGGAGAGGAGCATTAACAAAACCTCCACGCTGGATTTCAGGAGGGTGAACTTCAGCTGATTCAAAGAACTAACTAGGAGAGTGCCTGGGGATACAGTCCTTAATAACAAAGGGGTCCAGGAAGGCTGGATGTACTTTAAGAATGAGGTGCAGAAGCAGGCTGTCCTGATGTGCCATAAGATGAGCTGCAGGAGTAGATGGCTGCCCTGGATGAGTAAGGAGTTTTTGAATGAACTAAGGGAAAAAAGAGGGTGTATCACCTTTGGAAAGAGGGGGAAGTAACTCAGGCAATGTTTGAAGATCTTGTTAGGTCATGTAGGAAAAAAATTAGAGAAACAAAAGCTCAGTTTGAGCTTTTGCCACCTCTGTAAAGAATGATAAGTGTTTTGATAAATATATTAATGGCAAAAAAGGGACAAGGACAACCTCCACTCTTTATTAGATGAGAAGGGAAATGTAGTTACTGAAGATGAGGAAAAGGCAGAGGTACTCAATGCCTTCTTTGCTTCTGTTTTCAATAGTAAAGCTGATTGTCTAGAAGACAAGAGGTCTCTTGAACTGGTAGACATAGACAGGGAACAGTACAGCCCCCCTGCAATCCAGGAGGAAGATGTTAGAGACCGACTGATCCACCTAGACCTTGTAAATCTATGGGACCTGATGGGATTCATCCTAGGGTATTGAGAGACCTGGCAGATGAGCTTGCTAAGCCTCTCTTGATCATTTTTCAACAATCTTGGCTTACTGGAGAGGTCCCAGATGACTGGAAGTTGGCTAATGTGTCACCCATCTACAAGAAGGTTTGGAAGGAGGATCCAGGGACCTGCCAGCCTGATCTTGGTTCCAGGCAAATTATGGAACAAATCATCTTAAGGGCAATTATGCTGTATCTACAGGATAATAAGGAGATCAGATCTAGTCAACATGGATTCAGGAGGGAAAGTCCTGTCTGACCAATCTAATTTCCTTTTGTGATCAGGTAGCAAATTTTCAGATGACACCAAGATGGGAATAAGTGTTCATCTGTTAGAGGGTAGGAGGGCTCTGCAGAGAGACCTTGACAGGCTGGATAGGTGGGCTGAATTTGATAACATAAAGTTTAGCAAGTCTAAGTGATGGGTACACTTTGACCACAATAACCCCATGCAGAGCTACAGGTTGGGGACTGAGTAGCTGAAGAGTGACCAGCTAGCAAGGGACTGGTTGATAGGAAACTGAACATGAGCCAGCAGTGTGCCCAGGTGGCCAAGAAGGCCAATGGCATCCTGGCCTGTATCAAGAATAGTGTGGCCAGCAGGACTAGGGAAGTGTCCTAGGGTGGTATGTATATATTCCATATCTTTGTGTTTTGGCTTCAGTTTATGAGGAATTTTGTTGTGGATACTGGTCCTTATCAACACCAAGGTCATTTTCTCTCTATCCAGAAGAGGAGAACAAAACCCCCACCACAACCTGAGAAGCAGCAGTTGAAGAAAAAAGAAAATGTCAGTAGCTCACACAGCGGTGGCAGAGGCAGGGAGCTGGTTGGAACTCTGTCACAGCTGCAGTTGTGTGGGGCAGGAGAGGGGCTGCTTTCTTGGGTTTGCTCCTGCTTTTGGGAGAGCCCCATATTTTTTGATGGGTTTTTTCCTTTTTGTTTTTTCCATTTTTTTTTGTTTTCCTTGGACATTTTTTTTTCTTGCTGCACTCCAGCCACTAGAAGAGGGAGAGAGGGNTCTGTTTAAGAGGGATGTTGAAATGCTCAAACGTGCCCAGAGAAGGGCAACAAGGACGGTGAAGGGGCTGGAGCACAAGCCCTATGAAGAGAGACTGAAGGAACAGGAGCAATTCAGCCTAGAGAAGAGGAGGCTCAGGGGAGATCTTATTGCTCTCTACAACTACCTGAAATGAGGTTGTAGCCAGATGCGGGTCAGTCTCTTCTCTCAGGCAACCAGTGACAGAACAGTCTTATGCTGCATCACGGGAGGTTTAGACTGGATGCTAGGCAGAACTTTTTCACAGAGAGAGTGATTTCCCATTGGAATGGGGTGCCCAGGGAGGTGGTTGAGTCACCATGCATGGATGTGTTCAAGAAGAGATTGGATGAGGTACATAGTGCCATGATTTATATGAGGAGATGGTGTTAGGTGCTAGGTTGGACCCAATGATATCCACAGTCTTTTCCAATCTTGTTAATTCTGTGATTCTGTGATTGGGTTTTTTTCAAAGAAGAGGGCTCTTGTCTGTAGGATACCTGGTTATCTGGCTGCAGAAGTCAGTAAACTGAACCAAATGCTACAGAGGACTGTAGAAGAGAAAGAATAATCCTGTGATTAGGGCAGATGCATGCTGCCCTGAAGAGTTGCTTTCTGCCTTTGCTGGAGGAGGCATTCTAATTTTTGCAATCCTCATGTGATTTCAGCAGAGTTCTTGTGGGTGACAGTTTATAATCTGCACTGTCATACATCAAGAGGAAATAGAGTGATTGTCAGCTGAGCAAAATGCCTATGAAATAAGTGAAACTACAGAGCTGCGTAAGTAGGGACACAGTTGAAGACTGGCACGTTGTTGCTTGAGACTGCTGTGGAAGCCAGAGGGCTACCACTGAAGAATCAATGTTGTAGGAGCAAGATTCAACAGATGAATTACTAGCTCTTTCCATGTGCTGTATTGAGTTTTAAATTTGTTTTTCTTTTTGGTGACATGAAGGTGTTCTCCTCATGTGCAGATGGGCATATGCTCATATATGGAGAGGATGGGTTGACAGAGTAGAACAGTTCCAGTTGAAAGCGACCTACAGTGAAACTACCTGACCACGCCGTGTCTGAACAAAAGTTCAAGTATGTTGTTATGGGCCTTGTCCAAACACTTTTTTGCACACTGACAGGCTTGGTGCATCCACAACCTCTAGAAAGCCTCTAGTAAAAAAGTACCCTCTCAGTAAAAAAGTTCTTCTTAAAAGTCAGTCTAAGCCTCCACTGGTGCAGCTTTGAACAATTCCTGTATGTCCTATTCCTGCATACAAGAGGGAAGAGCTCAGCACCTCTCTCTCCATGTCCCCTCCTCAAGAAGTAGTAGAAAGCAATGGGTTAGGTTCCTTTTTTCCAAATGAGACAAACCAAGGGCCCCTTAACTATTCCTAACAGGAGCATTGCCCTTTCATAGTCTATGTTGGTCTCCTATGCGTGCCTTCAAGGACCTTCATATATTTTCTAAATTTTGGGGCCCAAAACATCACCCAGATCTCAGGGTGAGGCCAAACTAACGCTGTGCAGAGCAGGGCAGTCACCTCTGTTGACCTTCTGGTGATGCTGAGTTTGATGCATCCCAGGAGAGAGTTGGCCCTCTGGGCTGCCAGAGCACAGTGGTGACTCCTACTGAGGCTGCTGCCAACCACCACTTCCAGATTCCTTTGTGCAAGGCTGCTCTCCAGCTATGCCGTCCCAGGCAAGAATCCAGCATTCAGACTTGTTAAGTTTCATGCCATTAGTCACTGCTCAGGGCTCCAATCAATGTAAATCCCTTCACAAGGCATCTTGTCACTCAAAAGAGTCAACAGCCCCTCCCAGTTTGGTATCACCAGCAAAACTGCTGATAGTGTGTTAAACTCCTACATCCACATAGTTAATAAACACATATATTGGAAAGGACTGGCCCTGAAATTGAGCCCTGAGGAACACTGGTGGGACAGGTCACCAGGCAGAGGTAGCCCCATTTGCTACAACCCTTTGAGCTCTGCCCTTCTGCCCAGCTCACCATGAACCCACTCATCTCACATCTGGATACTTTGTCCTGAAGAATGCTGTGAGTTATCTGACCCTGAGATTAGCAATCTGATCTGAGGTTAGCTCAGCTGATTAGAGTATGGTGCAAATAACACCCAGATTATGGGTTTAATCCTTGTATGGGCTATTCATTTAAGAGTTGGACTCGATGATCCTTGTAGATTCTTTCCAGCTTAGAATATTCTGTACTGGTGTTCTGTGATCTAAACTTTCAATCAGCAAGTGTATTTTTTGATAGTCTCTGGTATATGGTATGACTCTTGGGAATGGTCCTGTGGAGTGATGATGATTCTGGATGATTCTTATGCGTCCTTTCCAAGTCAGCATATTCTCTGATTCTGTTGCAGTATCAAAAACCTTGCCGTAATTCAGAAAAATTCTATCCATAGCCTTTCCCTCATCCACTGAGTGGGTGACTTTATTATAGAAGGACAATAAAATTAGTTAAAAAAGTCTGTCCCTTTGTGAACCTCTGTTGGCTGTCTCTGATAATTGAGTTATTCTTTAAAAACCTTCCAAAGATCACTTCAATTTACCCTGATGTGCAACTCTTACTGTCCATGGGAAACCGTCTGTGATACCTGCAACACTTTGAACATGCACTTGTGCTGGTTTTGACTGGGATAGAGTTAATTTTCTTCACAGTAGTAGTTAGCATGGGGTTCTGTTTTGGATTTGTATTGAAAGCAGCGTTGATAATTTTGGGATGTTTTTGTTATTGCTGACCAGTGCTTACACAGCCTCAAGGCCTCTTTTGCTTTCCATAACACCCTCCAAATGAGTAGGCTGGGGCTGCAAAAGGACTCAGGAGGGGACAGCTGGGACAGCTGACCTCAATTGACAAAAAAGGGATAACCCAGACCATATGGTGGCATGCTCAGCATATAAAGCTGAGAGCAGAAGAAGGAAGAGGAGGATATTTAGAGTGATGGCATTTGTCTTCTGAAGTCACTGTTACAGGTGATAGGGTCCTGCCCATCTGGGGCTGACCGAACACCTGACTCCTCTTGGGAAGCAGTGTATTAATTCCTTGTTTTGCTTTGCTAGTGTGCACAGCTTTTGCTTTACCCATTAAATCGTCTTTATTTCTGCCCATGAATTTTCTCACTTTTACTCTTCCAATTCTCTCCCCTATCCCTGTGTGGGAGAGTGAGCAAACAGGTGTGTGGGGTTGAGCTGCTGGCTGGGATTAAATCATGACAACAGCTCGTATATGAAATATATTGGTAGGGTATATATATATAGGGTATATATATTTAGATATTAATTAGAAAAACAGAACCCTCAGGCTCTCCCTAAGAATCAAGGTGCCTTTGTACTCCCAGCTGGCCCACAGAGTTATTTTTCACTAAGATGTCTGAGGTTTCAATAAAATGATAATATAATGTCATAAATAAAAGACTTGTTAATTATATCTCTTTCCTTCTTCTGTGATATAGTATCCAGATTATTAATCAAACTATTCTAAATAGATTAATTTAGTATTTCTATGCCTTAGCTGTTTTGTGAACAATAATTTTAGAGTCTTTTGGTTTTCTCCTTATTAAAAGTTGGCTTTTCCTTCCCTATATCTTTGTGCCAGGGGAGGTTTAGACTGAATGTAAGGAAGAGATTTTTCACAGAGAGAGTGATCGCTCATTGGAATGGACTGCCCAGGGAGGTGGTGGAGTCGCCGTCCCTGGAGGTGTTTAAGAGAAGATTGGATGAGGAGCTTAGTGACATGGTCTAGCTGGAGGGTGTAGGGCTGGATGGTCCTGTGGGTCCCTTCTGGCTCGGAGTGGCCTGTGCGCCTGTGAGGGATCTAGGTTTATGTTCACCACTCTGGGGTGTGCGTTCGGTCTCTGTACAGGCGTTAGATGGTGAGTTGGACTAGATGACCCTTGTGGGTCCCTTCCAACTCATAGTATTCTGTGATTCTGCGATTCTGTGACAGATATTATCAGTGGATCCTATTCCCAGTGAGGATACTACAGTGTATACTAGGAATCTTTCTGAAACCCCAGGAGATGAGGCCTTGACAAGAAATGCAGCCATAGATGAAAGTGGAAACAGGAAACAATTTGCCCATAGCTTCCATGAGACTGAACAGCTCAAAGTGGTTTTGTAATGTATTTTGTATTTTAGGTGCTTATGATTTTGTGGTTTTGTTGGAGTGTCCACTTGCCCAGCCTCTTTTTCTAATACCTTCTTTTATGATTAAAGTGCCCCTTTTCTGTAAATGTTAATTTAGTCATGACTCTTAGACTTTCCACTGAAATTAGTTTCCTACTGGCGAAAGAGAAGGTAACCCCGAAAATACTGGACTATAGAGCCAGCTCTGTGTAACAAAACTACAAGCCTAGTATAGTAACTTTGAAATGTTTTTCAGGCAGACCAACCACTTCTTAGGAACTGAGAAATTCTCCCAAGTGGCCACCAGACTGAGGTGCTGAGGTTTGATGCCAGTGGATAAGGAGGTGCTGGGACAATATAGCAGGAGGTTCCATATACCTACATGCATGTATACCAACATCAATCAGCAAAGTGAAACTGCCTTTGGAGATTATTTAGACAGGTCTGTGCTGTGCCTTGCAATGCTGAGTTTATAGAAGGGCCCAGCCAGAAAAGCACTCTACACCCAGATATCATAACAAAAGTGACATCCAGGGTACTAAAATAAATATTTAATTTCTTCATCTTCCCATATCCATGAGACATCCAGCTAACTCTAATAATACTTTACATTATAATACTTTACAAATGCAACTCTTTGAAATTAATATAATTGTTTTGATGTATACTTTGGAGTTCATTTTACACTCTTTGCCCACTGACGGCTTTCTAGCTATGGGACAGTGTTAGGCTTTTTTTTTTTTTTTTCACGCTGTAAATGTATCAAACCTAAGCCAAAGTAGCTTTTGAAACACTAACAATATCACTCAGTGCTTATATTACCCTTTACATCTTCAGTGTCTTTTATGAACAGCCATGAATGGAGTATGGTAATAACTTCGTTGTACTGCAAATCTGCTTTGCTACTCCTCCAGCTTCTTCAGCAGGTCTCATTCTGGTGCCTATGACAACAACACACTGATACCTCAGACAACTAACCACTGAAGTTGGGTTGCAGAGAGTTATGATTTCCCCTGTTTCTGCCCCAAAGGCAGATTAGACACTACATACTAAAATTTTGAAAAGACTCTGCCAGCAGATGTGTACTTAACCGGGTCAGGTGCCACATACCCAGGGAGGCCCTCCTCCCTCTGTCATCACCTGTGCTTGGACTGCAAGGTTTTTGGGTGCCAGCCAGCATCTTTTAGCTTGGCAGAGTGTCCTGAGCAGTCTTGGTGCATGGCTTGGAGCTTGTAGGAGTGTAAACACAAGTTAATATAAATTGTTGTAAAGGAAGACTTCTAGATGCTAATAGTGGGAAAAAATCATAGACCACCCCTTTGGGTTTGGACCCCTTTGGGGCTCAGCTGTTCATTGTGGTGCCCTTGCCCTTGGTCTATAGAGGTGATCCCCATTCCCGCTATCAAAACCATGGAGGGGGAGGCAAAGGTCAGCTGGAGCAGGTGAGAAGCAAACAGTGTGGGAAATGCCCAGCAACCCTTCACTTCTCCAAGGACAAAAAAAAAAATGATGATGACATGACCCTGAGATTGCTCAGACAGATAAAACACCAGGGTTGTGGGTTCAGTCCCTGTATGGGCATTTGCTTAAGTGTTGGACTCAATGATTTTTGTGGGTCCCTTCCAACTCGGAATATTCTGTGATTTTGTGACTCTCTTGCAAAAAGGAGAGGCTGAGAGTCCTGAGGTCCCTGGGCTGTGTTCTCCTTCCACCTGCAGACTTGTCTGCTTGCAAGGGATGGGAAAAGATTTTGGCTGCTTCTTCCTCCCAAGGTGCCCCCACCCTCCTCAGGTGTCCCCAGGATGTGTCCTGACTCCTTTGTGACCAAACATGTCATGGCAGGACCTGGGGCCCCAGGCCTGGCAGGGGCTGTGCTCCGTCACTGTGGGCTGCTCTGCACCACGCGAGCGTGTTGGCAAGGCTGCTGTGTTTGCCTCACTGAAAGGAAACTGGATGTCAAGCACTTTTCCCATCTGGCATCTATTAAAATAATGTGTATATGAGCGAGCGTGTGTGTGTTTGCGCATGTGTATGTGTGTGTAAAAAATGTGGACGCACTCTCTGATTTCAAATATAGAACAAAATGCATGTTTCAAATTATGTTTTAATTTTGGCTTTTTTTGTTAACTGGAAAGATCCTTTATTTTAGAGTTTGTGCAAACTATTTTACTTAAGCTATTATCTGTAACATTGCATAAGCATGACTGTTATCTGCATTAGTCATCACTTCAGACTATGGAATATAACTCATGGCAGTCTGGATTTAATGAATGCTTGAATTAACCTATACCTAATTTCTTATGTTTTAAACCCTAAATCTCATTGAAAGCTGAGCTTTGTTTACTTCCCAAAATTGATCTAAGGGCCATTTGGAACACTTAGTGTATTCTAAAATGTGGTTGTATCAACAATACATGCTCAAGTTTGTTTTAAAGTGAGTTTTTCTTTCCTAGTTTACATAAATCATTTAAAAAAATCGTTCACTTTTTTGGATCATAATGTACTCACTTGGCTTTTAGACCTGCATAGCTTACAAGCCAATTTTTCAAACAGGATTCTAAAGCTATTTGTGGATTACTTTCTGTTTGCTACTTGTAATCTGCATTCCTGAGGCAAGCATGTTAAAATGACCGAGGATTTTAATCGAGCTAAGTGATTATACTAAATAGGGCAATTTTGGGTGCTCTTAGCTTCTGTGTTTAAAAATACAATACAGAAGAAGTCGACACCACATTTTCTGTTAAACCACAGAGGGCACTGTTTGTTCTTAATATAAAATGACCCTGTTACTTAGACTCTTGTCAATGTTCTTTAAGCCATTAATGTTAAGAGCTTAAATTTAACCCTTCCCCCTCCCCCTTTTTTGTCCTCCTTCAGTTTTAAATTTGACCAGGTGTATTATACTGATGGACATTGTTGTGTTCTTTTGGTGTTTGGCACCAAATATTACTAAGGAACATCCCGCTTCTCCTTACTGCTTTACCGCACTATTGGAATCAGAAAGTTTCCTTTCCAGCAATGGGCCTGGAGACGTAGTACAAGAAACTGCCCTGTGATAGTTAGATGGTTAATTAGCACTCTGCATTTCATCTTGCTCTCTAACTTAAAGTATTGAAAAAAGGGAGGCAAGGCAGCCCTGGCAACAACTGAAGTGCTAATTCCTGATGCTTTTCCTCTGGTACTTTCAACCAGGATGCAGTAGAAAAAACAGAGCAATAGTGACGCTGCAAGTCAATTATCTATGGCAGTTTTGCAATTGTTGTTTATTTACCTATTACTTGAAAAATTCTGAACAAAACAGGAAGGCATTTTCAGTTTTTTCAAAAGAAAAAAAGTCTTCCAAAATACCTAACACAGAAAAAGCAATAGCAAAATGTACAGGTTTTGATAAAAATAGATAATTTTTTTCATTCCATGTTTTTGTTTATTCGCTTGTTTGTTTCTGTTAAAAATGCTGAAAAAAGGTCAGAATTCCATGCAAAACAAATTTGGGACATCTCACAAGCCTATGAAGTATTACTTAATTTGCTATTAATTCTTTTAAACGTGCATTTTAGCAGTTACTCTCTCTCTCTAAAAATGACCCATATGAATTCTGCTGGTTAATTTAATTTCTTGTTTGATTGAGGCCTGGATAATTTCTGGAATAATTTTTTTTCCATTTTGCTTCCTCAACTTATGTAAAAAGCTGGTGCCAGTATCTGTGAGGTTCTTTGAAGTTCTTGATGAAACACTGCATGGTGTTAGCCAGACATAGCAGATTTTGCTTTGTCTGCCTGGCCAAAGACACAGTTAGGACAAAAATAATTGTTCATGTTGCAAGCACTTGAAAAGGTTTGCCAAAATTAAGTATGTTTCTGGAAAACAAGTTTGCCCAGGATCCCGGTTTTGGGGAGGTGGGGGCGGTGCGTTTTGTCACTGGGCATCCTATTACAATGCTAAATAATCTAATGGTGGTTTTTTCTTTATACTCGGGTTGAATTCCTCTCATTCTTATGGTGGTCTGATCTTGGTGTCTCTAATTTTCCTGACATGTCCCAAGAGGAACTGTCCAAAGACCCCTGAGGAATTCCTCTCCTCATCAGGCACTACATAGGGTACCACCCAATAACAACTACCCTTTGGAATGGACAATCCAAACAGTTCTTCCTCCATCTTATAGTCCAGCAATCAGGACTATAAAGATTCACCTTGGAAATAAGAATGTTGCAGGAAGCCATGTGGGAAGTGTTGTTGAAGGAAGTCTTTCCTCCACTGGGAAATGACTCATGAAAAGGGTGCTGTTCCTGAGTTTATATTTAAAGGGACAATTTTAAAGAGAGCTAAGGGAGACTGTCCTGAGATATGGAAAATTCTCTGCTGATTTCTAGGGTTTTTTCTTTTAAAATACGAGATGATACTTTGAATTTCCCTTCTGAGAATAGTTCAATCAACTCACCCCTTGATACAAGCTGAAGGATAATAAATTTTTGGAGATTTCTCCTAAAGCATGCAGTAGTAAAAGTCCAAACTTTTTTAAAGTAACCTGGACAGGAGATTGTTCATACCATCGAACAGGCAAACTCTGCTGCACAGCTGGAGTGTTACTTTCTTTGAAGGCAAAGACATTACCCTGCAGGTGAGACTACATACTAGTGTATGAATTTTGTGTCTGCATTACCATGGGATAGTTATAAAAATACACAGATACCCTGCAGAAGAATTTGATTTTTCAAAATGTTCTTATTTGCCTGTCTGATTTTCAGAAACTGGAAATATAATCTGGGAAATAGGGCCACAAAGTCATTACAAAAGCCCTGCACAGCACAACCCTTGCTGTTTTTGGCTTTTCTATTTCCTCCATATGCCAATTCATTCCTAGCTATGCTTATCAAGGGAGCATAAGAATTTTCCATCTCATTTGATTTTTGAACCTCAAATTCAATATTCTGCAACACATAATATTGGAACTGCTTAAATTTGCTAAGTTTAGGCATATCCTGAATATCTAAATATTATGAAACATAGGGTTCCTTTGATTTTTCCTTTTAAGTGACATAGAATAAATTTGTAGAAGAGAAACCAGTACTTCAGTTATCCATAATGCATCTGTTTATGTTTCCAACTGGTGCACTTTATCACCAAGTCATTGGTTTATATTATAAAATGATGGCTGTGTAATAAGTAGTTAGCAGAAACCACAGGCACGTCTTTAAAATAACACTAATGGCCAATTTTGATGAAATATATGAGGCTTTGAGAAAATGATTTGATGAAGAAATGTATTTTCTTTGCTTCCTGTTAACAGTGAGTATGTAGAAACCCTTTAATCTCTGCTGCACAACTAAACATTTTTCTTTTCTTATTTGGGATTAGTTTGAACTCGTAAACACCATTTAATAATTAAGAAACTCTAAAGCAAGTGAATTTGATCAGGGAAGCACTAATTAACAGTAGCTGGTAATGTTGGGAATTAGTAATTCTACCTTTTCTATAGTCTATGCTACCAAGGATTCTCTTCTGCTAGATGAGTTTGAATATGTAAGAATCAATAAATAATAATACATTATAAAGCATACTGGAAGGCACAAGCATGATGACATTTTTAAGACTAAAGTTTGCTCTGAAGGGATTAAATCTCTAGGTTTTTATGAAGAGTTTAGCCAGTCCTTAGTAATTTACCACACTTCACATTGGATAAGTTTTTTCGCATTTCCCAAGTAAATCTTCCAACCAGTTTCTAAGCTAAAATTAGATGTAAATAGGATCTGTAGTCAAAGATGTGATCCTTGGACAGGTTTAACGTAAATGTGCTTGCTTAAAAAAGGCACTTCCTTTATAGTTCAGCTGCAATGCATTGTGCAAAATGATATTTTACTCAGGATACACTTGAAGAAATAATTTATGACTTAATTTTTATGCAGTGTTGTTTTTAACTCCTATTACAAGCACTTTTGCTGATGCTACATATTTTCAGTCTTGTTCTCAGAAAATTTTGCTAAACTTTGGCTACTTTTGCATGTTTGGTATTTTTTTTTTCACCCAAGTGAAGATTACTTGCATATTGCAGGGGAAAGGTTGTCTGGGTAAAGTTCTTATCAAACTTTTTCAACTTTAAGAAATCAGGCAGTTAAATTCTTGTTTCTTCAAATTTTTGACATTTTGGAAAAAACTCCAACCGTAATTCAAAGCCCCACCAGGCTTTGGTATCTGTTATATTCAGGACAGACAATTTCATGTCTTCAAGGAAGGAAGAAGTCCTACAGATAGAAGTCTTCTTTTCATAATTAGGATCCATTTCTAAAATGTTCGCCCTGTGAATTGAAGGATAAGGATCCTGCAGTAAAATATCCATACTTAATCAACCCATAAAATGCTAGGTAAATGTTAGTTATGCAGGGAAAGTGAGTGTCAATATTACTCAGCTGTTGAATACCTCACCACTTCAGTTTATTTCTAGCCAAATTAACCAGATTTAGGAAAAATGGCAGCTTCCTACGGGTTACATGAAGACATTTCATATGAGATGAATGGCCCAAATCAATGCTCCTGCTGCAGGAAAGACTAGAAGACCTGGGCTGCCCAAATGGCGCATACAACCTATCCAGACAGTTAGCCCCCATTAGTTCCTGATTTCTGGGGTGTCCCTCACAGTAGAGAGGTAGGCTGAGATTATTTTCGTGGGGAAGAGCAGTAAATAGGGGACAAAAGACATCAGACTGTAGAAAACCAAGCTCATTAACTCTGTTGCCAGTGGAGCAGTAAGCCTGTAATGATGACTTTAGCTACAAAACCTTAGAGGTGAGTGCCGTTCTTAGCCTTTCATCTACAGATAATGTACATATAGTACTTAAGTGAGGAAGAGGTTTCTTTTCCCTGGCCTATATAGTTCCACTGTGTTCAGAGAAATTATGCAGAAGCACAGTCAGAAGCTTAGTCACTGAGGTTCAGCTCTCTCTATCCTAACACATACTCCACAGAAGGTCAGAAGTAGTAGCAAGTTCCAGTCACTTTGGGCTCTTCACGGGCAACTAATGCAATTCAAAGCTACATAAACCACTTGGACATGTGTAGAAGTTCTGTGTGCATTTGATGCAGTAGCAAACCTGCTTGCAAGAGTGAAATTAAGCAAAAAAAGTATTTAATGAGAAGTTTTACAGTTAAAAGGAACATTAACTCTATGTTTAGGAGCATCAACAGGTAGAAAATATATGAAGTGTATTTAAAAATAACTTCAATATAATGTGGAACCAGTGGAATAAAATCATTCCATCATAACTACATAATTATTTTGTCACATTATTACACCTTACTATATAGTGTGCTTAAGGGTCTTGTCCATGCTTTTCTTATCTGAATAAATGTGACTTTTTTCCTAAGGGTAATATTAGCTCTGCTCTCTTTTATGGTTTTCAACCTATGAAATTCATGGTTGATATTTTTACTTTTTCTCCAGCTAATGAGTGTTTTATTTGAGAATCCAATGTAATCTCTCTGCCCTTAAGCAATTTGATGGGAGGAGCATTATGCTTATTAAAATGCTTTCTAGAAAAGCTGAAATTCAAGACTTCTTGGATGGGGATATTATGGACCATGAAATAATAGGAATAATATTAAGATGAGTATTATATTTTTAGACAGAGATACACTAACAGTGTTTCCATATGTAGCATTCGTACTATATGACCTTCTCAGTATGGCCTAATGGCAACAAGAATTTTGGTTTTGGTTTCCTTGCATCCAGGGATTTTGTTTGGACACATTCATTATCCAGAACTACTTCATTAGCGTGAAGATTTGCACAGAGGTGCTCTAGGGACATCCCTTCAGAAAGCTACCATTGGTGAGGTGAATGTTGAATACCCTTGGAGGAAAGAGATTCACACTGAGAGATTCTCATCTGTGAGAATATGATGCAGTTGCTCCCTGGGGTCTCTATGCTTGCATGAATAAGAAGGATTAAAGGTTCAGGCTTATAGCCCATTTGTCATGAAATCCTCTAATGATGACAGAAACTGTAGACCGGCCTCATATAGAATATCTATAAAGAGCAGAGTGAAAAGGATATAGTGAGGCAATGGTGCATGACCCTAATTGTAGAAGTATTGGAACTAGGAGAATTTGAGGAGTTTACGACAGTAACAGAATATTGGGGTTTGGTTTCCCTTTCTCCCAGTGCAAAACCCAAGCACTAAAGATTATGTCTTGAAAAGCCCATATGTGTCTTGAAAAACCCATATGAGCATCTGGATATACTCACCCTTCCTCTGTCTCTTCAGCATTCTCTATGAAATACAAAAACATTAGTGGAAAAACCTAAGATAACTCAATATCTCATGGGAATGAAATATAATGGGAAGAAAGAAGAGACCATTAAATGCCCAGCAGAAGACAGAATGAAACCGGTGGGAGCATTGTAATGCTTCCACCTGTCTGCCTTTGTCAGGATGGGGCAGCAGTACCAGGGACTGCAGATGTACCTGTCAAGGGTGCCCGTCTGTTGGTAACCTGGGACCTACTTGAGTCATCTCAGAATCTCAGAATATTCTGAGTNTTGTCAAGGGTGCCTGTCTGTTGGTAACCTGGGACCTACCTGAATCCCCTGCCTGACCCTGATCCTGAGCCATGCCAAGGCTCATATGGTCTGGGGCTGATGCAGTTAGCTACTCTGTTCCATTACAGATGGAAATGTTTTGATTTTTCCCTTGCTGAAAAAATGTAGGAAATTCTAAATGTGCATTTCATATTTCAGCTGAAACCCAATATCTCACAAAATGGAAATTCCCTCCTTTTGTACCTGGGAAGAAGGGGTCTTTGAGGAGATGCACAAGAGAGGTGGAGCCTGATCTAGATGTCAAACTCCAGTGTTGCAGCTCTTCTATAGAAGTAGAGGTGTATTCCCTAATCTGAACATTTTGTGGTTTAGCCAATAAAAATAAGTTCTTTGCATCTCTTTGCTGAACACCTGGAATTTTTTAAAGGGATATCTATACCAACCAGGTTTAGTTAGAGATCTGCAAAACACCAGTGGAAGGCTGGAGTGAGAGAGAGAAAGTAAGGTGTTCCAGGACACAAAGCAGTCCTCCTTTGCCAGTTTGCCTGTTTAAAGTGTGAGCATATGATATGAGCAAAGATAATCTTTTTCTGTGTGTAGTGTGGTGTCCAGTGAGCTGTTACAAATCTGTAATAATCTATGTATGCTGGCTTGCCAGGCATATCTTTTTTTACACAAAATTTTTCCTTGTGAAATGGTGTTACGTGTCTCTATCCTGACATTGCAGCAGTATTACCTGCTGCCAGTGAGGGAGAAGGGTTACATGGTGTGGACATTGTTTGCACGCAACTGCTATGTAAGCAAATGTGAACTTTGAGAATTAGTCTGGTAAAACAAGAAAGAAACTCCACAAAGTGGCCAAGAAGATTAAGCCAAACATCTCTGTTTCAAGGGGCTCATGGGTATTTTTCAGGCTATTTACCATAACAGGAGGCATACCTTACTTCTTGTGCTCTAAGGTAACTCATGTGCTCTCAAAAATATGACCCTGCAGGTATAGAAATTTTTAAGTTCATTGTTTAAATGGACTGAAGGAAGTTTCTAAACAGAAAATTTAAAATGTTTGTCCAGTGGACTACCTGTTAAGCTTTTCACTTTGTAGTTGTTCCTGCTTACTCCAGCAGTTGTCAACTGTGTCCTGGGGTGCATCAGGCACAACGTCACCAGCCAGTTGAGGGAGGTGATTGTCCTGCTCTGCTCTGCTTTGGTGAAGCCTCACCTTGAATATTGTGGCAGTTTTGGGCACCACAATGTAAGTAAGCTGTTAGTGTCCAAAGGAGGGCAATGAAGATGATGAAGGGCCTAGAGAAGAAGATCTCTGAGGAGTGGCTGAGGTCACTTGATCTGTTCAGCCTGGAAAAGAGGGGTTTGTGGGGAGACCTTATTCCAGCCTACAACTTCCTTGTCAGGGGAAGAGAAGGAGGAGATACTGATCTCTTCTCTGTGGTCACCAGTGACAAGACCTGAGGGAAAAGCCTAAAGTTGTGTCTGGTGAGATTTAGGTTGGATATTAAAAAAAAAGATTCTCCACTCAGAGAGTGGTTGGGCACTGGAACAGTCTCCCCAGGGAAGTGGTCACAGCACCAATCCTGATGGAGCTCAAGGAGTGTGTGGATGATACTCTCAGGCACATGATGTGACTCTTGGGGGTGGTCCCGTGCAGGGCCACGACGGGATTCTGTGATACTCGTGGATCCCTTCCAACTCTGCATATTCTGTGATTCTGTGATTCTTGTTTTCAAAATCTCAGAATAGGAAATATCTCTATTAATATAACTTCGACAGCTTGATTTCTGTTGTTCCCACTACACTTCACATTTTATAGTTTGCATTTAGGAAGCAGTATCTGGACTTGTCCCAGTGAAAATGGGATTCCATCTCTTAATACATTTATTATATTTTGCTAGATAAATACTGTTTATTATAGAAAAGAATCATGTTATTAATCCTTACTGTGTGTCTAGAATGTTGATTACCTGAGGTACCTAAGACCAAAAGTTTCTAGTAAGTGGCATTGATGCATTGTGTTTGAGCAGCTTATGCCTGTTTATATGCTCATGACTCTGCAGGAGAAATGGAGCTTAAAGCAGAGCGTATTCACCTCATATTTACATCACTGGGAATCTAAATCCTTCTGGTTTACCATAGAACTACAGTGACTGTGGGTTTGATGACTTGAAACGCGGCCATTTAGTGAAACATACCAAACCTCAAATTATTACTTGCATTACTTGCTAGTCATGTTTTCCTAAGCAGATGGTCTGTGCTCTCCATTAACAAACAGCTATTTAAGCAGCTATCCTGCCTGGTTTTAAGGGACTGGGTTTGATGCGTTTGTAAGGTTTGCTGTGTTATGTAACTCAGTCCTCCAAGGTTTTACTTTTTTATAGCTCACAGTTGATTAAAGCTGACCTGGCAAGGGACCAGAAAGCCTTTGAGAGGATTAGTAGTTATTAGTGTCATTGCCTCTTCTACTGTAAAAGTGGCTGTTATGAGCAGCTGAGCAGGCATCACCCGGGCACAGCTCACTCCTCGGAGCGCCCTGGGCAGAGGGAAGCTGCCACCTGCCAAGGGCAGAGCCTCTTGCCACCGCTGGCCTCGGCTCCCCGGTGCGTGGCAGAGCCCCGCTGGTTATCGGGGAACACCGGGGACTCCCTTGGCAGGCTTGGTCTCCGGGTTGGGGTTGGACGGGTGGCCGGCTGCCATCCCCCTCCATGTGTCCTGACTCACCTGGGTGGCGGCAGGAGGCAGGGAAATCACTCAACACCCGGCTCTATAGCACTTTGTCTCCCTTTCTTCCCTTTCTGCTTTATATGCCGCAGTGAGGAGGTGGCTGGCGCTGAACTTTTTACCTTCGAGGCTAAGTATTTTGTGTGCTGGAGAAAATGGCCATTAAAATGATTTGTGAAATAAATACTATCACTGGGGCAGGTGTTGGACCTGTAAACAGTTAATTGCCAGAGCTCTGCAGATGTCAACTATTTCTTTTGAGACATCTGCCAGCTAATATTATCTGATAGCAGCTCATTCAGTTGATGAATCTGTCATTTTGCAATTTAGCTACCAGAATGTGCACTGGGTCGATCAGCTTGCAAGACTGTGTTTAGAAGACCTTCACAATCTGCAATCATCTGGAGACATTCAAGGTATACTGCAATTAATAACTTACCATCATCTTGACATGAAAGAAATTTACAGTAGAAAAAGTCAAAACGTTGGTTTTCTGTGCCTTGCAGACTCATGCAAATGCTGCTTTTAAACAATGGTAAGAGGAATAAAAGCTTGGTCCAGTCTAAGGGTCAGCAAACAGCAGAAGAGAGGTCACATTGTTAGGGGAAGAGTTAGTGAAAGCTTATTCATAGAGACTTGGTGAAATAATATTTGTGTTGAACATCTATGTACAGCATTTTTCATCTGGTTCATGCTTTGATAATTATTGCAGAACTTTGTTTTAGGTAAATCGATTGCATTCTAAGAGACTTACATGATATTCGAAAGTTGATCCACAGGTCAAAATGGAAAGAAAAAGAGGACTGCGTTTGTAATAGACAGGATTCATATTTACATTTGTAACGGACTTAATTTTGAACTGTTCAAATTAAAACTGTTCTGTAATTGAAAAATAGAACAATATTTGTGAGCAGATCCATGAAATACGTTTTTTTCTGTCGTTCACATTCGAGTAGATCTTAACATAAGAATTTATGTTTATAAATAATACTGTATTTAGTATTTTTGTTATTTGGTGGAACAAAAGATGGTTTGTATGTGAAGAGGATGCATTCACTCAACAAGTCGAGAAAGAAACCATGGAAGTTGAATGGGGTTTTATACAAGGCAAAAAGAAAAAGAGAAATATGTTGTTTTAAATAATCGTTAGCATTAAGGAGTCTGTGGTGTAATTGCAATTGAGCCATAATCTCTTAAGAAAATCTCCCACTAAAGAAGGTAACTAATTTGCTCTGTACTCAGGCTGCTCAGGTTACCCTCTTGATGTTTGGGCTGTGGGGACCCTCCTTCAGGACTTTGTTGCTCTTGGTGGCCACAGCCATGGGGCCAGGGATGAATAGGATGGAGTTGCAGGAGGGTAAATGTGAGAGCTTTGTGTTTTCAGACAGTTCTTTTGCTTCTAGGAAAGTTAATTAGGAAGTGAAACCCTAAGCAGTTGACAGTGTGCATTGTTGGCTGCTAGTGCTCTGTGACAAATACCACTGAAAGGTACTTCACTTTCTTTTGTAAACAGAAAGGTAAGGAATTTGCACAAAAATGTATTGGTGAAGATCTGCTTTTCATCAGGGTCTAACCACATAGTAAACAACAGAAATAACTTGTTTTAATAAAGTATGGTGTTGAAACATTTATCAGCAAGCTCTTTCTCTCTATTTCAAGGGTATGTTTAGGTAAGAGGAACTGTTGCCTTAAAGAAACCCAATCTGAAATTTTGTTATAACATTTTCTTCAGGTCAAGGTCAGGAAACTTAAGGAAAAGTTTGACTTTCAGACCATCATACAATTATGCCTGAATTGATTAATACAGTATGCTGAAAGAGCCATCTAAGAATTTTGTTGTATTTTAAATGTATCCCAAGTAGTATATCATCACATAAAATTATTCTACTAGTCCAACTATAAAAAAGATGACTTCATTTTTATTGTCACTTTTTGCATGTAGCTATGCACACTTATGAGGGAAATGTAATACTCCATGTAGTTTAATTTCTCCATAAAACAATAAAAAGATTAACATACCTATCTTCTATAAGCTCTGTTTGCTTGAGTGGCATATTATAAGTCTCTGGGGAATTAATAAAATAGGCCTGGAGATTTCAGAGTTTAAGGCTGTTAAAACAGTTCTGTGTAGTACTTAATGAATTAGACTTTAGTGATGCACTTGTGAAACCAAAGGGAGAATGGTATGAAAGTGGCTTAAAGGCAACAGATGTCCATTTCAGAATAAAGGTATTTTATCCTGCATTTCCAGCCTTTGCTGGTGGAGCAGCTCTGCACACAGGCTTTCACAGCATAAGCAATATAGAGTAACAGAGCAGAATATTAGTTATCTGAAGACTATAAAAGGTATGGCATCTGTGGAAGTAACAGTTGGAACTCAATAAGCAGTCACATAGATGGCTGCTCTGAGGGACTGGAAAAGAGGAAGGAGGGAATGGCATCAAGACCTGTACATTTACAATACATTCATGCTGACTAGTGCTTAGTCTCATAGAGGGAATGGTGCAAAGGATATTTTCTAAGCAAGACCCAGGCTCTTTGCAGCCTCTGTCTGCCTGGACTGCCCAGACTGAAGCAGCTGTGGCTGTATAGAGATCTCCTATCTTTGCAGTTCCCTGCTTATCCATGTTGTCCCTTTGCTTATCCCCACAAATCTCACTCCCTGTAGTAACACCACAGTTTCCTCAGCCACACAGATATTTTGCAATGGCTTCCCCTTTTACCAGTTTTCCCTACAGAAAGGGAAATTAGTTTTCTGTTTATACATTCCCATGAAGTGATGCTCTATCTGTTTTTAAAAGGCTGTGTAATGCCATTTAGATTTAGTCCACAAAGTGAGCTATTTTTAAAGGTTTTCAGAGGGTCATTGTAAATATTAAGTTATTCAGATACTTCCACATTTTTCCATAAGAAACTCCCCAAATATTATAAGACTTAGATTTCTTCTGGGTTGCTTTGAAAAATGGAGTAGGAGGATTTTCAGGAGTCTTTAGTACTGGTTTAAATTTCTTCCTACTCCTTCCTAATGTTCTTAAGGATGTGAATCCAACACACTGTAAAATTATAGTGATTTAATGTTGTATAGGATAGTTATTAGGTAACAGTGCTTGAGTATGGTGAGCTAAGTGTTTGAATAAGGTTATATTAGTATCGTACATCAGAACTGCTCCTCAGGTACTCTAAATAATGCCAGGGGCAGGTGATACAGAGTTGAATATATGAAATTTTCTTGTTGGTGGCTCCTCCTGCTGCGTGACTATAGATAAGCATGGAGAGGGATAGAAGAAGGCTGAAGGGCTTCAGGAGTGTGGGTCTGCCGGGTATGTTTGGGTTGAGGAAGAGGATTCCACCCTTATCAACCCTGTTGTGAGCTCATTCCTCATTTCTTGAACAGAGAGGAATGTTTATTCAGCTGACAGAGTTTCTGGGAAAGAGGCTGAAAGGCAAAACTGCTGCATGACAATCTTCCTCCTTATCATATATAGTGGTGATGTATCCGTGCAACATGTGCAGTGTGGGAAGGGATGGGGAAGGATGGCCAGCTAGACAAAAGGCAGACCTAGGAAAATGAAGTATTTCAATGCACAGGGGATTATTACCCACTTTCTCTGCATCTACAGCAATATTAATCTGAACTCAGCCTATCAAACCTTAATCAAAATAGCCTTTTTCACTCGAGCAGTTGATTAACCCCCAAAGACTCCATCTTTTAGTGAGTTTACACAAATTCAAATAGCATGTGTGGAGTATACAGTGCTGATTTACACCGGAGTATATATTAATAGCAGTGTCAGTGGATGGAGGAATGGGGAGGGTTGAGAGGAAACCATGTGGGTAGCTGCCCCTCACCGACAAGGAAGAGCTGAAAGCATGGGACTGTCTCCCTACCCCCGTGTGGTTTTGTGTGGGAACAGGCAGATTTGGAGGGATGAGATTAAACCCACAGGAGAGGCAAGGCAAGGCCCTCATCTGATTTCTTCTGGGGTTTGCTTTTCTCTTCACAACATCAGACCTCTTTACTATCCCTTCTGATACTGCCTCACTGGTGTCTCAGCCTTTGGCTGCATCTCCTTATGGAAATTTCTTTGACCTTTGTTTTCATTGTTTGGCCCAACTGCTAACCTGTCCCTGAAGCAGAGTGTTGTTACTCCTTTGTACTTAATCTGGCATGTTTGGTTTAAAACCACAAGAAATTAGAACTGCTCAGCTTTCTAGAAATAACTTTTCTTCTCCCTTTATCACCTACATAATGCCTGGAGAGTTTCAAACCAATAACAAGATTATGTAAGAGTACAGGAAATAAAAACATACATATATTGGATTTCTGCAGAGACAGCCCTGTTGCCTTTAGTCTTCCAACACAGTAAATGAGCCTTCTATATGTACTTTGGCACTACAAAGCATTTCAAAGATACTTCTGGTAAACACCAATACCATATCTACTGCTCTAAACCTCATTTTTCAGCAATGTATACAGTGTATAAGTGGAACAAAAGTCAGCTTCAAAATTTTAAGCAATCAGTTTGATTCTGGTCACAGCCATTACTCTTTCTGTCAGCAGGAGTAGAATCAGGAAATCAAAGAGTCAAACTTGTTCCTGTATAATGCAGCATAAGATGCATGTAAATTGGATCACCCCACTGGAAAACCTGCTTCCTCTCATTTTCCTGAGCAGAGCTGGGTGGCCACCACACACTGCACAGAAGCACGTCGCATGCTTGGCCCAGCCTGCAGGCAGGTGGAAGGAGCAGGATCATAATTAAGGCTGTGCTGCCATACTGGGGTGGGATCCCACTGTGCCCTCATCCCTCTCTTTGTCCACCCTGTGCACTGCTGCCAGAACTAAACACCCCACCATCTGGCCTGGCCCGCTTCTGTCATCCTGGAGGAGCACATCAGTTCCAGCTGCATTTCCATCCATTTTCTGTCATCTCCTCTTCAAGGGGCAGCCAGCCATCTTCATGCCTTCACGTCTTTTTTGATTTCCAGGGGTGGGGCATTGTCAGCTTTCCCCCTTCTTCCCCGTGGGCTCTTTGAAAAAGTTCGAGGAAAATAGCAATCAGCCAATTTATGTGACACTCTCTCAGATAAACAAATGGGAAAGTAGGTTCTTTGAGGCCTGTCTGGACAGTGTAATTAAAATAGTCCTTGTGTGGCAGTTGTAAATTGACCCTTGGCAAACAACCTGGCTTGTCAGATCAGGTTTTGGAAAAAACCTCATCATTTCTTAACACGGGTGATTCTGCAGTTTAGTAATTCTATAATGTTAATTTTTTTTTTAATCTTTGGAGAATTCTGGTGGGTTTATTTATAAAACAGCTTAGATTTTGTGACACCTACTTCATCTCCTTTCACTGAATTACCTTCTTCTGCAAGTAGTTCAGGTTCAGAATTCCTTTCCTGGGGAGTTGAAAAAAAAACCAAGAAAAAAAAAAAGGAAGGAAAGAAAAAAAAAAAAGAGGGAAATATATCTAGTTTCAGTTGACAAGAGTCAGTAAACTGGTTCCCAGATCTGGGGACCTTCCTTTTAGTAATACATAATCCTCTCTAACTACATTCATTTAATTCTTCAAGCCCACTCTGCACTTCAGTGTGCTCTCAGGTTTCTACCTCTTCACAGTATATTTTTAACACATAGAAAATATGTCTGAAAGCTAATTACATTAAACTACCTCAAGGTAATTTCAAACATACTGATTCTTGTAGAAAAATCTACCATTTAAAATTTTAAAATCAAAAAACTTAAGAAAAATTTTAAAAATCCATTAATAATTATACAAGGAGCATCATAAATACTTCTGAAGTGCTGAGTAGGATTTTGCCTTTAGAAAAATATTGCCATTAACTGTTTTTATTATAGCAGCAAAAAAAGAACCAGGTGAGATTGAGTCCTGGTGTGCAGAGTCTCCCCACTCACAGTCACCCATTAGAGCCTGACCTTCTTCTCTAAATATTTATTGATCCAAAGGGATGATATGAATAAAGAGGGCAGGGATTCAGCACAGCTTTGCAGTAATTCTTGGGGGAGAGGGCACTTCATCTTCCTCCCTCCCTCCCTTCCTTCCTCCCTTCCTGCCTTCCTTCCTGCCTTCCTTCCTGCCTGCCTTCCAGCATGCCTCCTATCCAGTCTTACCCCATGTGAGATATTGCTGCTTGGGAGATGAAAGAAAAGTCTCACCAGTAAGAGTACACACATCTCCCAAAGGCATTGTCAAAAACGATGCCAGAGTGGGGAAAGGCCAACCCCACATGACCCTCTGCAAACCCTCAAGGCGTCACCGAGGGTCTGGTCTTCAACATGTAACAGAAATGTGCTGCATACCAGATATCCGTGTTGTTCTTCTGAATTTAAAAAACAATGCACAAAATACGTGAAAAATCATCCCTGCATATAGTCTGGAGTAGCAAGGGAATGAAGGAGCACAGCAGTAATCATGCTAGCAAACTGAGTCCTGAGTGCTGCTCTCAAGATGGCACCAAGCCTGTCCTCTCCCTTATTCTCCTCATAGAAACATCAAGAATCATAGAAACACCAAGGTTGGAAAAGACTTCCAAGGTCATTGAGCCCAATCTTTGACCGTACACCACCTTGTCAACTAAACCATAGCACTAACTTTTTTCTTGAACACTTCCAGGGTTGGTGACTTCCGTCTGGCAATGCGGACTCCCTGGTCAGCTTGTTCCAATGCTTGATAACCCTTTCAATGAAGAAATTCTTCCCAGTAACTCATCTGAACTTCCTCTTGTCTTGTCACTGTTTGCCTGGGAGAGGAGACTGACCCCCACCTGCCTACAACCTCCTTTCAAGGAGTTGTAGAGTGCAATAAGGTCTCCCCTGAGCCTACTTTTCTCCAGCCTAAACAACACCAGTTCTCGTCACTTACTCTCTAGGTCCTTCACCAGTTTCGTTGCCCACAGCACCTCAATGCCTTTTTTGTAGTGAGGGGCCCAGAACTGGACGCAGCACTCGAGGTGTGGCCTCACCAGTGCCAAGTACAGAGGGATAATCTCTTCCCTAGTCCTGCTGGCCACACTGTTTTGGAGCTTGGGAGAGGAAAGAAAAATCTTGCCTATAATAGTATAGGGCACCTCCCAAAGGCAGTGGCAAATAACATTCTTCTCTTCATTGTGTATGTGCCAGTATATTTTAAAGCAATTTTAGGTGTTGTACGTATTCCTAAATTCTGTAACAACATGGCTTTCTACATCTACCTTTTATTAATTTCATTTGTGGTTCTCTTTCATGGCATTCAATACTCACTGGTGAGAATTAAGGCTTATTTTTAGATTTAGAGGTCTGTACATCTTGTCTCAGCAAAGGTACTTTGAAGTGATAAATACATCTGACCAGGTCTAATTTGTTCATATATATTTAAAAATTAATCATAGATGTAGTAGTTAAAAAACACAACTTGAGATCACAAAGAAATATATGGGAAGCATATCTGGACTTACTTAAAACCTTGGAAGAATGTAGGAATTCACATTTATTAAGCCAAAATATAATAAATTCACAATGTAAAATACAACTCCAAGTAGGCCAGATGATAAACATGTTTTAATGCAATGCATGCAGCTGCTCCATTCTGCTGTTCAGTCCTTTTTTGTCTGGTCTATTTACCTCCTCTTAATAGCTGCAGGACATATTTATTGGGACCAAAATTTTCCCTAGTTGCTTGTAGTACAACTTTCTGGTCCAAGGGAAGTCTCATTTCTTTGAACTGTTTTTCTAATAAGAGCAGAAAGCATAGCAAATACTTAATTAAAAAGTACATAAACACATGGCAGAGCAAATTCACTGGGTTTCTGCTTTCTGGGGAGCTGAAGGGAGAAGGTAAAGAACTGTGTGTGGTGTGCATATGCCACTTGCCAGAAATGGCTGTGCACCTCTGCAAGGCTTGCTGTGACTCCATGGGAAGCCGAGGCATGAGAAGACCAACCAACCAAAAAATTCATGTCAGAGGCAAAATGAAATGTTGAAGGCAGTACAGGGATGTTAAAGGTGCATTCATGTGGTGGATGAACTGGGTTTGGCTCCAGAAATGGTTATTCCTCTCCTGTATAGGGTGATTGGGCCCCAGGTTACAGATGTTTCAGAAAACAAAGCCAGTCGTTGAGGGAATGTATGTTCTGTATTAAAAGTTGTTCTGGAGCCTCTCTCACCCAGGAAATTTTTATGTATGAGGCAGCAGGTGAACAACCCTGCTTATTCAGCAACACAGAAATGAGGGAAACATGACAGAAGTAGTGAGACCTTCACAGATATATTTTCCAAGTAAAATAAGATGTTCCTATGCTGGAAAAAATAAATAGATTTGATTGTCATATATGCCAGTTGCAAAACACAAGACAAATGGGCATTCTGACTACTTCATTTGGAGCAAAAAACCAAAAGTGTACATTGTGGGAGTCTCTGGTGAGCTCTAGGATGGTTAGTACCATACCATGTCTGGATATATGTTATTTTGTGCAGTAGGGACACCACCACCAGACTGCCTTTATGCAGTATGCTGTGCTGTGTTTTATTAACACTATGCAGCTTTCATACCAGGAAAAACATCCTCTTGGTATAACCAGAGGACCCAAATATTAACCTGTAAGAATAAAATGGTCTCGGTGAAGTGCAAAGTATAAGAGAATTAGTTTAAAAAACATTGTCTTAATGGAGGATGAAGAGGGAATATGATAAGACACTGGACTTATGTAGGGGTCAGGGCACAGGTATGCAGAGCTTTGAACATGAAAATGGAAAGCACTGAGTAATGTGATATCCCTCAGGTGAGAATATCTGCAGCTCAGCAGGAATTTCAGCCATCTGTGGCCATCGCGTCCCTGTCTCAGACTCAGAGACCCTGTGTGAACTGATGAACTTGAGGGAGAAGTTCTAGCTATTGGCTGTACAAAGCTATGTTTCTGATACACTGTTGTCAACAAGACACTAGTGATTTGGGCATGCTCTTATGACAATCCAGCTGTAATGGATGCAGCCATGGCTGTTCTGCTTCCAGCTGGCTTGAAATGGGTCTCTACATTGCAGCCCTCTCTTGTGCTCCCTCCACAAGTCACAGGGACCATGATGCATTTTCCACATGGACTTCCTGAGGTGTGAAATTCTTAAGCAGCCGATCATACTCAACATGACATCTTCAAATCCTCAAATTTTATTAGAGGTAATTTTTTCATAGATGTTTATATCACACAAAACAAAGACACAGATCATATTCACATGGTTCCAGGAATGTTTGCACAAGTTTTGGCAAGGATTCTTGATCTAGTGACTGTCTGGCATAACACATCATTGACCTCGTTGGCTGTGGGAACACATGGTGAGACAATCCTGTGTCTAAAACATTTTAACCTGCATATAAGTGCTGTGAGATGGACCTGCTAGGTGTACTTTATCAGGGAGAGGTTAATTAAATTAACCACTCCCCGGTGGTACCAATAGAATTTTTGCCATATACTTTCCTAGAGGCAAGTTGAACCTTTGCCTCATGAATCCTTTTATTGGACAGTCTTGAACGAGCAGATCAAATATTGGAGTTCTTTTAAACTGACATAATGTTCTAAAATCATTGGATTCATAAAGTCATTTCAGATCATTGATGCGCTCCATACATTTCTGAGTTGAGTATAAATGAGAAAGTATGCTTGGATTTTGAAAAAGTATTTCATGGCTTTTGGAGGGCTGAGTGTGGCTTATTCCATATAACATTATCTCCCGACTATTTTTATGAAATGAGACAAGAGGGAAAGGCTAAGGATGGAACATTTTTTTTCATTAAAATGAAATATCCATAACAGATGGGATGAAGATTGAGCATTTCAGGTTGGTATGGTGTGAATCACACACACACAGTATTCTGAGTTGGAAGGGACCCACAAAGACCATCAAGTCCAACTCCCAAGCGAATGCCCATACAGGAATCAAACCCACAACCCCAGAGACATGGACAACATGCTCTGTCTGTCTGAGCCAATCTCAGGGTCATGTCATCATATTTTGTTTTTTTTAATTATATAACCCAATTCCCTGTTCCATTGTACCACTATCTAGACCATGTTCCTGAGTTCCTTATCCAGTCTTTTCTTAAACACCTCCAGGGATGACGACTCCACCAACTCCCTGGGCAGATCATTCCACTGTGGGATCACTCTCTCAGTGAAAAAAGCTCTTCCTAACATCCAGTCTAAACCTCCCCTGGCACAGCTTAAGACCATGTCCTCTTGTTCTGGTGCTTGGCAGCCTGAGAGATTTACACCCACTCGACTGCAACCTCCCTTCAGGTAGTTGTAAACAGAAATGAGGTCACCTCTGAGCCTCCTCTTCTCCAGGTTGAACAGCCTCAGCTCCTGCAGTCACTTCCTACAGCGCATGCTCTCCAGTTCCCCTTCACCATCCTTGTTGCCCTTCTCTGGACCCTCTCAAGCAGTTTAACATCCTTCTTAAACTGGGGAGCCCAGAACTGGACACAGTACTCAAGATGAGGTCTGACCAGTGCCGAGAGTAGGGGAAGAATAACTTNCGGGCCCTGTGAGCAATGAGTCTGGGCTGGCGTGGGCAGGCTTAGCTATGCCCCGGGTGCTGCGAGCAGGGAGTCTGGGCTGGTGACTGGCTGCCAGTTGGATGTGGCCCCATTTGCCAACACTCCCTGAGCTCGTCCATCCAACCAGTTCCTATCCCAACACAGAATGCTCCTATCTAATCCACATTCTTAGAGTTTCTTCTGAAGCTTACTACAGGAAATTGTGTCAAAGGTTTTACTAAGATCCAAGTACACGACATCCACAGCCTTTCTCTTGTCGAACGGGCAAGTCAGCAGACATAAAAGGAGATCAGGATGGTCAGGCAGGGCCTACCTCTTCTAAATCCATGCTGGCTAGATCTAATGTCATAGTTATTTTGTGTCATAGTTATCCTGTGCAATAGCACTCAGGATTATCTGTTCCATTACTTTATCTGGGGCAGAGGTCAGGGTGAGAGGTCTATAGTTACCCAGATCAAACTTCCAGATCTTCTTGTGGATGAGTGTCACATTAGCCAAATTCCAGTCTTCCGGTACGTCACTGGTAAGCCAGGACTTACCAACAGTAAGAATGGCTTAGCGATGTTGTCTGCCATTTCTGTGTGCATACATTTCCCCATTCCACTTCAGATTTATGGTTTTCTAATCCATATGCTTATTTGCTGGGTTATGATCACTCATAAACCACATCTGTATTATCTCATGTCTTTTTCAAATTCTCTGCCTTTTGCTTTGACTCTGTTTCCTTTTATTTATGGAGAAAATAGGAAAGGGATTTTTATTCATTCAAATAACTATTGAATATTTTGAATGCAATGCCTCAAAGTTGTAACTGAAATTAAATTACCCAACCCCTCCTTCCCTAAACCCTAATTCCAAAGATAATTTATTTAGATGCATCTGAGTATGGCTTGGACAAATGAGAGGACACAGACTGCTATCATTCCTGCAACACTCAAAACTGGTCAGCACCATTACTGTGGGGTGGGAAGAAGCAGACCTGGGGTTTTTTTGAGCTGATACTTAGGTATTTGTATGGATTTTGCTTAGATTGGCAGCAACACTTAAATGAACAGTTTTTTAAAGAAATAGACACTAAAGATAATGTTATTCCTGTTGTTTCCATGGCAATGGACATGCTTGATAGAGTATATCCATCATGTGTGCTCTACAACCATCTGGTTTCACAGTCCTCATTTCAGACACTCTAGGAATGAAATGTAGGTAAACTTTAATCAGGTTTATAATTACTGTTGTCCTTACAGGAATTACTTAACATGATTTTTCAGCTGCCTCAGCATAAAGCCCAAAGGTCTTTTTGGGTTTTATTGCCACTTTTAAGGAACAGTTTAAGAATTGTTATTGTACTTTAGCTACAGATGCCACTGTTTCTTGGTTTCTGAAACTGTGTTATAATGACATCACATTAAGACTTTTTTTTCAGGCTCCAAAAAGGTCACAGTTATTTTTTCCAAATGGCTCTGTCAAGCGTAAAAATTAACCATACTTTGAGCTGGATTTTCTGTATTTGTAATGTATGTTTATGTTAGAGTTCCTGTCAAAACAGGCATTAAAGATAAATGTAGCTAATTAAAAGAACATTCGCTTAGAGCTCCTGGTAATAGATACCTCATTGTGGGGTCCTAAGGTAAAACTTACTTTCACAACTGATTCAGTTTATGGGATTGTGTTTGAACATTAGAGAAGGCTATTTCAGTTTTTCAAATTGTGCATATTAGCTTGAGAACAATCAAGTTAAGTCTGTAAGTAAATTGAAGAAGAGAAGTTGTGGTGTACTTGGTAACTGTATGAAATGCTCTTGTTGGCTCTACTTCCTTCACTTCATCATTTCAAGTAATGCTTCCCATCAGTATATGTAAGTGAAAAGTGGTTTTACAGAAGGGAAAAAACCTATCTGGCACTGGATGAGTCAACAAGTTGCAAACTGTAGCATGAGATAAAGAAAAATAATTTAAAATCCCATATCAAATTAGGCAATTGTTTCTTTTTATCTTACTTTATTTTACTAAACAGCTGTGCTCACAACATTTATTGCATTGCACATGACATCTGTGTTATCCCAGGTACTCCTATGCTGGGGAAAAGGTCGATGCCAACTGCAATTGCTCCAAGTTTCCATAAAGTTTCAATGGTCAGTATTATTTTGTGCTTTATAAAAAGAGAGAAAAATAATGATATATTTATATAGCACCTTTCATATTAAGGGATTTCAAAGAGAACTACAAACTGTAGGCCCAACCATTTAGTTACATAAACAAAAATCCCATTGATTTCAGCAAACCTATGCCTGATAAAGAGAGCAATGGAAAGGTTTCAGGATTTGGCTCTGTGTACTGCAGGCAGCAATCACTTCATCCTCTAATAAAGTTCAGTCCCTTTTTGAATGCAACTTGGCAGCTGATGGAAATCCACTTTAGTATAGTGGAGGGTGTCCCCGCCTCTCATGTGAGAGACATGGGGTTTGATTCCCGCCAGGGAGGAAGTGGTGCCATTTAAGAGTTGGACTTGATGATCCTTGTCGGTCCCTTCCAACTCAGAATATTCTGTGATTCTGTGAGTTAACATTAGTGGTCTTGAGCTGACTCAGTTTAACTGGAAGGATAAACAACAAAGTAATTCTCTAATTAAGATTTCAGTGGAGCAAACTTAGATAAATTGAAAGGACTGGTTATGAGAGACAGCTGGGGATGTGTCTCTCATTAGGGCCTTCAAAATGGAAAAAGTTTAGGATTGCTTCAGGCCAAAGATGATGAAGAATATATCAAAGTACCACAAGCAATGAGGAAAATTATGTAGGGGTGTGTTTTGCACCTGGTAGAAGGAACTACTACTTCTGGAAGACTATTTGGAGTAAGTAGGGAGCTTATAGGAGCCAAAAAAATCACTGTTCTACAAGGAAATCCCTGCTGCAAAAGTCAAAACCAGTGGGAATAATGTGAGAACTGACTGATGTGTGATAAATCCTTCCAGTGTTCAGGAAAGATTACAATATTGACTATGAGGACAAAAAGGAGGGAATCAGTGGGAATGTGGCATCTAAATTCTGGGAGGACACCAAAACTGGTAAAAATGAGTAAAAAATGAAACCAGCAACCCAGTTGAGGTGCATGTATACTAATGAACGCAGCCTGGGTAATAAACAGGAAGAGCTGGAAGTTTTTGTGTACCAGGAGCAATACGATATAGTTGCCATCATGGAAACATGGTGGGATGATGCACACGATTGGAGTGCTACATTGGCAGGCTACACACTCTTCAGAAGAAACAGGAGAGGGACAACAAGTGGGGGATTTGCCTTATATATTAAAGTAACTCCTGATTCTATGGAGCTTGACATTAAGGTTGAGAACATATGGGTTAAGGTAAGAGGGACAGCCAATAAAACTGAAATCCTAGTAGGAGTATGTTGCAGACCGCCTGACCAGGAGGAAGAGGTGGACCTATTGATCTTGAAGCAACTAGAGATTGCCTCACGGTCGGCTGCCCTAGTTCTTGCAGGAGACTTCAATCTGCCTGATAGCTTCTGGGAACTTAACACAGCAGAGAGGAGGCAGTCCAGAAAGTTCCTAGAGAAAGTTGATGATTGTTTTTTGATGCAGTTAGTGAATGAGTCTACCAGGGGCAAGGCTGTGCTTGACCTACTGGTTACAAATAGGGAAGGGTTGGTCGGTGATCTTGTGGTTGGAGGAAATCTGGGTTGCAGTGACCATGAGATAATAGAGTTTTCAATTGACAGTGTGACGAGAAAGGCCACAAATTCAGCCTCCATGCTGGACGTCTGGAGGGCAGACTTCAGACTATTTAAGGATTTAATTGGGAGGGTACCATGGGAAACAGCCCTTAACAGCAAGGGGGTCCAGGAGGGCTGGACATACTTTAAGAATGAGCTCATGAAGGCGCAGGACCAGGGGGTCCCAATATGCCGAAAGACAAGTCGGAGGGGTAGAAGACTGGCCTGGATGGGCAAGGAGCTCCTGAAAGAACTAGGGAAAAAAAGAAGATGTATGGCCTTTGGAAAAAAGAGGAGGTAAGTCAGAGTGTGTTTAAGGAAGTTGTCAAATCATGCAGGAGGAAAATTAGAGAGACAAAAGCCCAGAGGGAACTCAAACTAGTTGTTTCTGTAAAAAATAGCAAGAAGTGAAGTGTTTTTATAAATACATCAATAGCAAAAAGAGAGGCTGCAACAACCTTCACTTCTTATTAGATGCAGAAGGGAATATAGTAATAGGAGATGAGGAAAAGACAGAGATACTAAATGCCTTCTTTGCCTCTGTTTTTAACAGCAAGACAGATTGCCAGCATAACAACTGGACTTGTGGGCTGATGGAAGGAGTAAGGGTGCAATATAACCTCCCTGTAATCCAGGAGGAGGTAGTTAGAGACTTGCTGAGTGGCTTGGATCCTCATAAGTCCATGGGATCAGATGGGATCCATCCTAGCGTGATGAAAGAGCTGGCAAATGAACTCGTTAAGCCACACTCCATAATTTACCAACAGTCCTGGCTTACCTGTATTATGTGGAGAGCCCAACTGTTCTATTGTAAAACTTTTCTCCTTTTTATTGGAACAGACAATAGGCTTCCTTTCTTATCTCTCCTTCCCTCCTCCGCAAGGCATGTGTCCAGGGGAGGGGTTTTCTTTGTTTTACTTTCCGTTCCCAGCAAGGCATATAACTAGGGGAGGGGCTCGAGGGCCGGGGTGGGCTGAGTGATGGCCAATGGCATGTGAAGACATGCCCACAGGGCATGTGACATAGGAGAGGCCTGAGTCCCTATAATTACAGCTGCTGGGCCTCATAGAGGGGTTTTGTGGATCTTCTGGACTGAAGATCTCTACGCTTCCATTTTGCCCAGTACAACATGAACTGTGACTCTTCATCTCAGTACAGCCTTTACCCTGCCAACCACTAGATCTTCCTGCAGCCCCTTGGACATTTCAGAAAAGGATTGCTGGCTGTTACTCCACTGGTTTGCCTACCCTGAACCCTATTCCCCTCCTCCTGGAATTCCAGGGGTGCGCTGGTCTTCCTTGAACTTAGCCCTTCCTGGTGTTTGTTTTTTCTCAGCTATTTCTTTCTCCCAGTAAAGTTCTTATTTTTCTCTATATAATATTCAAGTACAGTCAGCCCTCTTCCACTTTGTGCCCTCCGGATAGCAGACTCACATCTTCCCTGCATGATTTTTTAGCAGTTAAGGAGGCCCATTTTGGGACCGTGCATGCATGACCTGACATCCGAGAATATTCAAAGTAGTCAGTCATGAATATGCAAATTCCCCTAGCCCACCCAAGCCACTGCACAGACCACTTGCAGACAGGTCTGCCTGCCCACACCAGCCCAGACTCCCTGCTCGCAGCACTCGGGGCATGGCTAAGCCTGCCCACGCCAGCCCAGACTCATTGCTCACAGGGCCTGGGACATGGGCGTTCACTTGGGAGTTCGACTAGATGATCGTGAGGGCCCCTTCCAACTCAAAATNATGCGCTGTAGGAAGTGACTGCAGGAGCTGAGGCTGTTCAACCTGGAGAAGAGGAGGCTCAGAGGTGACCTCGTTTCTGTTTACAACTACCTGAAGGGAGGTTGCAGTCGAGTGGGTGTAAATCTCTCAGGCTGCCAAGCACCAGAACAAGAGGACATGGTCTTAAGCTGTGCCAGGGGAGGTTTAGATTGGATGTTAGGAAGAGCTTTTTCACAGAGAGAGTGATCCCACAGTGGAATGATCTGCCCAGGGAGTTCGTGGAGTCATCATCCCTGGAGGTGTTTAAGAAAAGACTGGATGAGAAACTCAGGAACATGGCCTAGATAATGGGATGATAGGACGGGGAATTAGGTTATGTCTGCAGCTCTGGTGTTGTGGCTTTGATCCCTGTATGGGCACTCACTTGGGAGTTGGGCTTGATGATCTTTGTGGGTCCTTTCCAACTCAGAATATTCTGTGATTCTGTGAAGTGCAACTTCCAGCTTTAAAGTTCATCTTGAATGGGACATACCATCTGTCTCCTACTCAAGAGACTGAAAGGTGTGCTGTTGAGAATTGCAAACTTTGTAGCATATTTGAGTGGAGTGAGAATTGTTATCACAGGCAAGGAAAACACCTGTATTTGTAGGAAAACATATCTAGACAGCTGTGGATAGAAAAATCCAACCTAAACTGTCTGTAAGGTCCGGCAACAGGCTTTAAAAGAGTTCCTGCAGGAGAACTAAGAAATAAATACAACACATCAAAATACAAATAGTAGTTTAACAAAGGTAGAGCACACTGAACTGTTTTATTTTACACAAAAATAATGTAGAAAATATAATCCATCAGAATTCCAAGAAAACATGTTTTGGAAACAAATGAACAACCTTTACTTGTCATAAGGAGAGAAATCAGGAGCAGCATTGTAAAGTAGGTAACAGGAGACATGAAACAGCATGTCTGCGGAAAGAAAAAGGATGAAATCAGACTTGCAACCAATACTGATTTTGTTTAGTACTTTCTCAGTGAATTAATGCCAAGATGAATAGGGCCCCTACAAATTGTACTTATCAGGGTTTAGAGGCATTGCCAATACAGATTCTTTGGAGAGAGCAGAGTCAGAGAGTCCAATTGATCATAGGATAAAATATAAGAGTAAAATTTATGTAAAAAAATCTGCTAGAAAATCAGACTTCATCCATTCATAAAATACTTGAGAAATAGCCATTTTACTTGTTCATCAAGAATTGACTCAGAACCATCAGTATCTTTTTGTAACCACAAAAAGACAAATGCAGTCCCAGAATTGTCAAATTTCCAGTGAGAACAAGCAATACTAACATCACCCTGTAGTGTTTTGACTTGTTCTCTACTTCTGGCTTTAGAAAGGTCATTTGAATGCCTAGCAGATGCAGACAAAGACCCAAACACCCAAAGCACCAGATGCAGACAAAGACCCAAGAGGTGTCTTTATCCTTGTAAGAGGATGGATGAAGGATTGTCTTGCTCAGTCTGGTGAAATGCAGACAAGGAGAAAGGCTTAAAGGAAAGCAGCAGGGAGAAAAGTAATTTAAGCTAAATAAAAATATTTTCAAATTTCACAATGGTTGTAAAATGAGAAGGAACAAATTTAAGCTCAAAATTAGAAGGCAGCTCCTGATCTTAGAGTAAGTGCATTTTGGTATATTCTCCAGTTGAGTAAGAGGCCAAACCCCAACAACTTTTATGTTGGAGTTTGAAGAGTGTATGAAAGATATTATGCAATGTGTTTGCTTGCAGTAACAGGGGAACCGACTTAATGGCCCAGAAAGTTCCTCAAAGCACTGTGTTCTGATATCCTCTGCAGCAAACAGTGTTGCTGTACATGAGATTTGAAATTAAGTGCAGTCTTGCTGAAATTGAAGTGGGAATTTAAGTTCCCCAAGAGTAATTACCCTTGCTGTGTGTGGCCAGGACATGGAAGAGTCTTTTAATGGTTGTGAATATCAGTTGGTCTTTAAAAGGTGAAGAAGATTATAAAATATTGGGGTATTAATATACTAATACTTAAGTTCAAGGGATGTGTCCTTTTGGAGAGCAACTATTAATACAGTCTTGAGATAGTGGTTTAGCATTCACCTAGGTGACAACTGCCTATGTCTGATTGTCCCTGGCTATCTCACAGATATGGAGGAACCATAAAATAACACAGCTTGTCTTTTCATTTTAAATAGAAAATGTCCTGGCTTTAGGGATAGCTTTGAAAGCACAACCTACTACAAAAATAATCCACTTATTATGATTATATAGACATGCAACAACATGGTTTTCATGCAAGGAGATACCAAATACAACCAAGAGTGTAAATCAACCTCCATTTCCCTAAACACACACATTTTCTAGAAAAATGAGTTAATTAAATTGGAGATTTTAATCTGTTCTTAATCTGTTGTCTTAACACCTCAGTTTTAACATGCAACTTGAAATGAGGTCAGCAAAAGGGACCTTGAATGTAGGCAGAAGTTTTTTGTCAGTACCCATACTCCTGGCTTATGAAAACTTTTGAAAGTTGTTGTCTAATGATATTATAATGTGACAGGTGTCTTTTTTTCTAAACTACTAAAAACCATTAAGAATTAATTATGTTAGAGGTATGTCATTAATTGTGGTGTAATTTTCACCTTGTGTATAATATTTAACATTTTTTCACAATGCAATTAGAAGAAAGGCTTTTCCAAGATGTCTTTCTGACTATATATACATTGTGGTTGCTCTAATTTTTTTCCCCCGGTGACAATGTGCAACATTCCCAGCATCCTGTCTTATAAACCATTTGCTGAAAGACAAGATACATAAAGATGTATCTATAGGTTGGGGATGGAGTGCTTAGAGTCTGAACAGGTGAAAAGCGACTTGGTCGTAATAGTAGACAGCAAAGTCAATACGAGCCAGCAGTGTGCCCAGGCAGCGAGGAGGGCCAATGGCATCCTGACCTGCATCAAAAATGGTGTGGCCAGCAGGACAAGGGAAGTTATCCTTCCCCTGTACTCGGCACTGGTTAGGGCACATCTTGAGTATTATGTCCAGTTCTGGGCCCCTCAATTTAAGAAAGATGTTGAGGTGCTGGAACGAGTTCAGAGAAGGGCAACAAGGATGATTAAGGGGCTGGAAGATAAGCCCTATGAGGAGCAGCTTAGGGAGCTGGGTCTGTTTAGTCTGGAAAAGAGGAGGCTCAGGGGTGATCTTATCACTGCCTATAACTACCTAAAAGGAGGTTGTAGACAGGCAGGGGTTGGCCTTTTCTTTCTGGTCATTGGAGATAGAATGAGAGGTCATGGTCTTAAGCTCCAACAAGGGAGGTTTAGACTTGACATTAGGAAAAAGTTTTTCACTGAAAGAGTGATCCAGCACTGGAATGTATTGCCCACAGAGGTGGTTGAATTGCCGTCCCTGGAGGTGTTTAAGGGTAGACTGGATGAGGTGTTGAGAGTCATGATATAAATGTTATAGTTGTTAGGTTTTAGTTGGATTACATGTTGGACTTGATGATCTTCAAGGTCTTTTCCAACCTTATCAATACTATGATAAGCGTGGTATAGGGTAGTTTTCTCCTAATTTTATACTTAGTTGAAATATAAATTTGAAAAAGTTATGCTGTCTGTACACATATATTTGTCTCTGCCTGTTCATTTGTATTAGACACATGTCCAGTACTTTCTTTCTAGTGCTGTGGTGCTCTAAGTTCTTGAGGACACTAAAATAACTGAATAATAATAACACCAGGAAAATATATGATAATTTGCCTCAAAATGATAATTGCTATTTGAAGTATGCTGTGCAGTGTGGTTTTCCTCTGAATTTTCACCCACGTTGCATATGCAGATACAATAATAATAGGTATGCAATTAGTCAGGAGTTGGCTGACACTGCACACTAAATCTACACTAAATATCTTCCTGGAATTATGGGAGAATAATATTTTCATTGGCTTATAACCACAAATCATCTTAAATACAAACTAATTTTGTACATTTTACCCAATTGTATAATTATATGCACAAAATTTGTATATATTAAATGGCATATGTTACATGAAATTTTCTTAATTATAGTATTAGCGATTTTAAAAAACATTTCTCCACACATGTTGTAACATAACATAGTCAGCACATGTCTGACAGGATAAAAAAAATGCAAAAAAGAAATGAACGATTATCTGATTCGCCTTTTACTTCCACCTGGCAAATCAATAGAGGTTTCACTGGTGTTGTTATTGTTACATCATTTTATGTTTAACATAAATTGTAGAAGTATTCTGTCTATTGTCTTGCCTATGCCTGCCTCAGCCCCCTCCCCCAACCCGAAACCGTACACATAAAACATTTATTGTGGTGGGTCACATTTTTAAAAATACGATTTTAGAGAAACCATTAGATTAAGAACTGCTAGGTGTATTGTTCCATCACTGAAAAATGAGACTTGGAATTTCAGTACATATAACTGCAGTTTGAACAAAATCTTTGCTCTAAGGCTTTGAAATAACAACCTGGTACCATACGCATTAGGTTGGACTCACCAACAGAAATCACTGGGAGTTTAAATTTTCTCCACCATGGTAAGCATCAAATAAGTCAGAATTACAGTTATACCTCCTCCATCGGGAGGAAAGGGACAGGCCAATACCATTGCAAAACCCTAACCTCACAAAGAACTGCAGGTCTTTAATATGCATGCAGGCCACGCCCATTGCTCCACCCCCCCGAACTCCACAGGGCTGCGGACAATTCTTTGCTCCATCTCTCTCGGCACAAGTGAGCAAAGGGAACTGTTTATGAGCAGCTGCTGTGACTGTGTGTGTTCCCAGCGCAAACTCCGCGCTGCTCCCCCACCAGCCTGGCCCAGCCCTGCTGCTCGTGCCGCCCTATGCGCGCTCGCCCTGCCCGTGCGCGCTCGCCCTGCCTCCGCGGCGTGGAAGGGGTGTCCGAGCTATGGTCGGCATTCTTGGAGCCTGGAAAAACCTTAACTTTGCAACATTGAGACACCCCGTGTGCTTATGGCGGGGTAGGGTCTTCGGTATTGAAGTTTCTTTCCCTTTAAAATCCACCGGTGCCGGGAGAGGCAGCAAGGCAGTGCCGCCACTACGGTCCCAGAGGGTAAGGGAACAGAAACCTCCTCCTGATGCAGTGACAGCGGTGTGGGAACATCCCACCGCTGCCCCGTCCCAGCACACAGCGCTTACCTCACTTGTGGGGCAGTTTCACTGCGGCTACGTCATCACCGGGTGCACCGGCCGCAGACCCCGGGCACTGCATTGCCTTCCCTGCCTGAGCCATGGAAACAGTAACACAGACACACGCACACAAGCACTGCCCACTTGCAGCTCGCACACACGGGCAGGCAAGCNATATTTTTACTTGGACTCTGTAGGACATCTGAATCAGGTTCTTTTCTCAGCCATATTCAGTCTTCTGGTTTGTCTTCACCCAGATATGCAGAGAAACCAATTGTAATGTATCTAACTCTGGGTGTACAATGAAAACAAAATTTAGAAGATTTGAGACTTGTGTTGAGACTTGACGTCCATGGAGACTTTTTCATTAGTTTTGGCTGGTTCAGGGTCATGCTGGTGCACAGACTGTGTGGTTCACTCTCTTCCAGGCATGGATTTGTCAAACATGCAGAAAGGTTCCATAGAGCTACACCATGACCACACCCAGCCCTGGGTCTCATAGCTGTTTTCTTCACACAGGAAACAAGAGAGTATAGGATGCAGCCATGAATATCTAATCTGAAGAAAGTAGCTGAGAGTTTTTTCAGTCTTCCCATCTATAGAATAGTTTCATGGGTGGAATCATAGATAAAAACTTCTTTATACAATTTTAAAATTATTTGTTATCTTGAAATCAAGTCAAAAGGGTTATAAAATTCCAGTGAAAACTTACACATGGTGTAAACACACATAGTCGATTTCTAAATGTATGAAGAAAATGTATTAAAATCAAGCATGATAGACTTTGTTTTTTATTAAAATGGTATTAATTAATTTGTTAACTTCTAAATTCAGGGGTTTTTTTCATATAAATGTGTTAATTTCAAGACAATCATTGCTATAAAGAGTAAACCAGAATCAACCCAATATCCTGGTGTTCTCAGCCTCAGCATCCAGAGACCATCAATGGCAGCCATTCACAGTTGTTCATGAAGTCCTATGATTTTTTTTTTTCATTTTAAAGTCTTAGTTTCTGATATTAAAAGGGTTAACTGATACATTATCAGGTCATAAGAGCATTGTTTCAAGCCACTGTACACGAAGAAGTCTAAATATGAATAGACATAGGAAGGAGGACATTTAAACTATTATTTAGAAACATTTTCTATCCTTAAGCTCTTTGGAGTTTTTTTCCCCAGGAAAATATGAGAATTGCTGAATACTTGATTCCTCTAAAGTTAATCTAGATGAGACATTAGGAAGTACAGGAAACAGTCTTTCACTTGCAATGAAAGGACATGATGCCTTTTTCTTTTCTAACAAGTAATTCTATTATTTTAAGTAGTTTTACCATCCAAAAGGCACAAAAAACAGCAGTCATGAACAATTACAAGATAATGATACTGGAGGTGTTTAAGAGAAGACTCGATGAGGAACTCAGTGACATATTCTAGATGGTGGGAGGCTTGGATGGATGGAGTGTGGTGCCCATGGTTCCACGCTTGTGGGCCTGATCTCTTGGTGGGCGTTCGCTAGGGAGTTGGATCCTGTGGGTCCCTTCCAACTCAGAATAACCTGGGAATGATCCAGGCCTAGGAACATTTTCTCCAATTAATAACAAATTTTTCCAATTAATAACAGATTTCTCCAATTAATAACAAAAAACCTGCAAACTCAAACAAAAACCACAATTAAAAAATGTTGCTTTAATGCTTTATTCATGAAGGACTTCCTAATTATGAGATTTTTGAAGAGCAACCCCTGTGCTACAGACACAGATGTTTTCTGTGGCCCTGATTCAATAAAACAATCCTGTTCAGGAAAGCAGTTAAGCCATAGAATATCCCAACAACCTGCAGATGACAACATAACAATGTTTCAGTACTTGAAAGACCTAAAAATTTATGCTTTAATGTGACATCTTTGACTGACAGTCGTGTTCCCTCAGATTATCTAGGAAGGAACTGAAATCAGGTTAACTGGGGGTCGGAATGGGTGTATAAATTTTTATAGATCTGATTTTTCCATTACCTAGAAACTACTCCAAGTATCAGGCTAACTTCAGGCCACACTGTTCTGAGTTTGGCAATTATTTCTCCTCATCCAGTTCTAAACCTTCATCTTGTGGCCTTTCCTGAGACAGAAAATCAATATCCAAATGATACCCTCATAAGTCCAAAATAAATAGTTGGATGACAACATTCACTTCTGAGCAGCATGATTTTGACTCCAGAACTTGTGTAGGGATCTGTAAATGCATCTGTATAATTTTTACAGAAACTTGTATTAATTTTTTCTTTGCAGTTCTGAAACTTTTGGCAGAGTTGACACAGATAGAGGAGAATTTCCCTTCCCAGTTCATTATGGTAGTCAGGTGAAGTCCCGAGTGACTGAAAAAACTGAAATATTGTATCCATCTTTAAAAAGAGTAAGAGAGGACTATGGGAACTACCAGCCTGTCAGCCTCCTCTCTGGGAAGATAATGGGACAGATCCACCTAGAAGACTAAGGCACATGGAAAGCACGGAAGTGATTTGAAGCATCCAGCATGGCTTCACCAAGGGCAAGTCCTGCCTGAACAGACTAGTGATGTTTTATGATGGAACAATTACGTCACTGGATGAGAGAAAGGCTACAGATACCACCTCTCTGAACTTGTTTAAGGTCTTTGACATGGTCACTTCACAGAATCACAGAATCACAGAATATTATGAGTTGGAAGGGACCCACAAGGATCATCTAGTCCAACTCACCACCTAACACCCGTACGGAGACCGAGAGCACATCCCAGAGCATAACACCAACCTAGATC
>WEKX01023813.1:214312-236177 GCA_013390025.1 Pitta sordida
TCCTACCCTCCGGCATTTCAACATTTGCCCCCAGCTTAGTATCACTTATAACATCCTTCTTTCTAAGTTGGAGAAAGATGATTTGATGGGTGGATGGTTAGGTGGATAAGGAACTGGTCACATCCAGAGAGTACTGGTCAACAGCTCATAGTCCTGTTGGATATCAGTGACAAGTGGGGTTCCTTAGAGGTCTGTACTGGGACCAGTGTTTTCTAGTATCTTAATTAGTGATATAGATGAAAGTATTGAGTGCACCCTCAGCACATCAGCAGCTGACACCTGTCATGAGTTAACACACATGTACCTCTCATGAGTTAACACACATGTACCTGGATTCGTTTTTGAATTTTTTTCATTTTCTCCCGGGCTTGGGGGCGGGGCGGTGGTGGGGCATGGCTCTCCCCGTACCCTGACCTTTCCCCCCCTCGCCGCTGCTGGAGTGCTGCCGACCATGGGGGGCGCACAGGCAGGAGGCTGATGCTGGCGGCACAGAGCAGAGCGGCGTGCGGGCGGGTCCCAGATTGTCGCTGCAGCAGGGCACGTGGTGGTGCACCCACCTGGTTCCCTGCTCAGGCTGAGGGCAGCCATGTGGGGGTCTGGAGGTTGCCATGATGATGACGTAAAACACCAGCTCTTCTGGAAGACAGATGAGATCAGCAGCTCGGAGCAATACCCCATTGGACAGAGAGGAAACGACTGAGGAAGGACTGGAGAGCTTTTAAAAGCTACAATGTGAGACAAACCAGTCCTCTCTCTCTCCCTCACTTCATCCACCGAAATCTCTGCCGCTCCTGCATCTCGCTCCTGCTGCCGTTTCTCTCAGCTGAACCCATGGAATATCGGCACCATCTGTTATCCCTCGCTAACGCCCGCCCTTCCCTGACGATAGCCAGCGGACATTACTACCATTTTTATCCATATTTTTTTTGGTGTTGTTGGGACATTCTTTTGGGGATTGGTGTTTTGGTGAGGTTTGGGGTGGAGGGATTCCGTCGTGTTGGGAGTGGGGGCCATCGCGTGTGGGAGGGGGAGTCCTGGTTTTATGTTCCCTGCTGCTGATATCACTTGCACACAAATTTTTTCCCCTTTTGTACTCCATGTTCCGTTTTTTTTTTGTAAATAAATCCTGTTACATCTCTAACGATCTCTCATCCAAGGAGTGATAAATAACCCTTTACTGGTCTTAAACCAAGACAACACCAAACTAAGTGGTGTGGTTGACACACTTGAAGGACAGGATGCCAACCAGAGGGACCTGGACAAGCTCAAGGAGTGGGCCCATGGGAATTTCATGAAGTTTAACAAGACCAAGTGCAAGGTACTGTGCCTGTGTTAAGACAACTCCCAATATCTGTACAGTTTGTGGATGAACAGATCAAGAGCAGCCCTACCAAAAAGTGCCTAGGAGTGTTAGTTGGTGAGTGGCTGGACATGAACCAGCAATATGCACTCGCTGCCCAGAAAGGCAACTGTATCCTTGGCTGTATCAAAAGCAGAGTGGCCAGCAGGTCGAGGAACATGATTCTGTGCCTCTGTTCTTGTGAAACCTCATTTTGAGTACAACATCCAGCTCTGGGGTCTCAGTACACGAAGGACATCAACCTGCTGGAAAGGAGTGCTACCAAGATCATTACAGGGATGGAACACCTATCCTATGAGGAAGAGCTAAGAAAATTGGGATTTTTCAGCCTAGAGAAGAGAAGGCTTTGGGGTGACCTAATGGCAACCTTCTGGTACCTTAAGGGACCTTACAAGAAAGAAACTTTTTACAAGGGCATGAAGTGAAAAAACAAAGGGGAATGGCTTTACATTGAAAGAGTAGGATTTAGATTAGATATGAGGTTAGTAAGGTTTAGATTAGATATGAGGAAGAACTTCTTTACTATGAAGATGTTGAGACGCTGGAATAGGTTGCTCAGAAAAAATATTGATGTCCCACCCCTGGAACTGTTTAAGACCAAGTTAGACGGGGCTTTGAGAAACCTGGTTTAGTGGAAGGTGTCCCTGTCCATGGCAGGGCAGTTGGAACTATATGGTCTTTGAGGTATCTTCCAGCACAAACCATTCTGTGGTCTATGAGTCTATGTTTCTAACCAGTCAAAAGGAATTCTTCACAGTTACCTTTCCAGCAGATTGTGCCACAGTTTAAAAGACCTCATGACACAGGTCTGTAACGTAAGACTATGGCCAATGGAGGAGGAGATAACACAGCTGAGATTCAGATTCAGACCCTTTGGATTTCTGAGTACCTGTTGCTACCATAACTGTTTAGAAGGAAAAATCATTCAGACCTAGGCAAGATCATTTCTCCTTCATAGCTTGCTTTTTGCATTTTTGTTCTTATCCTTGTGGACCATCTAAAACACACAATAATCTCTGTCCCCACCTTAGTCACAATAAACTCTTTTGCTACCTTAACACCATGCTTCTTTTGTTGACCAGAGTTGATGCATTTACAAACTGTAAACCTGCTGGCACTGGCCAGTCAGCTTATACCTGTTCTGGTATAAGCTCAGTTAGTTTGTACAGTGCTCATACGGCAGTTTTCCCCCCACCTTCCCTTGTTCTGATTCTCCAAATGTCTGCAGTTTTGTATGTCTTTTGCAGTGTCTCCCTATGAGTATTTCACTGCTGTTGGCACTTTCCGTAGCAGTATTAATAATGACATTTTGCTGGCATAGGGCCAGATGTTAAAAGTTTATGGAGTCATTTTGTAATAGAGCTGCAAGAGCTTAGCAAAAACACAGCAGGTGAACAAGCTTTCACCTCACTCTTTTAAAATAAAAGCTCTCCCGTTCTGCAAGCTTTGCAAAGCTTTTGCACCAGGGTTTCTTGGAGGGAAGATGTGCATATTTTAATGTGACAGGCCTAGGAACCAGCGTTCTCCTGTGGCACTCCTGCCTCCAGCTGCAAGGCTGTACCGCTAGTCTCCATACCAAGACATGCTCATTGCAAACATTGAATTTAAAATTGCTGCTTTTCCCTTGCCCTCCACCTTCCAGCTGCATAATCCCACCCTGGTTCCCTGCTTGGAGCAATGATTTAATAAATATATCTACAATAATCATCAGCGCTTCTACCCACGCCCCCCTCCCATCTGCAGTTTCCCACCCTTATTTCTCTTCTGTGCCATGATTAGTACATATGTTTGAAATAAAAATCATCTCCTTCTCCCTTCGTTTTTCCAGCTGTGGATTACTACATGCCTCAATGCTACCCAGATTTTCAGATCTGGTTTGTAGGTATACTATTTAATAGAAAAATTGAACCTCCTACAGTCCCTCCCCTTCTTGCTTTCTTCCATTTGTCCACCGCAAATCAAACAGTGGGCTTTTTTGTGAAATCGGATCATAGCCCTCAGTTGTGTTGACATGAAGTCCGTGAGCAATCTGAAGAGAGCAAAAATATTCCTCTACATTTGAATCCCTATCCTGACAGTATCTCAGTCATGAAGGAAATGATCCTGAAAGATGTAGCTGGGACTGCAGTCCTCTGTGTAGGAAGCAAAAGCTTTCTTGATACATTTCACCTGTATGACAAACCATAGTATGATGAAATAGCTGAGGCTGGCTGGTACCAACCTCTGGTCCAACCCTATGCTCCAAGTAGGGTCAGCTGCAGCATGTTGCTCAAGGTAGTGTCCAGTCATCTTTGGAGATTCAATGATCTCTCTGGGCAACCTGAGCCAGTGTTCAACTATGTTCATGGTAACACAGGTTTTCTTATGTTTGAGCAAACTTTCCTGTATCTCATTTTGTGTTTGTTATCTTTTATCTATCAGTGGGAACAACTGAAAAAAGTCAGATTCCACATTATTTACGTATCCCATCAGGTGTTTTTATACATCCCCCTGAATCTTTGGCAGACTGAGCAGTCTTAGCTCTCTCAGCCTCTTCTTGTATGTTAAATTCTCCAGTACCTCAATCATCTTTCTCTCTCTTTGCCGAGTTAACCCTGTAATTTGTGGGAGACATGCCTCCTAATGCAGCCCACCAGGCTGTTGGCCGCCTTTGTCACAAGGGCACATTGCTGGCTCATGTTCAGCTTGTCCACCAGCAGCCACAAAAGCCTTGCTAACAAAGCTACATTCAGATTTTTAGCCTCTAATGTGTCCTGGTGCATTGGGTTTCTTCCTCTCCAGGTGCAGGACTTTGCACTTCCCTTTTTTGAACTTGATGAGATAGATGCCTATTGACCCATTTCACCTGTTTTTTAAGGTCCCTTTGAACAGGAACCCAACCATCTGCTGTAGCAGTCATTCCTCCCCTTTGTGTATCTTCTGCAAATTCATTGAGAGTTGCCTGGGTCCAGTATCATCTTCTGGGGTACACCACTAGTGACTTGCCTCCACCTTGTCTTTATGCCACCATTTGGGGTGGCAGTTCAGCCAGTTTTATCAGCTCACTGGCCATTTATCTAGCCTCTACTTGATCAGTTTTTCTAGAATGTTGTGAGAGGCAGTGTTGAAAGCCATGCTGAAATCAAGGCAAAAAACAGCCATTGCTCTTCTCTCATCTCGTGGGCCAGTCAGGTCACAAGAAGCTGTAAGGTTGTTCATAAATCCATGCTGAACATTCTCAATCAACTTCTTGTCTTTTGTGTTTGAAAATGGTTTCTACGACTTTTGGATCTACCACCAACCAAGGGACTGAAGTGAGGCTGACTGGTCTGAAATTCCAAGGTGAGATTGGAAATTATGCCTTCCTCAAAAAGGAATGACATTTGCTCTCTTCTAGTCCTCAGGAAACCCCTTTGATCCCCATGATCTTTTAGAAATAGTTGAGAATGGTCTTTTCATAACACCAGCCAACTCCCCCAGTATCCATGGATGACCCAACACAAGGTCTCAGGAGTATGCATATGTCCAAACTGTTCAAATGTTTCCTAACATGATTGTTTTTTATGAATGGTAAGCCTTCTCTACTCCAGACTTTCCCATGGATCTCAGGGACCTTGGATTCCTGAAGGCTGGCCCTACCAGTTAAGACTGAAGCAGAGAAGAAATGAAATAACACAAGTCTTTTCCATGTCCTTTGTCACCAGGTCCCCTGTCCCACTCAGAAGTGGGGTCAAATTCAGATTTTCCCTAGTCTTCTTTTTGCTGCTGATATACCTATATAAACCCTTCTTGTTTTATTTCACATCCTGTAGAGGCCCAGAAGACTCCTCACTAGATGGGATTCCATAACTCCTTCTCTACATACGTGAACTATGTGTTTATCTTCTCTTAGGGTTACTTGTCTTTGCTTCCATATTTTCTTGCTCTACTACTTCTGTTTTGTCAGGGCTTCCTTGTTCATCCATGAAGGTCTCCTGCTGCCTTTGCTTAGTTTTCTGAGCCTCCTCAATTTCCTAAGTCTGGAGCTTAGAGGACGTAATCCTTGAACCAGCTCTCCTGGTCCCCTCTTCTGTCCAAGACTGTCTTCCTTGGGATCCTTCCAAACAAATCCGTGAAGAGTCTAAGTTGGCTCTCTTGAACTCCAGATCTTTGACCCTTCCTTTTGCTTTACTATTTCCTCTTACGATCCCGAACTGCCCCATTTCATGGAGCTTAATGGCTTTAACATCCCTGATCAGCTCTGCCTTGCTTGTAAGAATGCCATCCAGAGCACCTCCCTCATGTGTGATTGTTGATCAGAAAGTTGTCATTCATGTACTGTATCTGTGTATCGTGTCTGAAGCAAATACTGGGATGGTAAAAGACATCCTTATTTACTTCTTCCTGATCAGGAAATCAGTAGCAGACATCCACCACAACGTAGCCTGTGTTTGTCTGTCTTGTAATTCTGACCCACGCATTGGCAGCTGGCCCAATGTCTAGTCCCAAGCAGAGCTCCAAGTGATCCCACTGTTCTCACACAAAGGGCAACTCCCCTTCCTTGCCTCCCCAACTTGTCCTTCCTAGAGAGCCTGTAACCATTCACAGCAGTGCAGCAGTGGTGGGAGCTATTCCACCAAGGCTCTGTGGTCCCAATGAGATTCCAGCCCTGAAACTGTATACAGACCTCTAATTCCTTCTGTTTGCTCCCCATGCTGCTTGCATTAGTGCAATGAATTAGCACCCTCCAGAGAAACACCCAGTCAGGTTGATTCCCCACAAGAGAAATGAGAGCTTTCCCAATAATGTTGTACAGAGGGCACTTCTTTATTTATGAGCATATGTTTGAGATGGCCTCTCTTCAGCCCTGTTTTGTTGATTAAGCTTTATCAGGTGACTGTGGTGTTCCTCATTTGTTGTAGGGTTGTAAAGCAAATCCCTGCTGACAATACCAGCTGTGCAACCAGTTTTTGACCCACAGGATCTGTCCTCTCCTCTCAAGCCAGTGTTATTTGGAAGAGGCATAAGAAATTTTGTATTGGACTACATTTGAGAATGAAGAACATGACATTTTACAAAAAGCCTTGTGAAACTGCTGTCCTTGGGAATAGAGTAAATCCCCGCTGCATTGCGACCTCTGCATTACAACCCCAGGGATTTGTGAGGAAAATTTCTCACAATGTTGCTTCAGTAGTTTGTGAGTTTCCTGGGCCGACGCATGCGCACTGCCTTTGCTCCGACAAGGGGGGTGCCAGAGCTCCCTCTGGGGTGGCACCAGCCAGCCTCACAGGGAGGGCTGGCCCCTGTTACTCTTAGCGCAGCCAGGGTCTGACATCCCCTGGGGTGCATATTACTGTTTCCATGGCTACAGGCGGGGAAGGAAAGTGTCCTAGGAAAGTGGGGCTGGCCGCAGCGGCCAGCAGGACATGCTCACTCTGCTGCCGCAGCTGAACCCCCCTGGGTGGTGCTGCTGGGCCGGCATGTGGCGTGGAGCCAGCACACAGTGGGCACGAGCACTGGGGCTGGAGAGGGGGCAGGGTGGGGGGCAGTGGCAAGGGGTTTGGGCCGCGAGCACGCGTGATCAACAGCTGCGGAAGCAGCAGCATGGCCGAAGAGAAATCTAGGGATTGTCGGGGGGGCCTCCCCAGGCAGAGAGAGCACAGAAACGCTTTCCTTTCCTCCCCCGTGCTGCGAGACCCCATGGGGAGGAGTTGAAGAGGCTCCCCAGTGCTTCTGATTGGCTGGGGGTGGAGCGAAGGGCATGGCCTGCATACATATTAATGACCTGCATGTATTTGCAAGTTTGACATTTCACGAGACCTCTGACATGACCTGTTTCTCGCAAATGCGGGGGTATAACTATACTTTTCCTTTCAAATTCACTCAAATTACACGCACAAAACATTGGACTTTGCAAGAACTCTGGAGGCTTAGTGAAATTTTTGGGCTAGACTTGGACCAATAACAAAGGTGGAAAGCCAGAAGTCCCTGTTCAGGCTCTGCATCAACACCTCTGACTAACCCCTGCCTGCCTTACTCTGAGAGATTCTGATGGCATGACTCAAGTCAACCTCCGTATGTCAGGCACTGGGAAGGTTCTTTGCATGATGCAGATGAGTGGGGCAGGCTGAACGTGCAGAGTGACCTTTCAGGTGTGAAGCAACCACTCAAGAATAATGCTGAGTCCACGGAAGATAATTTAGTTTTGGCACAGATGTTACTGGAAGACTTTGGGGGTGGGTCAGGAAGTTACATTGTCTACACACTGTATGATCTATCTTATGCTAGTGCCTTTTGGCAGCAATTCCACAGAGTAGAATGGAAAGGGCTACCTTGTACAATGGTAGCAAAATTATGGTATTAATAATAGTAGGTCTTGATGGTATGTTCAGAACCATGCATAGTTCAAGGAACTTCTTTATCCATGCAGCTTATGTACTGTCATCTGGGGTATGCATCTTTTTTTGCAGAATGACAGGGATGCTGGAAGTGTGATGCCTGGACAGAAACTGAATGATACCCTCTGCAGTGTCACATAAAGCAGAACAGCTCTGCTGCCTTTTCTTGGTCTGGGACCATGATCTCCTTGACCACTTAGGAATGGCCAGCAAAGCTAATAATGTAAACGAGGAAAATCCAAGGTTGTTGTCTAATTGTCTATGTCTAATTGCATTTAATCAGTTCCTTGCAAACCAGAGGGGAATTCAAATTCCACACTGCCAGACAACGTTTTGTAAGTTACTAAAATTGTTATTCAGAGTAGACAGTTGACAGGAAATTTAATTTAAAAAAAAAAAAGGAGAAAAAACCAAACACTTTTGTTTCACAGTGTTTCCAGTTGGCTGGAATACATCAACATCTCATCTTTCACCTAAATAGGAATCCCTGAACTCCCTCAACTACTCTCAATTCTGAGTCAGTCTCTAGCTGAAACAGCATTCCAGAAAGAAGATAAGGTTATCCTTGATCAAAACAATGTTCTTATTCTCCGTTCTGGCTGGAGAAGCTCTGTGTAGGAAGTGACTGCTGAGAGAGGGAAAGAAGAAAAGCCAATGTTAGCCTACCTTGGGACCACTCCACCTTCTGGAGCAGAGAGAGCTGGAAGAGCTCTGCATCTTGCAGAAACATGCACTCTTCTCCTCTGGACTCCATTGGCCCTACCTCACTTCTCCCTAACATGTTTTCAGCATAATATTCTCTAGGCCCTTAACCTGTGCAAAAAATTGTTGTTCAGTATACAAGTTTATGTTGAAAGCCTAGACAGAAACACTTTCTAATGTTACAGCTTTCACCACAAAAGAGACCTTTGGCCCTTTGGTCCAAGTATAGCAGTAGAACAAACATTCAGTGGTTGCAGAAAGCTGTAGGTCAGGGTGATCACAATGTATTAAGAACTCATCAAATAGTCATCAATCAGAAGCATGGAATCTTTGTTTGATGACTAGAACAGCATCATCTGGTGGAAATACTAAAGGTCCCTCAGTACTGGTTATTTGACAGCGATTTATAGCTGGAACAGTCACACCTGCAACAGCTAAGCATGGAGTGCATCTCATATTATGACCTCCTGTATCGTTTCATCCAAAGCCCATCAAAGCTGGGAGGGAGCCTTTGGCTTCAACTGTCTTCCAGTCAGGCATTAATCTAATGTACCATAACTATCTCAGACAAAATCCTTTTTATATCAAAATTCCCTCTGAAAACGCTTTTTTTTTTGGTGGTTTTTTTTTTTTTTTTTATTGCTTCAAAATGCATCCAGCTGTTCCTGTGCTTGTAGCAGTACAATATGCCCCAGACATTCCAATGGAAAATTGTGTGCATGTATAAGTCAGTAACAGCTGAATCCATTTTCTTCAAACTCCCTTTATTTTAAATCTAATGGAAATCTAGAGAATGTGATTTGCTTGCTCAAACTTAATTAGCTCAGTAATTTTAAGATTATTAGCACTGGGCTTTTTAACTTCTGCTCAATATGTTCTGAATTCCATCTCTTTGCTCATAGAAAAATGTTGTTACACAATGGGTTATTTTAAACTGCAATTGTCTAGCAAACTTTAAACACATATTAAGCTAATACAATGCAAAGAAAAAGCAGCAGTAATATCTTCACTACTCCCAGCTGTTATTGGCTGCATGACATGATAATAATAATAACTTGCTTTTCTGTAGAATATTTAGCTTCAGGAAAAAACTTGAAGGGTGTTGGACTGCTCTCGAGTAATTTATGAATTCCATATGTCTATAAATGTCTTTAAATACCATGAGGGATTTACAATATGGAAATATGTTTGCTCCTAGGAGGTGTTGACTGTCCATGGGCAAGGAAGAGTATAATTGCATTTAGGATATGTTGCAAATGCCATCTGCTTTGATGTCCTACAGCTGTGCAGCTGTGGGGTTCAGCAAACTCTGCCCACCTGGGGAAAATATGTCCCAACCAGGATGCAGAGGAAACCAAAACTCCAGGACATTGAGTAAAATAACTTCTGAAGGAAGCGAAGATTGGGTTTAAAAGAAATGGATTTTCAGAGAAAATTAATAAATAAGTGTTATTGAAGTTCTTTGTTGAAGAGAGGCAGACTCCTAGGTAAGATAGATGTACTAAATCTGCTGCTTTCAAAATATTTTAATCTTTTCTTTTAAAGGATTAAACTGTGCTATGGTGTTAAGAAGGCTGCCCCATAAAAGCTTCCAGAGAAGTGATTATTCAGCCTAAAAGGAGTTTATGAGATAAGGCCAGCAATCCAGGCAACCCAGGATCTAGACTAAGGCCAGGAAAATTGGAGCCTTGCTCCGAGGGAAGGGTGAGGTGTCCTCTGAAGGACCAGAATATCAGGCAGAAGAAGAATTTGTCCTATAAATACCATCCATGATAGCGACAAGGGGGAGGGGCTGAAAAATGCATCTTTTGTTAATGTAGAGATTATTTCATGAAATTGGAAGCTCATGGCATATACAGATATATGGCTTGAGATAAGAAAATTTTGATGTTTTGATGTTTTCAGTCAGCAGGAGTTACTTTTCCTGTTCCCAAGTGAAAACACTCTGCGTTGTTGAACTGCCCAAACCATCTCAGTTATGGAGAGTGTTGTAGCTTGGGTATTGCAGGTGGATGTTCACCACTATGGCTGCAGGTGCCTTGTGGTACCTTGTGCTTGGCTCTGGTGTTCATTGGCTCCCATGGGTCACCACAAGACCTAGTTGGAGGGGGAACTTTTCCATTCCAGGGAATGTAGTCTGGCTAAGGTAGATCTGTAATTTGGAGGGAAGAAAGCATGGCCACTTGAATTAAAAACTTTCATTATGGCAAGTTTTGGTTCTCAGAAAGAAAAATTAACTTAGGATGATTCAAACACAAGTCCATCTGATAACTTCAACAGAGTAGAATGCATTAAAAATCCTGGACCAGTATAAAATGACTACTTTTTTCCTAGCTTCATCAATGGAGAACTGAAGTGTTTAATGATATTAGACAGAATCAAAATCACTAGCCCTACTTAAAAATAAGTTGCTTTGGGTTATACAACAGACAATATAGCAGACTCACATGTAACCCATCAGACCACAGCACATCCCAGGAAAGTTATTTAGTCTGAATCCTGTTTCCATGGAGTCAGTAGCAAAAATTCTACTGATTGTGCTAGCAGAAGTTTACCTGTTAGACTGCAGTGCAAGAGTATAAGTTACTCCTGTAAGAGTGAACAAACCTCTCTGTTTTATTCATGAAAAAACGTGACTATACCAGCACAAGCAAAGATTTTTTGGTGACACCTCCATTGTCAAATGAAAAAAGTAGTACAGTAATCCCTTGAATTTTGCAGGAGTTCCATTTCGGAAAGGTCCTGTGAAAGTTGATTTCTGCAAAAACATGGAAAATACATATGTAAATTAAGCCCTGCCTACTGCCCCACCCCTCAGCCCCAGCAAGCAGCAGGAAGCATTCCCTGCCCCTCCCCACACTGTGGGTCAACCCTCCCACTGCTGCTTACACTGAGCCTAGGCAGTGCTCACGACTGCCTCCGCTTTAAGCCTGCGCAGCTCATGGCCACCCATGAGCCCAGGTAGCATTCGTGGCCACGGGCACCACTTTAAGCACGTGCCACTCACGGGTACTGCCGCTAGCAGTCCACACCATGGGTTGTCTCTGCACCCCCGCGGTCCCGGGGCAAGCTTGACACAGTGTGTATAAAAATTTCCTACCACTTTATTGAGCTTTCCAACATTCTTATAAGGGAGGGAGTCTGGCTGGCTCCTGAGTGAGCACCACCTGCCAGCACTGGTGCCCTGCCCTGCAGGGTGTGCCGGTCCCTCCTCCGAGTCCTGCAGAGGCACTCTCTGCTCATGTGTGGCCATACTAACATGACTTGGAAAAAATCTGTGAATGACCATGTTACGACAAAGACATCTTCGCAGGGAAAAAAACCCCATGAAGAACTGAAGCTGTGAAACTTGAGCCATGAAGTAAAGAGGGATAACTGTAATATAATTCAGTTAATGACAATTGTTCAAAGTGCATTCCCTGGCTAATGTTCAAAAGAAGATGAAATCAGCAGGTGCATCTTCTCTGAAGCATTCATTAAAGTCTGGAGTTTTTTTACAATATTACAGGCAAAAGAATTTTTATCTTTTCTGTATTTAATTTTTCAGGCTCCTATGAAGCCTAAAGATAACTTTTTGTAGAAGATAGTGTTCTGTGAAAGATGGTGGAATACTGTTTTCCTTTTCTGAGTAAATGGTCAGCCTAAAGTTACCATTAAATAACTTGATGGAAAAGATAAGATATGACAAGTGATTTCCTAAAAAACAGGCATCAGAAACTGTCTGCATGTTTAAATAAATTCATACTTAAATGTCTGCATTTACTTAGTTCTGCCTTTCCAGATAATAAAATTACTGAAATTAACACTACTTAAGCCTTTTAAAATAATAATGGGAATAATAATCACAATATTAATAGTATTTGTTATTAAATATTAATAACAGTAATAACAATTAAAAAGTAATAATAAATAAACATAAAATTAAAAAAATACCAATAGAACCCACCGATTTTAAATGAAAATCAGACTTCTATTTTCCTATGTAATCTGAAAAAAAATTCTGGAAATTTTTATCCCTGTTTTGGAGCAGTAATAATCCTGCCTCTTGACATTTTAACTAGATTGCAGTACACCACTGTCCCACCAAATTTTCTTATTTTTACTGTGTTCACAGAGTACACTGAGCTTTCTATATGCTACCATTTTTCTAAAAATTTGTAAGCATTAATGCTCTACCTTGGCCTGGGAGATTTGAGTAATTCAAGTTTTATACAATCCAGCTCCGTTGGGTAGTACTCTGGAGGTGTGAAGGACTGACTAGGGTTCACTGAAATTGAAATAGTTTACAAACCTCTTTCTGGTTCTTGAGCACAGTGAATTATGTATACTCAAGATTACTTTCTTTAAGCCATAGGTATTAGAATAGAAATCAGACACTTTGATTTTAAAATATTGTCATACCTTTTGGAAAACAAACAATCCTTTCCAAATTTTAGCTTAAAAAAGTAAAAGGTATTTCCATTTACATTTCCCAGCCTACAATCTTCAGCATGCAGTGCAGCACTTGAGGAAGCATGTGCTGAAATTACCTTCATTAGCTGGGAGTCAAGTATATAAAACAATAGGAATATCCTTCTGTAGTGATTCTACCAATACGATACTCCACTCAGCAATGTCAAGACCTTTTCTTTTTGTGGGCAATAGGACAGCAAATCTCTGAAGAATGCAGTGAAGAGTGTCTTCGATAGTACTTGCCAACACTTCTGAAATTACTAGAGGAGTAGACACTACCAACAGACTCAGAGGTTGTAGAGATAGTGCTCAGGAAAAGAGCTGTGCTTCATTTCTTCTGCATGTACAAGGTAAAAGAGTAGTGTGTTGAATTATTAAAGAAGGTCCAAGGGCAAGTAAACATGTAAAAGGGTAAATTATTACACTTTCTTTTCAGAATTAAAACTTAGGAGACTTCAGGGTCAACAATAAAGCGACACACTTTCTATCATAGTTTCTGCCCTCCCACTGCTCTTGAGGTTGTGGGAGTTATTAATTAGATTCACTCTTTAACTTTCTCTTAAATCTCAGAGTTTATTGCACTGTCATCCTCTCGTCAGCTCTTTCTATCCCAAATCTGCCCCTGCTCAGAAACACTCACCAGTTCCAAACAACTCCATAACATATGTGCTGAGACAGGGTAAACCTGAGACTGAAACAAGTATTTTACGTCTCACAGTGACTTTTCAAGATCTTGAATTAACATCTCTCTGCCACAATCTAAGCCCTACTGAATGCCCAAGATGTAGAACTGTTACTTTTCATAAATATGAAAATGACTCAAACGAGAAAAATCAAGCCTCACCGTTTTCAAGACTGAAAGTCACATCTCTTGTGTACCAGCTTTCTATAGGAGTAAAAAAGAGTCACACAAACTTTTCAGACAGAGAGTAACCTCCTTTCATGTCCATTCCAGGCTATTTTGATTTGAGCACTGAACATCATAGGGCACAACTCAAAATTGCACTTATGATGTTTCATTTAACTGACTCTAGTTTCTGACCTTCCATGTTCAAAGGTCTACAGGTTAGCTTATGCCAGTTAAGTACTGAATGAAATAAATCTCCAAGAGGAACCGATTTGCCTTCAGTTTACTTACCACAGTTTCTGAGAATTCAGCGTATACATATAATTTACTTAATCTGACACATTCCTTACAGATATCTGGGTTTGAAATAATATACTGGAGGGCTATGAAATGCTGAGACACTGTTGTCTTATCTTTTAAGTCAGCCATTTACTTGTAAAGTTACTATGGATGGGACTATGTTACAGGAGGGAGAAGGAAAGGCAGTTTAACTGTGTAAGGACCCACAGAGCTTACTGATGCCTTCTCTTGAAAATCTGCCTTCTCTTGACAATCTGAAGTAAAGATCATTGCTGTGTATTACATAGAGCAGAGATACTGTGAGTACGTATATATTAAATGTGGTATCAATGCTGTGATGCAACATGAACAAGAGTTGTCTCATCCCATGCTACACAACGGGACTGCTGGAATAAAATGCTGGGAGATAAAGGGAAAAAACAGACAAATGGGAGAAATTTGGAAAGCAATACAATTCCAGAGACTAAAGTCTTGTGACGCTGGTGTAAGATTTGAGTGAAATTAAATAGAGAGATACAGTACGTGCTACCCATTACAATCAAACCCCATCACCTTCCATTCTTTACAGAATAGTGTGGGGATAGTATCATGGTACAGGAGGCCAGAGGTCCGGCTGCCTTCACATACACTTCTCCCGACCCTATTTTGCCCTGTTGAATTCATCCCTTGCTCTCCTGGAGGCAATTACAGGGTTGAAAACATGGGATCTCTGAAATTATATTCAAATGCCAAAGATATTAACTTCTTAGACAATGTGGAGAAAGCTTACAGTCACCCCAGGTTTGAGATCTGAAGGTTAGATGCTTATGGTGTTTTCCTGTGCTCGTGGTCTTGTGGATACTTCCCAGACATCTTTAAATTTCCTTTTCTTACCACCGGTTTGTATGTGTCTTCTGCATGGGGAATGTTTAAAATAGCATTAGAAAATAAGACAAAGACCACAAAGACTTGTAGGTAAACTCGAGGTTGTATTCTTGGACAATTAGGGAAGCCTCCAGCTCACCTTCTGTCATTTTTTCTGGAGTCTGGTACACCCTCTCCACTGGGTTTAGTATGTTCAGTGTATAAGAAGGGCACTGAATATTGTTTTTCTTAATACTAATCTCTTGCTTGCCGAGTCAATCCATCTCCAGAAGAACACAGCCACCAGTCAGTCCTCTAAAACTCCATGGGTCAGCAACAGATGTTTTCTCAGCTGTACAAAGGAAAACATTTTTTCCTCCTCTTAAGGATGCAAGATATTTCTCTGGATTTGGTAAGGTCTGCTATAGTTTTTGTATGCTCTGCATTCACAATAGCTTTGGTAACACATATAAGACAACAAACTTGCCTTTAGTTATTTAAGAGAAACCTAATTCTACTCCTGAGACAATAAAACCCTGGCCAAAGGAAGTTCAGTTGGCTTCTTCTTTCTCTGAAAAATAGACCACACAATTGTGGTGGATGAAAGAGTAGCCAAAAAATTAAGAGATCATTTTCAGACAAATATCACTTTTTTCCAAATACAGTATTTTTTGCCAGTTCTTTCACTCTTGCAATATGAACTGCTGTATATGCTTCATGAATTTACCATCTACTGTTCAATTGTTTGTTTTTGTAATCACTGGATTTAATTTCATTTGTTTGCCTTTTGACCCTGTTTTGATTATGGAGAGTTTTAATGATCAAGGGAGGTCTAGATTAAAGTCTATTTAACACAATGTTCTTTCGATATAAAATTGGAGGGATTTCACTGACGGTATTGACATGCTGATTTATCCCCACAGTCAGGCAAGTACTGAAATTAATACCAAGGGATTTTGATTCCTTTGCTTCCTATCCTTCTGATACTGGTTTTAGCGTTCTGACTTCTTTTTTTTTTTTTTAATCAGATCATTTTGTTAAATTCATTTAGATCTTGAAACTCAGTCATATGGTTTGAATTAGATTTTGAAAAATCTACCAGCTTGGATTTTTCCAGTAACTTCATAGCTGAGTCAAGTTTGTTGACCCCTGTACCTGCTTTCTCTTAAACAATCTGCTGAATTGTACAATGTTCATCTGATCAAAATGTTAGACTTGAAAAGCCACTAAGTATATTTTATCTCTTAAACACTCTGGAATTCTAAATCATGCAGAAATTTGAAAGTCAATGGAATGAAGCTCAGGAGAAATGGCAGAACTAGATTTACTGTAAATTTTATATTTGGAAGAGACATTTCATTCCACATGTGAATGCTGAAAAAGCTGCCAAACCCAGGCTTGCTAAAATATAATAATTACTGGTTCCTCTACTCCCAAATACCACATTCTTTGACGATAACAATATATTCTTCAGTGCCTTCACTCCACCACCTATTGTTTCATACCAGTTATTTATATAGGGAAATGTCTGACTTTTAGAAATGGAATAGTCACGTCAGTATGTGATTAACTTCTCTCTCTGCATTATCAATCTTGATTTAAATAGTGGGTCATTGTGTTCTGATTATCTCATGTTTATACAGTGAATCCTCGCTGTATCACGACTTCTCCTTCACGACCTCGCCCATTTGCGAAGCAATTTTTTCGCAAATATGATTCTGCCGTCTGCGAGCTCAGCTGGCTGAGACATGCGCAGTTTGACTCTGCTCTGCCAAGGGGCTGTGCCGCGGTGCCTGTGGGGTGGGACTCACACCGCTCTGCGGGGGCGTACCTGGATGGGGAGACTGCCTCACGAAAGTGAGGCAAGCTGTGTGCTGGGAGGGGGCTTATGTTCCTCCGCCCTCTGGGGCCATCCAGGAGTGCAGCCCCTCTCTCATGGGACCGGTGGATGTTAAAGGGAAAGAAACTCCCATACCAACCTGACCCCTCCACCCCCCACCCCCACGGCAGCTCAGGCACGGCACGGTGTGGCTCGGGCATGGCGCGGGATGACGAGGCTTGGGCACGGCGTTTAGAGACCTGCGACACCCTGACCCGCTTCTGTGTGCTCTGCTGAGACCCTGCGCGAGCACAGGGGCCGGGCCAGGCCGGGCTGCGGGGGGGAGCAGCGGCGTTAGATTTGGGCTGTGAGCTCACACGGTCACAGCAGCCGCTCAGAAACGGTTCCCTTTGCTCGCTTGTGCTGAGAGAGACAAGGAGAAGGAGCAGAGAATTGTCCGCACCGCTCCAGAGTTCCGGGGGGTGGAGCAATGGGCATGGCCTGCATGCACATTAATGACCTGCAATTCTTTGCGAGGTTAGGCTTTCGCGATGGCATTGGCCTGTGCCATTCCTCGCAATGGAGGAGGTATAACTGTACCAGTGAACTCCCTTTGCTTTTAGCTTTTCCCTACCAAAATTGACCTCACCTTTTTTTTCCCCCCTGTAACAGCCTCTGTATTTGTTATGTCAGTGTGGTCTGAAATTGACTCTTGTTGGCTAGTTGGTGTCTGAGACATGCCTGGGTGCAGATGTCTGTGGACAGACAGAGTTTCTTGGTTGGGAGTTCAATGGGTCACTCTCCTCATGAAGAGCCTTGGTGCTCCCTGGAAGCACGGTGTGAAATGAGGTCCTATCGAAGATGAAATTTGATTCCAATTGACTTGTACAAGAGTTTGGTAAAGACAAATGCAAGTAGATATTCTCTTTCTTCAGCTACTATAGAAGTAACAAAGAGTAAAATGTAGATAATACAAAATGTAAGGCAGCCTACCAAGTGGCCCAGTCTAGCTAACCATTGGTGACTATGCTGTTGGATGGAGAGCACTGTGCTGTGTCACAGGACATGGCTGTCTGAATTCAATTTATTATTACACATACAAGACTTTCTCAGGCAAGACTGCTGACTCTCTTCCCTGGACCTTAATTGCAGTTCTTTCTCAGATCTCACTTGCTGTTTTATAGCAGATATCCAAGGATACGATTGCTGTCTGTGTCAAAGCTATATGTTAGAGGAGCAAGATCATACTGATATCAACAGCAGACTCAGGATATGCCCTTCCAGATCTATGTACCACAGCTGCCTTCTGCTGCAATTCTCCCCTCCCAGCAGTTCTGGGCATTGTGATCTCTCTGAAACAGGACAAAGTAGTGATGCTACAAGATGGATTATACAATATCTGTTTTAGATTGAGGACCTTCACAGTTTTGCCACATGCTCCAGACTATTTCTGTGTTCAGCTACGAAACAGTGCTTGGAAGCTAAAGGAACCCAAGCTTTGTGTGTTCTTAGTGAAGGACTTGGCAGGGCACGGTCTATAACAAGATATTGCTCGATTGTCTTTAAATCTTAGTGCATCTTAGTTGCTCTTCCTTGAGCAACTGTCTGACATTCTGGACCTTAGGAGGAAGGAAAATGACCCTCAGATATCTGATTGCAGTTTTCTGTGGTTGTCACTCCACAGAGCGGACCGCTCTCCAGTTTGGACCCACCTATTATGAGAGTATCATGCTGGTAGTATGTGTAGTGACACCAGTAAGTTTGCTGGATGTATGGTTTGGGGCTGACTCAGAACTGCACCCCTTTCAAGAATATCTGTTTTCCTGGCTGCTTGACAAGGTTTTTCAGCCATACATTTCGTCCCAGAAATCACTATTATGGGAAACCTGTCCTTCCTCTGCTAGTCAGGCCAAGCATGTTAGAGACCACCCACATATCCTGAAATCTGTCTGTGTGCTGGGCTGTCCAAACTTCTCCCCCAAGAGTGTTACTTTCATTATATAGTGGTTTAGATTAGTGTTACTGTTCATTCAGCTTCTTTGTAGCAGATCGAGTTATTTCCAAAGTTGCTTGGTGCCTTTTATCATGTTATTTTACTCTTTTTCCTCATCTGTTTAGGCTTAAGGACTCCGTATATGATAAAAAATTTGTTTTATTTTTGAGTAAAACACCTTGGATACTGAATACAACCCATATGGCAGTTTGAGGAAAAAACATCTCCCAAAGAGGGTGTTGAATGTGCACAAATATGTTCTTGTTTTTTACTAGGGCACCTGCCAGAATCCTGCTAACACATCAAGTGTAAAAAAAAGTGTTTGGCATCAATCATCTCCTCCGAAATTTCCTCATAGATATTGGAAAATATTCTCTTGTATGCATTTATTTAATTCTGAATTATATTTCCTGGTCCTCATGGCCACATCTACATGGAAAAGTAAACATGTCATAGCATGTCCTCTGAGCTGAGGCCAATTTGTCCACCCTAGTAAATTTGTTGTTCCTCAAAACAGTGACAAGTTAGTAGGAATGGGTCTTGGAGTGATTTATTCTACTTATAGAAACATAATTTGAAAGGACTAAATCGGAAATCAGATTGGAAACTACCTAACTACCTCATAGCAAGAGGGAGGTGGCAAGTGCATAAAGGGGGTGTGAGGTGGGAATGATGGCAGGAAGAGAAAGAGAAAAATAAGAACGGTGTTAGGTCAGCGTCATCCTCTCCTCCACGAGGGTAGAGGCAATCTGGGTGTCGTGGTTTGACCCCGGCTGGATGCTAGAGATTCACCCACAACCCCTCCTGGAGGAAAAAAACTAGAAAATAAAACTGGTCACAGGCAAAAGCAAGGCAAAATACCAGTGAAGAATATAAAGGATGTATTTATTAACTAACAAGATCAGAACTTATGTGAGAAGCATCATTTAAAAGGCAACCTTTTCCCCTCACCCCTCCTTCTCTTACAACAGATCTCATACTCCCTTTTCTCACCAGGAGACAAAGGGGGAACAGGGATAGGGGTAAAACCAGGCTTGTTGGTATTTCTGACCAGATCTGGGGTAGGAACCATCTCTCTGCCCTTCCATAAAGTTCTCTCTCTCTCTCTCACGAGAGGAAAAGTCTTTCATGACCCTTTCCCAAGTGAGATCTCGACCCAGGGACGACAGTTCTTCCATCTTCTGTTGTCTGAGAGTCACAGCACAGGATGCATCTTGGTACTAAGATCTTGCTACTAAGATACTACTCTACATCTTGCTACTAAGTTTTTTTTTTCTTCTCTCCCAAATATGTTGATTCACAGAGGCATTCCTATCTCTGCAACCTTGAATCACTGGCATCGAGTGAGGCCCAGGCAAGAGCTGAGCTGTTAACCCCCTCGCTGCCATAGGAGCAAAAAAACCCAAACCAGGACACTGGGGCAGCCCAGATCACCCCAAGCATACTTCTACTGCAGGCTCACAGAGAGCTGGCCAGCCCTTCTGGTTGAACACTGCTCTCTGCTCTTCACCATGCCAGTCTGCCCCAGAACAGAGCAGAGAGACCTGTGGAGGGTGACTGGCATCCTGAACTTGAAGTTGGTGCCACAATGGAAATATTTTCCATGAAAAAAGTCCACTTCTGTCCGTTCTTGCCTGTCCCATGGGAATATGTGCTGTCTGGGTCTGCACTATTGCCTGTTTAATAATGTGACACAGGCTGGGCTGATAGTTTTTGGGAAGGAGGAGGAAAAAAACATGACCAGCAGGTTTTTGGAAGAACCTCACACAGTAGCTGCCAAAGGAGGCAGTGTTTGCAGAGCAGCTGCAGTCTCTGGGGCACATCCCTGAGTGCATGGATGCTGGGTAGAGTTTGTTTCCGTGGCTGGGAGCAATACTGGATTGTCAGTGCTGGGGGTAGTGCAAGGTGAAGGTCAGGAAAGTGTTTCTGTGGGTGCCTGCCATGGCAGTGCCTCTTGTAACCCACAGAGATGCTGTGTGGGGCGACCACCACTGGCTGCAGCACTGCCTGGGACTTTAGGGTGTATGGTGACCTTGGAGAGGGTGGGGTGCTCTTGGGTCTGCCAGCTGTTCCCAGTGGGCTTCCCTGATGAAACCCAAGGGATCACCAAAGATTTGGGCAGTAAGTACTGTCAAGTCTACAACGTGACCATACAGGGACAATATAGGACACAGATGATCTGGGCAGTAAGCCTATCCAACTTCACATTAGTTCCTTTATTTATTTATAGCTATGAGAACTTTCCTAGGGTTTGATGCTCTTTCTTCTTTATTTTATGATATGTCCTAGAAGTTTTCCTTGATTCCCTAAGTATTTTATCAGCTAATCTCTTGGTGACACCAAGAATGTGGCATATTTTTATGCCAATGAATGTTTCACGAAAACGTAACATACTGCATTGAGATTTGATAAACAGTTTTAGCTGAAAGAAGTAAAACATTATGTTAGTCACTGTGAGTGTAACATTTTGGTGGTTTGGTTTGGTTAATTTCAAAATGTATTCAAAACTTAAGTGCAATTAAAACAACTCATGTTAAAACAGCATTTGTTTTCAAGCAGGAGGTTTGATATAAAACATTTGTTATAGTTTTTTCAAAACTAACCTTGAATACTTTATGCAAGACTGACTGAATGTGAATAGGCATGGAGTTAAACATTAACTTGTTTCATTTAGTTTCTTTTTTGTACCTCTTCTTGTTTAAATGCCTCTATACAGATATTTATATGTATTGTTTGCCATCGCCAAATAATATGAAACTACACACAACTGAGTTATTTATTATTTTAAACTAGCTATTTCTAGTAGTAGTCATTTAAGAGTTAACAGGAGCTATTATATCTAGCCATGCAATTATTTGATATATCTCCAAAGGATGATACTCTGCACATCCAAGTGGCTAAAAGAAATATACAGTCGGCCCTCTTCTACTTCGCACCCCCCATATTGCGACTTCACATCTTAGCGGCATGATTTTTCAGCGATGAAGGAGGTCCCTTTTCACAACTGCGCATGTGCAACCTGGCACGCATGAATATTCAACTAGGCAGTCATGCATATTCAAATAAATCCCCTCCCCCCTGCTCTGAGTGAGAAGGCTACAGTGGGTTCCTCCACTGGCGTGCCTGCACCACGCCAGCCCTCCCTATCCCACTCCCCTGGGACCGCAGTGGCTGCGGCAAATCCGCTCCAAAC
>WEKX01023815.1:0-26376 GCA_013390025.1 Pitta sordida
ATCTCACACCCCAGAAATAAACAAAATCCACCATTGGTGGCCTGTAATAATAAAAAATCCCATACAAGAGTGGTTACCAAAGTTGCCCAGAACAGCCCAAGAACCCCAGGAGTTGGAGTTGTTAAGTTCTTCCCCAGCACTGTACTGCGTTCACTTCGTGCTCCCCCCATTATCTAGCACCAAAGCCTTTCACAACATATTGCAGTATTGAAAAGAATTCACTGTCAAAAGATGGTGTAATATTGTAAGCCNAGCACCCAACATCCACACTGCCCTCAAGGAACTGAGAAGCTTGGTTGGACAAGTAAAGCAAGAATCCAAAGACTGGTTCAGTGGACTTTTCAAAGACTGGGGACTCTTGGGGTGGTGGACTTTAATAGCCAAAACAATTCTGCTGTTTTCTGTTATTCTGTTTCTAATTGTGTTAGTGTTCGGGATTCTTCATTGTATAATTTTAAGGGCCCTCAGCAGCTTAATCCTTACTACCTCAGAAATCAACCATACAGAACTTGCGAGACAAGAGCAGCCTAACCTGCCGGCAAATCACAAATGGTGGACAGAGTCATACTCTGAATCTGGATAAACCCAACGCTTTTCTTTTGAATTTAGTGTAACAAAGATGAGATGTTGTAGTGCATTCATACTTTCTACAGCTTTGAGTGACTTGTCACATTTGCACACATGGTACATTCTGTACTTCCCTGTCTGCCTTGTGGTACCTTCTAGCAAATCCCTCTCTACACTTCACCCTCTAAGTTTCCCATTGGTTGTAGTTACCTTCCCACTGCCTGCCCCCTTTTTCCCAGGAGTGAAAATGAGTCGAGACACGTGTTTTGGTCCTCTTTCACTTTCAGCTTCAACGAAGGGAATTCCAGAATAAACTGGGATCGTATCGCCAAGGAGAAAGAGCGCTTTTTGTCTTTTACTTTTGAACATTGTCGGGTTTCTCTCCTGAGGACTGTAGCTAGCCAAACATTTGGCCCCCAGGAAGCAGAAACTCATCAGGTTCATGCAGAACTCACTCATCTGTTGAAGCATTTTATTTGCATTTTGACTATGTGTCATGGTTTCACCCCAGCCAGAAATCAAGCCCCACATAGCCACTCATTCACTCTCCCACCATCTGGATCCTGGAGAGAATCAGTAGACTAAAAGGTACAAAACTTGTGGATTGAGATAAGGATAAGTTTAACAGGTAAAGGAAAAGTAGTACAAACAAGCAAAGCAAACCAAAGAATTCTTTCACTGTGTCCTGTGGGCAGGCATATGTTCAGTCATGCCCATCACACATAATGATGACTTGGGATGATAAATGTTATCACTCCAAATGTTCTTTTCTTCCTTCTTCTTTGCACTTTATATATTGAGCATTAAGTCATATGGTCTGGAATATTCCTTTTACAGTAAAGATCCCTTTAATTTTGCGGGGAAATATGGGACAGAATAAAACTTTTTAGATATTTGTTCTTGAACTATTCCCAATGAGAGAATACTCTTCCAGTTTGCCAGTAAAGCCACTAGAACAGAGAAAAATCTGAAAGTCAATGAGGAACTTGATTAGGATGAGACACCTATGAGATCCTGAAGAGATACTACAAAAAATTCTGGATTTGCAAAAGGATCTGGAGGAAGTATATAAAAAGCTTACTAAAATTAATATAGCCCTAGTACTGACAGCTCTGTGGAAACCTTCATGTTTAAACAAAAACCAGTTTAATTTCTTCCCTCCATTTCATATACTGAACATGATGTCATTGGTATGAAATAGCCCTTTGGTCATCTGGGGGCCACCTGACCCAGCTGTGCCTCCTCCCATTTTCCCATGCAACTGCTGTCTCCTTACCAACACGGCCATGAAAAAGCAGAAAAAGCCTTGGCTCCCTGTACGCCCTACTCAGTAACAACAAAATCATCTCTCTATTATTTACCCTGTGCTCAGCAGAAATCGAAAACACAGCCTCATACCAGGGAAGAAAGCAACTCTACCACAGTCAAAAACTGCACAACATGCTATTTCAGTCTTTTGGGAAGGATACATTTAACAAAGTGTATCTTATTTCCAAATAGATCAATTACCACCATTTTGTACAAGATCTTTATGTATTTGCAGGACCTTTAGATTACCAGGTCACTCCACTTCCAGCAGAGCCAGGACCATGGCTCCTGACATATCAGTTTCAGGGTGTAATTGAGATCCTGACTTGGAATATTAAATTAGAAGAATGAAAAATAATGGATTACTCTTTTTGGCATGCATCAAGATTATAAAGTACAGCAAATATTAAGACAACTAATGTGTTGTTCAACAACTGAAAACAATAGGTCGATAATCACTGTGGTTTGAGCAAGTTTCTTCCACAAAGGCAAACACAGCTCAACTGCTTTTGTGTGTCACATCAACAGCACAGCAGAACAGTATTTATGTCTGAGTTAATGGGACAGCAATCAAGGAAAAAAAGCAGATTCAGAAGAATGAAGCAAATTCACCAGTATGATTTTGTCCTAGGGTGGTGTGTATGTATTCCATATCTTTGTGTTTTGGCTTGTGAATACCAGTCCTTAGCAACACCAAGGTCATTTTCTCTCTCTGTCCAGAAGATGAGAAGAAGAAAATTCAAAAACTGAGAAGCGGCAGTTGAAGAAAAAAAATTTTCTGGGGGTAGCTCACACAGCGGCAGCAGAGGCAGGGAGCTGGTGGGTNTTCTTAATGGAGCTGAGAGTGGGTCATGACAAAATGCGAGGATTAATCTACTTTGGAAAGGACTTGCGAATGTCCCATGGTTCAGTCTTCTGTTAAAAACACCATCACTTCACGCTGAGTGATCATTAGATGAGGATACAGAGCAGGTATTTGTTGCAGGCCCGCACTGTAGCTTTTCTCCAGGTTCTGAGTGAAAATCTGGCACCATCCCCACATGTTTGAGGAAGCAGTGAAGGAACTGTTCACCTTTTGCTCAGTTTGTATTGTCTGTGTGTTGGCAGTTTTAGCAGGTATATTTGAGTTATATTTGTCAAATCATCTAAAATAGTATCCAATGATCTGTAATTAAGACTGGACACACTCTATGTGATCTATAGTATAAATGATCTACTAATCTTTTTGTAATGGTATTTCTTGAGCAATTAAAACTGTATTTTGAGACTGATAACTTCAAAAACTATGACTGAAAAGTCTTAGAGAAAGCAGCTTTTTCTGCACACATTTCTCGTATTAAGCTATTCATTAAAACAGGTGGGGCAAGTAGGGTGAAAATATAAGCACAGGCAAGGGCAATTTAGAATATTGTTTTACTCAGTGTAAACACATGGGGGTTTTAGAGGCATTTACTCAGATGTAATTATTCTGATCTTGTATTAAGAAAGCATGTGTAGGAAGTGTTTTTTCAATCAAATGATCAAGAGAGATAATCCAAAGTGCTCTACATCCAATGTTGCAATTAATTCTCTTAAGCTTTAACTTTATTAATGTTAAAAAGCACTGTGTGATTCTGTGAACTGTACTTTATCCTGCTGTAGATATTATTTTGTATATCACCATTGGAGCATAAAAAGCATAGGTTCAGTTATGTACAATATTAACACAGTTAATGGTTTCTTTTCATTTAAATTTGTATTGATCACAATGCTTGTTGTTCAGTAGCCAGAATATCTACAAAAGTCTGTTGTGATTACTAAGTTATGAAATAAAGGATAATGAAACATGACAGACCAGCATTTGGAACATGCTTTTAAAAACATATGCAGTAAAAGTCAAAACATGCCTAGAGCAAAATTTTGCCACAATGTTTATTAATTAGAAAAGAGAGGTCTGATATGTTATTTGGGTATACATGCCATGTGTCTTTCAATATGTTGCAGCAGACAGAACATTTTATAACCAATGCACACGCCCCTGTGTACATTACTAGAAAATTATAAATGCATTTAATCAAACTAATCAACCTTTACAACACTTTACAACCATTAACATGATGACATGTGCACGTAAATGCATGTATCTTCCTTCTAAAAGATCAATTTATGTTTTTAGATACCACACATATAGCTGAACATAAACCTCCTTTTTAAACATTACTTTTCATTTGGAACAAGTATTCTACTCTGCTTTAAATTGTTGACCTTAAATAGCTGATCATTAAAGTGTCAGCTATTTGTCTGAAAACACTAAAATAGGTTCTGGATGGCTTCCAGAATCTCAAAGAATTATGTGTCGATGTAAAATGGATTTTATATTTTTTTCAATTATGAGTCCAGTCTGTCAGTTTCATTATTTCTCTTCTTGCTGTGTACCCAAGACATACATTATGCTTTGGAAACCTAAAGGTCGGCTTCAGGTGGTGCCAATTACACACATAACTCACAGTGCTCTCTGCCCATTTGTTCTGTTATTTCTGCTGGCAATGTTGAAAATGAGTAACACTTACTGCTCTGTCCAGTATTGAGTTTCCAATTCACTCTGACAGGATATATCATTAGCAGTTATTCAGACTTTGGCTGGATACTAAATTTTGTTATAATATCTTTTAAGATAATACTTGAATAATGTTGAACAATTTTGTTGAGCATTACATGCAACTCAGTTTCCTCTGATGTGAATACAAGTCAGCAATGTGTAAGAAGCCTCAACAAGACACAAAGTTCTTGTTCTGCTGTAAGAATATTTAAATAATAATTAGGAGCCACCTATGTTATTTAAGCAACTAAGAAAATCTACACAAACAAAGATACCTGTAATGATTTTCTTTTGTTGTTTGGGGATGGTGAGAATTCAAACTATTTAAACACATATCAAACTGAAAACATTTGACAATCAGCAAAAAATTTATTCACGTATTCAACAAAGCAAAATCATCTTACCAGGCACAGAACTGTTGTCTCATATGAACTATGAGTGAAAATAATTGCTATAATATCCTCAATATTGTATTACAGTATAAAGCAACTATTTCACAAACTAAAACTACAAAGCAAGAACCTTAATCTCTACACTGTCACAAGGCTTTGAAGCTCCAGAAGATAAAGGCGGTGGGGGGAGGGAGTGGGTAGGTGTGCTTTAGGGAGAAGAAAAAAGTAAAAATGGTCTTTTTAACTTTTGGCATTCTCCTAAGATTTGATTGTAACAGTACTGACTGTATAGACTGTAAATACCTATGTATATATTTAAATAAAACATCTTTCAAAGGCCCAATCTGCCTCTAAGTATTGACATATTTTTCAAAGAACTTTAAATGACTATAGTTTAAACAACTACAGAAGTAAGATGCAGGATCAAAAACCAGTCAGGAAAGTGCTTTAGGCACTGAGGTACACAGCATAATAAAGGCTTGGAAACTTTTGTCAATTCTAACCCTCTAAAACCCAAAATAATTTTCTTGAGAGTTTGTTGTTAACTCTGAGGGAAAAAACAAATGACAAAAATAATGTTTCTCCATTACCTGAAACTGCTTTTACTTAGCAGTCATACAAAAATATGCTGTTCTTACAGAAATTAATATAAGTCAGATAACTTTATGGAGTACTTGTGACTTCCAGATCATGTAAAAGACAATTTTTGGATGGTAACTAAACCTGTTCATATAAACAACCACAAATAATATCATGAGTATCTGGAGTCCTGAGTGCATTACCTCAAAACAATTATTTTCTTTTGAAGAAAAGAAACAAACATTCCTTCATCAAAAATGAGTTTAATTAAAGAACTGGTACAGGCTACAAATCTATTTATTCTCATGAAAATTAATGGATAGTTTCTTTCCATATTCACTGGCTTTGAAACACATTAGATTGGGGGCATATCTCTTAATTTATATGCCTGCATAAATGTTTCCAACCTCCCAAATGTACAAAGACTATTGATAACCTGTTGACACCAATAGTAGGACTCCAGCAATGCTCGTATCAACTTATTAGCTACTAAAGTTTGTAAGAATAGAAAATTGCTGTGCTAGTACCTGACTACTTTTCAGCTCTTTTAATTCTAATAAATCTAAAAAGGCAGGTTTACAGTTAACTACACCTTTAAACTCCCAGCTCCTGTCCTGATAGCTAAACATAAATATAATGTTGACATCCAAATAAGAATAATTTCCAAGTAAAAAACAGTCACACAGAATCACAGAATCACACAGAATATTATGAGTTGGAAGGGACCCACAAGGATCATCTAGTCCAACTCACCATCTAACACCCGTGCAGAGACCGAGAGCACATCCCAGAGCGTAACACCAACCTAGATCCCTCACAGTCTAGCAGGCCACTCCGAGACGGAAGGGGCCCAGAATCATCCAGCCCTACACCCCCCAGCTAGACCATGTCACTAAGCTCCTCGTCCAGTCTTCTCTTAAACACCTCCAGGGACGGTGACTCCACCACCTCCCTGGGCAGCCCATTCCAATATGCAATTACTCTCGCTGTGAAAAATCGCTTCCTAACGTCGAGTGTATCTAAAGCTTCATAACAAATGCACTTTCAGCAGGATGTTTACTTCACTGCAGGTTATCAGGAATGATTTGTGAACAACAGTTGGCAAGAAATTCTATAAAAAAAGAGTTAACTTTACAGACTTCTGATTAGTGGAGATGTGTGAACAAGGTGGAGAAAAACCAGCTAGAGGCCCCAAAGCTTGCAGTCATACTGATAAAATTAAAGCAGTTTTCAAGAAGTGCTTATTTATGCTGACATTTAGCAAAAAAAGCTTGGATTAGTGATGTACAGTGAGAAAGCAGATATTTCATTTGTATTGTCTGTGTGCATCTGTACTGCCCCACACACATGAAATGCTATTCAGTATATCAGGGGTTATTACAACTCAGGGTGTAAAAAGTGCATAAGATGCTAATAACTCATAAGGAAGTATCCAACCACCACCACACAAGCTTTTATGTTTCAAGTAATAATTGTATTACACAAAGCCACAGCAAAACATTAGCCCACTGACACTGGTTTCTCCACATTCCTCCAGTCAAATACAGGCTCATTCTTAACCTGTTATATATTATTATGAAATTGTAAAAGTAAAATGTGGTTTCTACAAAGGCGACAGAAAAATAATGTTATGTAAAACTGTGCCAGACCATCAGTGATTTTCATCAGTTTTGCATTGCTGGAAGCAAGTTAGAGAGACAGTAGGAGTATCCAATCAGTAGGGAAAGAAATCTCTGTCATTCTTTTACAGAATGGTTCCCAGGATATTTAGATAAACGAATGGAGTCAAAATAAAACTGGAGGAGGGCAAGAAAAAATAAATTATTTACTTGAGACCTGCATTAAAAACACGGCTTAGAATCTTTGGTGGAAGAGACCGTGGTGCTGACCCTGGTTGTGGGTAGATGAAGCCAAGAAACACATCAAGAAAACCCTGTTAGAAGTGTAGCAGGGTTGCTGGATAAGACCATGGACAAAGCAAAAATCTAAGGCTCCCTCACAGACCTGCTGTCCTCCAGGATCCAACAGGACCTGCAAGAAGGCCTTTATTTCTTGTTGTAATGAAAGGAAAGCTTGTCCAGGTTTTTAATTTAGCAGAATAAGATTTTTCCTGAATCCTCATGGAATCATAATAAAACTGTGTTTCTCCCAGGCTAACTTTTTTGGCTAGATAAAAAAAATAATGTAAATGTTTCCCTTAATTGAGAAAAATGCATTTTATTACATGGCATGATTTCTGCCTCAAGATTATTTTAAGAAGTGGTTTAATTTCTAGCTTGCTATTTAATCAGGATAATTTTTGAGTATGAAAATATGAAATTACTATAAGTGACATCTGTACCATCCTCATCCCATCCCCCTGCCTCTGAGGAACATATTTCCTCAACATTTCTGTAATCAAGTGTATGCATGTGTACTGATCTTTCTTATATTTAAATCCTTTTTCTCCTTAATTATATATTTGCTAATTCAAAGCCTTTTAAATTGCAGAAAAGGAGGGAGATAGGAGACAAGACCTCTTCTGGAGGGCCCCCAAGCAGTCTACAGCATAAGAAGTTATTTTAGTTACACTGATCAGATTAGAAATAGACATGGATTTCTCCAAAGATAATTTGATATCTTAAGTCATGTCCAGGAAACAGGTATGAGAGACTTCATACATTTCGTAATTTCTCTGATCTTTTAATCCATATTCATGCCTTCAGTCCCACTACAAAAAATGAGATTAGAGTGCTTAGGTGGGTAAAAAAATATTAAAAAATTGTTTACTTGCTTGTATTAGGATTACTCACTCAAGAAATGAGTTCCATGTTTATAATCATAGCTAGTAATGTTTCCTGTGTGTTTGAGAATTTCTATGATCCAGCCTTGGACAACTGGATGAGCTAGGGATTTCCTTAATCTTATCATAAAAATCTATGCATAAAAGATTAGGAGGTAGTTCAGCTTTATCAGTGAGAAGCTGTAGTTCACTATCCCTGCCCCAGCATCACTCTAGAGAACAAAAAACCCATAATACCCTAAGACAGCTTTATCTCTTTCTCTTGTCAGATTGGCATTAAGATGTCTATCTTCATAATGCTGCAGAATAATTATGGAATTAAAGATTCACTTTCTCTTTTCCTTCATGGAATCTTACTTTTGCAACTCATCAGAAGGATTGCACTAGTAGCTACAGCTACTAGTGACATCATCAATAGGAAGAACAATTCGACATTCCCAAATATTAAGGTACATTCCATTTGTTCAGGTTTCTCATTATATTCCCAGAATTTACTTGGCCTCTTTGTTTAGTAGATGCTTCTAAAAAATATATTATCAAATATTTTTGTTCCTCCCTATCTTTCATAAAAAAAATAAACAAGGACCAATGTCGAGTTACAGTATCACAGTATTGTATCACAGTATTATTTTGTATTATTTTGTTAGTTACATGGAAAAAGTTACGTATCAACACAGAAAAGTATCTTGCCCAAATAGATCTCCTAATTTCAGGGTAGCCACATGTCTCTAGTGATAGTCGTTGTTTATTTTTTTTAGCTACTTATAGAATAATTTTATTTTTTCTTCTTGGTGTTACCACTCTTCACAAGAATTTTTGCATTACTTCTGCATTTTGATATTATAAACTAGCACCTAAAACATTTTTCCTTTAGCCATTATCAAACTAAGTGCTAAATGGATAAATAAAGATACAATAAATATTGAACTTTGAGCACTCAAATTCAAAATTATTTGCAAAAAGTTTAATTCTTAATAATTTCCATTCCTCAGATGAAGAAGAATCATAATATTAAAAAAAAATGAGTTGCGGAGACAGCACAAAACTTGTTATAAGTATGCTATGGAAGAAGAATATATAATGAAAATTCTCTATATCACAGAATCACAGAATCACAGAATATTATGAGTTGGAAGGGACCCACAAGGATCATCTAGTCCAACTNGTGATATTAGTCATCCCCTTAAGCTTCCTCCACATTGGTTCCCGCTCTCCAGTGTCCTTATTTTTCTTCCATTATATTTTTAATTACCTGCTTATGCATTAGTGATTTTCCAGGATCCTTAAAGCTGTCTATCACTCTGAAAACTACAAAGGAAATTAGAAAACAAGAATATGTTTTCAAATAATCTAATCTTGGATGTGATTCTAGGATATGCAAAGAATTGGCTGACGCAAACTTGGAGCTGTTGCAGTGCTTTGAGACCATACAGAACATACATAAGCTATCAAGTAACTTGGCAAGGTCAAAGAGAGTGCTTAGCTTTAAAGAGTGAAGTGAAATATCACTGCTGATGAGAATACTGATCAGAAGGTAAAAAGGGGTCTAAAAATCCCCAGAAGGTTATTGGTTGTTCAAAATGGACCAATCTAAAGTACTCAGTGTAGTTCTTTAGGGCTTTTTGTCTGTTGAGATCCCTCAATAGCTCTAATCACTTGATTTTAAAAGCAGAGCAGTGCAAATACTTCATTTTATGTATTAGCTTAAAACGTTTTAAGGATAAGACTGAGAACTCAAGACCTCTCTCATTCTGCATGAGCAGTTCAACTTCCCAGCTACCTTACTAAATCAGGGTAAATCTGTTCCTCTTGTTTATATTAATATGTCACACAAAATAAAAAAGATTTAAGTCAGAGTGAGCCCACCACAGTACCTTGATGTGAAGACAGTGGTAAAACAGGATATGAAAGCATGGAGGAAGTTGTTGCTAGAAGAGTACTAAAAACTAAATAAATTCAGTTTTTCGTATGGTAGGGCATCAACTGCAGATAACGTGATTATAAAGTACTGAGAAACAGGAAGATTTTCTCTCACAAATATATTTCTGATCCCTTTAAAATATCATTGACATCAATATGGGGGAAAAGTAGAACTTGTTGGCTTTATAGGCTTTAGTGAATTTTAGTCAATCTCAAATTTGGATTCCCTAGAGTCAGGAAGAAACTGCAAGTTTTTTGATTATAATTGTAGCTTCAGTATTTTTCTTCGGTCTGTAGGTCTCCATAACCAATGGAGTTCAACAGATATGTGTCTGTTAGAAACCCAGTTATTTTATTTTCACAGTTTATTTACAAAGGCCCCAAGGAACAAAAGCAGATTCAGTGCATTAGCTTGGAGGAAATTAAAAATAAATAAATAAAATAAAGCCCGAAGAGATGAGGTAGTCCTGAAGGGCCCCTTAAGCTAATTTCATCACAGCAACCCAAATTATTGTTAACTTCTACAGTCTAGAACTAAAAGAGCAGGCAAGATGAGAAATCACTAAACACTAAAGCATTATGTGTGAACAGACATACATTTTCCCAGTGAAAGAATATTTTTTAGTTTATAAATTTACTTCTTACCTTGGAAGTTTTCAGAGAGATAATTTGTAAATGAGTTAAAGCTGGACCATATAAATTTTGATACTTTATTTCAATCACCTGCTCCACATGTAGAACATCTCACTTGATATCACAGGAGTCAGTGAAACACTGATTTCATAAACATTTTATGAGGGTGTTTATACACATAAGTAAGACTTAAGTTCTGCCATGACAGTCAACATTCCCAGTAGATATAATTTTGTTCACAATTGGGAGAGCTGGAATTACAATAATCTTCTAGTTCTTCATGGCTCAAATTTTGCAGCTTCAATTCTTTGCGTTTTTTTTCCTACAAAGACGTCATTGCCTTACCTCAGTCCTTCGTGGTGTTTTTCCGTGTCATGTGAACAGCAGACAGCGGTGCATGAACAGTCTGTGCCTCTGCCACGCCGGGGGATGGGACCAGCACGCTCCACGGGGCAATAGTGGCATGCCCCATGGTGCAGGGCGATGGCAGGTGCAACTTGTTCAGTGGCCGGCCAGACTCCCTCCCTTATGAGACTGTTGGACAGATTAATAAATTGGTAAGGAAGCTTTATAAACACTCTGTCAAGCTGGCACTAAAGCTCCAGGGATGTGAGACATTGGCAGCTGCTCATACTGCAGCCGTGGACTCAACTGATGAGAGAAGAGACCCCAGTCTCTGCAGTGGCATGAAGCTACCTGTTCTCACTTGTGAGCAGAGGCAGCATGGGGTCGCCTATGCTTGTTTGCAAGCAGAGGTGTCATGAGTCTGCCTGGGCTCGCTTTCCCTGCCACCACACCGTATCGCACTGGGACAGCATGGCACAGGGGCAACTGTCCCTGTTGCCACACTGCCTCGGGATGGGGCGGCATGGGGGCAATACTGGCTGCCCATGACTTCTTTACATGCCCCAGTTTGGCATGGCCCAAGGATGCCCCAAGGATGGCAGGGAAACCATGGAAGCATGGTCAGCCCACTACTCCCAGCACAGCCACACCAGTGGGGAGCACCCCAGCATCAGATTGCGGTTTCTATTGGGATATCGCAGCCTTTCTCTTTCTCCTCCCATGCAGGGAAGGGCTGAGGGAATGCCTTGCCACCCACAAATGGTTTTACCCCTTACTAGTGGCTCTGGGAAAGGGAAGGGGAGCCTCACCAGAACCCAGCTGAGGGAAGCAGGCGGATATGAAGTCCCTTTATGATGGTTGAGGGAACAGGAATATACCGTTGTTGCAGCAGAACCACCTTTACATTTGTCACCCTTTATTAAGCTAAATAGTAGGCCTTTGGCCTCATCTGATCTTCCAGCCACCACAGCAAAAGCTGTGACGCCATGCTGCAAAACAATACTGATGTGTCATGTACTTTTGTGGTTGAAAAAGAATTTTCAAATGTCAGAAAAGCAAGATGCTGGGTTTCCCATCTCTAGGAACCTGTTCCCTTTTCATCTTTCCAGTGGCTTGTGCAATCCAGGCCGGTCACAGCCTGATCAGCGCTGGGACTGCACATCTGCTCATGTCCAAGGATATTCTGTGTGTCTTTCCACCAGAGATGGGATGAGAATGAAAGAACAGATCATTAACATTGGCCATAGGTTAATGATGCAAAACTTTCTGCCCTTAGACATCATTTGAGGTATTTTCTCTTCCTTTAAGAGATATAACTTCTCTGTGCCATTTCACATGACAGTTATAGAAATTTATCAATCACAAGCCAAACAACTCATTTCATTTTCCTTTCTTTGGTTACCAAATCCACAGACAGACAACAGACCGCAGTTTCCCTGGCTAGGTTTACTTACAATCAATCTCTGCTGTTATTGTAGCCTGCCTGTTTGTAATGCTCAGCAGGGAGCATGTGTTCCTACATGCTTTTTTAAATATTAATACACAAAATTGTACTGAGGTTTCTGATAGCGGCAGATTGACTTCTCTGAGGTTTTCTGATTAAAGGTGTATTGGTGATTCCGAGAAGCCAGTGGCGCCGATATGGGTTAAACCTAATAAGGTTTTGAAAGCTGATAGCATAATTTAAGAGGGCTCAGAGTCACAAAGGTACAGACCTGACTGACCTCAGCAAATTACAGTGTTTGTTAATATTCTTTTACAGATATCTTCTAGTCAACCAAAAACAGATGTATTAAGTGAAAAATTGACTTGTGGTTCACAAAGATAGGCTACCCTTTCTTCCTTATTTTTGACTATTGGTCGATTAAGATACAAAGGAAGGACACCATGGCTTCTGTTTTTACCAGTGCTCTTGGCAATAAAGTCTTCAAAAACACTAACTTCAGCTTCCAGCTAAAGAAACATAATTACTTTAAAACCTTTATCATCATATTCTTATACAATATGTGCCCCTTGGGAAGTCTAAAAACAACTTAAGGAATGGAAAGCATGGGGAAAATCCTTTTACTGTGACCATAGTGATTATAATCATATACGCTTTAGAATCAGTACAACTGGAGTACAGAGTGATTTTCAAAAAGCACTAACATTTATATTATGCTTTCAGAATCAGTGTTAATTAAATGAAGTGCTGACCAACTCAGTGTTTTAAACTGAGTCTTCTTACTAAATGTTTAATGAAAATAATTTGGTTTAGGAACATTTCTTGCAGTCTTTCGAGGAGGGTTTTATTGAAATTATGTTTCCAACCAGGACAAGTTGACAGCTTTAGGAACCCTGTAACTGAACAGGGAAAGGGGATTTTTGTTGTTACTAAGTAAAAATTAATGCAAATAAGGAACAGAGGTAACAGTCTCATGACTCCTCTTATAATCTTGTTATGTTCTGAAGAGGGGGTTGAATTCCCATGCCTCCACTATTCAGTAATATAAATACTCTTCCAGGCATAGGCCAACATGAACAGTAGTCAGCAGATGAAAAGACCATGCAAAATAGGAGTAAAGGTGCCAGGCGTCTGGTTATGTGTTAGAGACAAAAACTATAAGGCCTTTACTCAAAGACTATTTTGTCAACTAGACCATTTATTCACCAAGACCATTTGCTGAAGTCCATTTTGTAACATTTAATACAAAACAGTAGTCTGAGTTCAGGCAAGGCCAAACACTCCATATTGGTACCGTTTTCAGGCCCAGACCCTTGCAGTCCTGATAGGACTGCCTGAGGAAACTAATCCCTCACAGAAGAGGTATATTGTCAGAGAAAACCAGTACTGACTAAAGTCACTTGCATTCTCCAAGAGTACTGCTTCTGCTCTCCCTCCCTGCTGCCACATGGACTGACTGCACAGACCCAGTGTAGAGATCAAAATTCACAGGGAAGCAGGAATGGTGAACACTATCTTGGGAAGTGTTATGATCCAGGGGCCACCAGGCACTGCCTGGGCCACTAATGAGTTTAAAACGTACATTGCAGCTACACATGATAATCTCTCAATGCGTATTCCCTCAATATGTTGCTCCAGAGGTAATTGATTCAGAAGTGAAATGCTTCATTGAATAACCTTCTGATATACCCCTTTTAGGGAATGAGAATTTAAATACAATAAGTAATGTGAGTTGCCTGCGATGATCACAGCAGAATTTGCATGTAAACTGGGATTAAAATCTGTGAGTTCCTGATTGTCAGTGCTGTCTGTGCACAAAGCCCACCTACTTTAAGAAAATGAAAAACACTCTGCTGAGTGTTTGCATTCTGCAAAAATAACATACTTGGTGAGATTTTTATACCCATTTGCTTTAAAGTTTGAGCACTCATCTGAACTCACGTCATTCGTCTCCCCTGCCAGTGACTATAGTGTCACTGCTGTCACTGTTGCCTAAAGGCCCAATTCACAGGTTCACAGGTTATTCNAATTGTTTTTCACTGACAATGCATCTGCGGATGGATTGTGCCACCATAAAGGTGGCATAACTCACCTCAGCAGGAAAGCTTACATCTCAGCTCTTAATGTGGCCTCTCTTATTCCAAAGTAAATTTTAAGAGAAGGGACCTTGGCCCATTGAAGTCACTATAAACACTCATACACTTCAAAGAGTGATCCAGGAAGTCACATTATCCTCAGTTTTCTTACTGCTCTGTAGAAATGTCTTAAAAAAATAAGAAGTTTCTAAATAAACCATAATTTATGTCATCAATATGTGGAAAGGGATCTGCTGCTGTTTTATATGTGTTTAGAGAACCCTCTAATTCCTAAAATAAGCTGTGTTAACAACATATTAAAAAAAATAAAGGCACTCAAAAACCCCACCTTAAACTCCCCCATAAAATCCCCCAAACCAAACCAAAATACTCCACAAAAAAAATAGGCAACCCCTCCGACAAAACAACCAACCAAAAAAACCCCAAAGCAAGGATGCTACAAGTGAAGACTGAGCACTGCCACACTGACATTCCATAAGATTGGCTGAACAAGGCTCCCTCCCTCCCCCCGCCCCAAACCCGAAACAGTTACACAGAAAATCTTTGTATCAAACTGCTGCTATTAAATCGCCCTAATTTTCCTATAATGGTAAATTTCAGTAGCAGGTCCACTCCCAAGATTGTAAAACCAGCAGGATAATGCCACGGTAAAAGATGAGATACGTGTGTTGACTCTATTCAATGACTGACTTCTCAGTCCTCCAGGTTTCAAATTGTTGACTGAGAAGTGAGAGTAAAAGCTAATTTTCCTTGTCTTCTTGAAGCCTTAGTTAACCCAAGTGCTGTTTCTCCATTTTTAAAGTATTTTTCCCTCTTCTAATAGCACAGATGGATAAATTAAGACTGCCCTGTTGGTGATGGCTGCTCAGAATTTAGTACTACTTTGAGACAATACAATACATTTCGGTGACTATCAAATGAAATATAAAACCTTAAATCAAGTTAAAGAGAAGTTGTTGTGGTTGAAGCTGTAAAAGCTTATTTTGTGTGAAATAAATTTAGAGGTTTATATATAAACCAGGGTTTTTTTCTTATTACTCCCTAAAAATATGCACTGCTAGTGTGTGACTATAGATTTTTTGCTCCCAATTCATAACCACAATGGACTTTCTAGCACTGTGAGTCAAAACAATGACAATTCCAGTGACAGAAAACCACCATCACCAACAACAAAAGCAGCTAGTCTGCTTCCCAGGAACATGGAGTATGACAAAATAAGTCCCACACTGTTCCTCTTCAGGCTCAGTATAGGATTACATTTTTCTTCTTTTTATCTTCATAAGTAATCAGAGGCCTAATAGGGAAATCACAAATCAATGATATCTAGAAAGATAATGTAGGTGAATTAATACTTCAAGGAGTGGATATTCTTGTGCTGTAATCTTGAATTTCAGAATGAAGGCCACCTGTGTAATATGCATGATTTAGACAGTGGTGATTTCAGATGGAACTCCTACCTCATGGTATGATTTCTGATTTGAGAGAAACCTAAATTCAATAATTTAATGTATTTTTACAGGAAATAGACATAATGTGGATAGATAAGGATTGGGTATCAAGACACCCTATGTTGATTATATAGCTAAGCTAAGATTGGTAGTTTTTGCCTGATAGTCTTGAATTCTTTCAAGCAAAATTGTATAACTTTCACAGAATAAATGCAGAATGCTTCCCTCTGTTCTATAGTTTGGCATAACTAGGGTTCTCTGATTAGCTGGGATACATGGTACTAAGAGGTCTCAGGCAGAAGAATGATGTGAACCCAGCTTTTCTATTTAGCAATGGTTTCAGCATCCAGATGCTACATGAAAGACACCTCCACTTGGTGATGAGTTAACAGAAGGACAATCATTGCTTTTATGGTTCAAGAACCTGTGGTAAACTGAGATTTTTCAGTATGTCAACTAATTTATTTCTGCTAGGAAATATAATTCTACAAGATCTGGCAGCAATGTTGCAGGATTACAGGAAGCAGAATCTTGCAGCTCCCTCCACACAACCATGCAATAGCTAATTTTTTATCTTTCAACAGATGAGTCTAAACCACTTTCTCAGAACTTTTGAAGCTGCCTATCTGCTGTGGAAAAAAGTGGGAAAAATTAGATTAGAAACTGAAAATTTCCTTAGGAGTCTTTCTAAAAGAGTAGACACATCTTATTTAAGGTGAAGAGATAATGTATTTTATTTTCATGGGGTAAGAAAAAAAGAAAATCACACAGAATCACAGAATATTATGAGTTGGAAGGGACCCACAAGGATCATCTAGTCCAACTCACCACCTAACACCCGTACAGAGACCAAAAGCACATNAGACTTGTTAAGTTTACCATTTTCTTCACAAACATAAACCCAGGAATGAATATATTGACATTTTCTTGGTTTTCAAGAACTATGAAATTTCCACAAAACATAGCAAAATTTAGAAAATATTTAACAAAACTTTTCCTATATATTCCTGTTTTCTGGGCCCCTTCCGGCTCGGAGTGGCCTGCTAGACTGTGAGGGAACTAGGTTGGTGTTATGCTCTGGGATGTGCTCTCGGTCTCTGTACGGGTGTTAGATGGTGAGTTGGACTAGATGATCCTTGTGGGTCCCTTCCAACTCATAATATTCTGTGATTCTGTGATTCATTCTTCTATGTCTGAATTTTACGAAGAGCGTATCTGTTTCTTCTACTGCAATGAGATCTCCTATCAGCAATTTATTTTAGCCAAAGGAAAAAAAATGAATAAGGGAAATGCATATAGTTCAATAAAAAGTTTACAATCTTGCACATGCAGCAGATGCTCACTAAATGAGCTGCAAATGAAACTAGACTGTGAATCTTAATCTGTAAGTATAAACAGCTTTAGAAATATTCACTAAAAGGTACACTTGTATTGCAAATGACAGTATGTGTTGAGAGAAAGCCAGAAATTTGGAGATCAAAGCGACGACCCAATATGAGTTAACAGTTCAAGCGAAAAATATATAGCACACTTTTGCTAACTCATCCTTGCCAAGGAATTTTCCTGCCTTTTCTGTTACTAGCAAAACACCTGTTCTTTTCTCTTGTCCAAAACATCTTCTATTTCTGTTTTTCAAATCATGTTTATCAACTATCTGAAAGTTTTAAGCCTGTGTTGTGCAGTTTCTTAAAGGGCCAGTGTCCTTTAGATTCTAATCATCTCTCTACAAGTATGGATCAAAAGTATGGATCTCTCCTGCTTCCAGAAAGAGGTGCAATGAACTGATTGGAGTTTCACCTTGAGGTCACCTCTGGTCTCAGTTGTCTTCCTTAGTCCATGAATTATTCAGTAATTGCTGTGATGATGGTGACAATATCCCATCAGTATTGGAAACCTCCCAGTGCAATCTTTGCTTCGTGTCTGAAAATATGTGTGCATCCAATGACAGGGAAAAATATTTCAAAGCATACTAGATTTATATAGCACCCTTTAACCTAAAGAATTTCAATAAGTTTTAGAAACTGCATGGCTTTAGTAGACTTACAATATAAATCACCACTGGGATGGTTTGCAAAAACTCAGGAGCATGCAAAACACTTGCCAACAGGTTACTCTTATATGGGGATGGTAGTAGTTGTTTATTTCGATGAAATATTTTTTGCAAAATTTTTACTGATTTTTTTACTGCACTACTACAAAAAGTAGCAAAAGTTTTCCCCTCCATGCTAAAGAAAAAAGTTCTCTATTTCTTCCCGTAAGAACTCCAGTTTGTTTATGTGGTATTCAATTAATTTATCTTTGAAGGATGAAAGTGCCAGTCAAGTTTTTCAGGAGTTCCAGAAAGTCTGGAGATAAGATGTAGTATTCAGTTTTATAAATGCAATTCTGCTGTATTAAATTAACTTCTCTCAGTATTCATACTAATGTAAGAACAATGCCAGTATCTTTCTTAAAATCTTATCCATCCCAGTTCTTTTAAGTCAGCTGTTTAGTTTTCTGATGACTCTTTCTTCTTTCTTTTTATCCTCAGCTACAAAGATGTCACCATGTTCCCTTCTGTGGAGTAGTACCAAAACCTAAATGACCTGGTTAAGGTATATTCTAAATAAAAAGGCAGCTGTACATAATAGAATTGTCCAATATAGATCAGATTTCAAGTTAGCATACATTATTGATAATGAGCAAATGTTAAATAGTGAGATATTTGAGTGAAAAATTGTAAAATTTGAAGTTAATACAAGAGAAGCACTTTTAAATAGACATCAAGTACTACAAAAGATGAAAATAAAAGTAGTACCGTGGATCAAAGGACTAAATTTAAGTACTCTTTAGATATTAATATGAATTACATTAATCATGAAAATTAAGGTCACATTTAACAGTTTTGCTACATTAGATTCATTTTTTAGTGTTTAAGTGTATCTTTTGCTGTCCCTCAACTAACGCCAGAAAATAACACTGTTTATAATGAGCATTTTAAGCAATCTTTTTCCTAGCATTTAAGCAAAATAATGCACAGCTTTCAAAAGACAGAATTAAACTACTTCAGTGGAATTGAGATTTAACATAACTAAGTGCCGGGTTCTTCACTTCGGCCATAACAACCCCATGCACCGCTACCGGCTGGGGGAGGAATGGCTCGAGACTAGTGAAGTGGAGAGAGACTTAGGTGTACTGATTGATAGGAAACTCAATATGNGTGTTGGGGTTTTTTAAACTCCCATCATAGAATTGCATATTACATGTGAAAAAATGAAAATGTTTAAGGACGTAAAGAAGATAAGCTATCCTCTATTTATCTGCAAAATGTATGTTTTGAAACATTCAAAATTATCTTTTGCTGCAAACCAAAGACAACATTATAACCAGACAGGGTTCAATGAGTCACATTTAATGTTGTTATTCAAGTTTTCTGAGTCCAGATTACCTAAAAAGAGACAGTGAAATTTGCAAATAATCTGGATAAGAATCTGGTGAAACCACTGACAAACATGAAAAAAGGTCTCCATGGATTTGACTTAAACTCGTAGAAAGTGCAGATGATGAATACTTCTTAGTAGAGGCAGGAGGTAAAATCACAGAATCATAGAAGCATTAAAGTCGGAAAAGAATTTTAAGATTGTAAAGTCTAACTGTAAAATGATGGAAAATGGAAATGGACAATGGTTTGAAACATTTAGGCTGAATATCAGGAAAATCTTGTTTAATAGGTGTACTGGGTTCGCTGTGGCCAATTTTTTTTTCTGGCACCGGGGGGGCCTGTGGAGGAGGTTTTTCTTCGAGAAGTTGCTGGAAGACTATCTCATCGGCTGCCCTAGTTCTTGCAGGAGACTCTAATCTGCCTGATATCTGCTGGGAACTTCACAAAGCAGAGAGGAGACAGTCCAGAAGGTTCTTAGAGGTAGTCGAAGACTGTTTCTTGATGCAACAAGTGAGTGAGGGATGTTGAGTTCAAGAGGGATGTTGAGCTGCTTGAGAGGGTCCAGAGAAGGGCAATGAGGATGGTGAAGGGACTGGAGGGCAGGCCNAGAAGATGGCTGCTGGAGAAGAGTCGTGACATTGCATTGTAATTGCATTGTAACAGCATAGTAACAGCAATGCAGCTACCAAGGCCCAGGCCAAAGGAGGGGGAGGAGGTGTTTCAGGTGTCTCCCTGCAGCCTGTGGTGAGAACCATGGTGAAGCAGGCTGTCCCCCTGCAGCCCATGGAATGGAGAGAACAAAGGAATGCAGAGATCCACCTGCAGCCTGTGGAAAGAAGAGCCCATTCTGGAGCAGGTGGATGCTGCAGGAAGGCTGCAGTCCATTGGAGCCCACTTTGGAGCAGAGTCCCAGGAGAGATGTGTGGCCCATGGAGAGGAGTCCATGATGTGTGGCAGAACTGTACCTGGTAGGATCTGTGTGCTTCGGGATGGGATCCACGCTGAAGCAGCGCAGCCAGTGCTCAGAGAACTGCACCCTGTGGAGTAACCCCTGGGCACCGGAGTATGGAAGAGCTGTTGCCCCTGAGATGGGACACAGGGACTCATGCTAGGGAGGAAAGACTTTCTCCCATGGGGAGAGAACCCTATGGAATGCAGAGAAAAATGGCTTCCTCTCCTGAACAGTGGCAGAAAAACACCAACTGCCTGGCTTTCCCCTACCCTTGTCCCCCCTTTTCTTCTGGAAGAAAAAGGGAATGTGGTATCTGTTGTAAGAGACGGAGGGGTGGGGAGAAGGTTGTCTTTACGTTGACACTTCTCATGTTAAACTCTGATCTTGTTAGAAATAAATCCTTTATATCACCACATTAAAATGTTGTTTTACATGTGACAGTAAAAGATTTCTAATAGTCCTCATCCCTACAGTAGCAAAAAACCCTTCAAGGTTTTTTTCCTTTTCCTCTCTCTTCCTATTAGTGTGAGTGGTGGGTAGGGGGTAGTGAAGTGAGAAAGTGGCTGTGGGTGAATTTCTGGCATTCAGCCAGGGTCAAACCATGACACTAGGAGAGTGATACAACTTCTCCCCCCAAAAGCATTGTGGAGATGACAATGCCCTGAATGGTTGTGAGCTTCCTATCTCTGGAGTTTTCCAAGACTGAGCTACATTAACATATCTCTATCCTCACAAATCTAAGCATTTCTTAGAACATCCTAAGATTTCTACTTTAGTGGACCACGTCCTTCATGTGATCCTAAGATGCAGCTCTGCTTATCAAATGGCCAACACTTTGTAATGATACAGGACTGTAGAGGGAACTCATGGCCCCAGGAAATGAATGGTTCCAGCAGAAGACAGAGGTGGAAAATTAGCAAGTCAATTTGTTGCTGTGGTGAGTGGAGGTTTAAAAGATACAGAATTCACCTTTCTGTGCCTCCTTGGCAAGCAGTGTTTCACAGTGTTGAAGCAAAACAGCCAGCCAGCCTTCTTTCTCCTTTGGATGATGGCAGAATGGCATCGACCAGCACTAAGTGATCTAGCCACTTTCAAAATCACACATTACTGATTTCCCACTGCATCCTACTTAGTAACATTTGCACTCTACTTGTAGGTTATAGAAGTTTTCACAAATCTGAGGGAGAGCGAAATTAACTCTTATTCAAGTTCAGATAAACAAAAGCATTATTGACAAGCAGCTTCTAATATGTAATGGTGACTGCCCAGCACAGCGGACTCTGTGATAATTAATCCACTACGGGTTTTTTCCTATGTGATACACTTTGAAAGCAAATAAATGTGAGTAATAAATTTATTATTTTTAATAGACTGACTTAAAATTAAAGATAACTAAGAGTCACTGACAGGCGATGTTACGAAGTTATGGAGCAGTTCTATGTTAATATATAGAGCACCAAAAAATAGCTAAATCACCAACTTCATAATGAGCCAGGGACTCTGAAGTGACAGTCAGACTCTAAATAGCTAGAACAAGCATAGCAAGAACAACCTTAATCCTTAAACTCTGTCTCTGCATTGTTTCTCAGCATTAGGACTTTAGGCCTCTTCTTGTATGAGATGAATTTTAGAGTAGAGAAATTTTTCTTGTTGCCAAGAAAACAGTATAATATTCCAAAATCAGTAAGGCTAGATTAAGGAAATAAAAAGGATTAGAATTGATTTGGTCACTAGTTATGAGAAAGAAAAAAATTTCTCTCACCCAGTTTATGTTAAGATAGTAATAGCCTGGCAAAACTTGCAGATGAAATGCACAAATTGTGGTACACAAAATTATGATATACATTATAAATTTGCACATAATATTAATTTTGTTGCCAGCTATTCACATCTCTGTCTGTTACATTTTTCATCTTCTGTCAATCCACAGATATTTTAAAAAAGGCTGGATTGCAAACTTTATTTAAATTGTATTGTATATTTATACCAGTTGTTTAGATGAAAAGCCTGACTCTCACGGCCAAAACAAAGCCCTTTATAGAAAACACCATTTTACTAAAATCTATACTAGAAGATACAGTACCAAGTTTTTGTTCTTATATCACTTCCATTCCCCATTCCCTTGAGAGTTTTATAGTGAATAGTTTACTATCCTGCCGGAGCACAATACTGTAATAGTGAGTAATATGTCAAAGTGATGTTTTTGAGCATAGTAATACTCGGATTTTATATCAGACCACAGGTTTCAGAATAATCAATGTATATTTATAATGACTTAATTACAGTGATTAAATATGTCTCTGTTGCCCTAAGGAAAACCAAAAGGATCATTTCAATTATATATAGCACAACTCAGCTGAGTTCAGTTTTGCAAAGTTTGCTATTAGCAAAACCCATTTTAACTCAGTGAAAATAGCTTTTTCAATAAGACACTCTGGAGACATATAATGCATTGCAACAGGCTTAAGAACTGAACTTGTTGAAGGAATGATCTTATCTGAAGCAATGATCACTAACTGCCGTGTGGATGAAAGAATCACTCAGAGTACCAGAAAAGTGGGGTTCAAAATATTTCTGATAATCTGCTACAACCTGGATCCCATGGTTTGCTTTTAAGTCATGGCAGATCTAAAACAAAGTGATAGCAAAAGTCTAGTCTTAGGCTGTAATAGTGATGCTCTTTCCACAACACTTTATGGATGCTTTCTGAAGTTGAAAAACAAAGTCGGACTTGAAAAAGTCTTATTTTTTACTTAATTTATTAGCAACACACCACACAACAAAGTTTTCTGTTGTTTGTTCAGGTCATGGTAACTTCAAGGTCCACAAATTTCAAGTGATAATCAGACATTTGGGAGCAGAGAAAGTGTTCACAGAAGATGCTTCGTATGAATGCAGTTATCCATATCACTTTGCTGCATTAACCTACTTAGAAGTGAATGGAACCAATGAGGGAAAAAAAGGGATGTATTTTAATCTTCTTGATGGCAGTCCTTTAAGAAAGGATAAATCCAAAGACTTCTTACTGTTCCAGCGTATGACTTCTGGATTCTTTCCAGTCTAGTATTCTGAAGTTTGGCTTGTACTCAGTGTGACTTAAAGGACTGTAGAAAGATTCCTTTAAAATAGAAAATAAAAAAAAGAAAGGATCACGATGCTTTCCATGGGACTTGAGCAATTAGTCTACAGTTAGTCCATGTAGCAGAAGCAGCAGTTCTGGACAGCAAACTGTCTCCTATACAAGTCTGTAAGCCATTAATTCTCCCCACAGATACCACTTTCCTTGTGCAGACAGAAAAGAGTATTCAAATGTACTCACAGTATCACAGTGTTGATAAAGTTGGAAAAGACCTTGAAGATCATCAAGTCCAACCTATAATCCAACTAAAACCTAACAGCTATAACATTTGTATCACGGCCCTCAACACCTCGTCCAGTCTACCCTTAAATACCTCCAGGGACGGCGATTCAACCACCTCCATGGGCAATGCATTCCAATACCAGATCACTCTTTCAGTGAAAAACTTTTTTGTAATGTCAAGTCTAAACCTCTCTTGTTGGAGTTTAAGACTATGACCTTGTTCTATCTCCAATGGCCAGAGAGAAAAGACCGATCCCTGCCTGTCTGCAGCTCCCTTTTAGGTAGTTATAGACAGCAATAAGATCACCTCTGAGCCTCCTCTTTTCCAGACTAAACAGACCCAGCACCCAATAATACTCGAATAACAGTGGTGTAAACACGTCCTGCAATGTAGGTGTATTGGGTTGGTGTGGAAAGATTTTGGTATTGAGGAGGCCACAGGGGTGGCTTCTGTGAGAATCTGCCAGAAGCTTCCCCTATGTCCAATGTCAGCTGGCTCCAAGATTAATTAAGTCTGAGCTCATCAACAACTGTGGTAGTGCCTACTGGATAATGTATTTAGGAAAACAAAAGAAAACCATTGTGTAGGGCTGTTTCCCATAGGAGAGAACTCACATTGGAGCAAGGTGAGGAGCTTTCGCCCTGTGAAACAAGGAATGTCAGAGAGAATGTGTGGTGAACTGACCAAAGTGTCCATTCGCTGTCCCCTTGCACAGCTGGGGGAAAGGTTGTAGGAAAACCAGATATAAATTCCAGCCCAGGGCCATGTGAGGGATGGGAAAATTTGGGTTTATTCCTCATTATCCTACTCTGATTGGTAATAAATTAAAATATCTGTAGTGCCTATGACAGTAACTGTTGAGTGATCTCTCCTTGCCCTTATCTTGACCCTTTTTATTGTATTTTCTCTCCCCTGTTCAGCTGAAGAAGGGAGGGATAGAGTGGCTTTGGTGAGCACCCAGCATCCAGTTGGAGTCAAACAACCACAGTGGGAGATACTTTTTCAAAGCAGTCTACCTGTCAGATGTGTAGCAGGGACTTTAATAACATTTTCTTATATCTCTAAGGAGTGCTCAGCAACACAGTGGCTGTCCTGGAGGGATTCTCTGTAATTTTCAAAATCAAGTTTGATTAATTGATAATAAAGCCAGACAAAGCTATGTTGACTATGGAGACTGACTTCCTATGTCATACTCTTTGAGGAAGTTCACAATATAGACAATCTCAGCAGAAGACAGTAAAGTAAATTTTATTTTGATTTCAATAATTATATAGTAATTGAGCGAGTGTGTGGAGAGAGTCACTCCTGTCAGTACAGCAGCTTAACAAAAGACTAAAATGTATTTTATTTCTTTTTTTTTATTATTTTTATTTTACATTTCCGAAATTCTCTGTTGTCCAAGAGTCACAGCCAGAATGTAGCTTTTAAGTACTGGCTTTTTTTCTCAGTCATAATGAGCCCATCCCAAAGTACATTGTTCAGATCCTACTACAATGCACAGAACATCTGTCCAAAGGATCTCTGCCGAGCTCTCAGCTCCAGGCTTGTATTTCTGGTCTCTGAAAAACATCTGCAGCTTTTTCTTTCAGCTTGATCTCTATCTTCAGTCGTGGCTTAGATGGATTCTGCATCACTGGTCCCTCTCTCTCCAAACCATAGGCTTACACTATGGTTGTTTCACGAGCAGCAGGGGGATGCCTGGAAGAACATTCCTACCCCTTCTCTCATAGGCCTGGAGACCTTTGGGCTTTCAGCCTCTCCCCACAGGTTCTAAACTGGTACTCTACATCTTAATACTGAATTTTTTCCTTCTCTCCCAAATATGTTTATTCACAGAGACATCTCTATAACCTTGAATGCCATGGCAGCGGCTGAGACCCAGGCAAGAGCTGAGCTGTTACCCCTCTCACTGCCAGAGCAGCAAAAAACCTAAACCAGGACAAGGCAACATTTTTGTTTTCTAATATTTGGAGGTGTTTTTGCACTATTTTGCCAGAAACACTGAATATAAATATCGTAGAAAACTATGCTACTCACATACCCTTTCATTACTGTCTTCTAAAGGATAGAGTCAGATTTACATTAACATAATTTTAAGGATTTCACTAAAACATGAACATCAATAAAAAGTAGTAGTGAAATAAATGTGTAAAGCAAATATTTTACCTTGATGTGCAAATGTGACTGTCACATTAAAAAATGTGACTGTCAAAGATCTGAGAAAGAAGGAGGCCCAAAACTAGACTTTCTTGGAATTGGTCTGTAAACATCTGTATAATAATGAGTATTCTATTTTTTTTAGCATTTCTTATTTTTCTGCCACTTCTGTTACAGCCATTCTAGAGTCTGAAAGAGTACTATGCATTTTATCCACCCTCTTTTAATTTTTTCCAGCTTGCCAATCGTCCACTATTTCAAGAAGACTACTTAAGCTTTAAAGAAGGACTGAAAATTCATACACAATCAAAGAAGAAATAAATCTGGCCTGTTATAGGGTGTATTAGATGGCTTTTGAAAGTAGTATTCAGAGGTTCACAGGTTCACAGGTT
>WEKX01023816.1:18372-47052 GCA_013390025.1 Pitta sordida
GGTTGTGAGTTGGACTATTTGATCATTGTGTGTCTCTGCCAACTCATAATATTCTGTGATTCTGTGATTCTGTGAATCAGTCAAGGCCCAGGAGTCCATCCTGCTGCCTGGACATCTGGCAACATGTGACTTGTGGTGACTATTTTTCTCTCTTTTCTGTTGTTCTGTCTTTTCCTCTTACTTCATTCTTTCTCTCTGTTTTCATGTTTCTTTCTCTTTTCTTCTTCACTCATTAATTCTCTTCATCCTCTACACTTTTCTTTCTCTGTGGGTAACTTAAAACCAGTGGGACTTGTATTGTACTAATCTGTGTTCCTGATTGCTTTAGATTGGCTGTTTTCATAGACTGTATCTCTGTACTCCAGTGTAATATTTTTAATGATATTTTCACTATAATGTATGGGGTTGGTACAGTTAGCCCCCACATATTTGTGGTTCGCATATCCTTGGTTTCAGTTAATTGTGGCTTATTTTTCAGCAAGTTGTGGGTCTGCGCGTGTGCACAGATAGTGCCGTGCACTCAGTCAGCTCATGAATATGAGCTAATGAATATATGAATTAGCATTGCCTGCTGCCCTGCCCCCCACAGTTTCCAAGCGCCCTCATTGTGCACTGTTTAAGGGTGCATTGCCCTGGAACCAGGACCGCTGGGAGCGGTTATAGGCGGGCGCTGTGGAGGCAGTGGGGGCCCTCGGGGTGTTTGCGTGGCTGGAATTGTTCTCCACCAGGCTGCAGGATGGAGCCACTGTTGTGTGTGTCTGTGCATGACAGCGGGAACAGGAGGCACCTTCCCCTCACCCCCATGCCCCCCATAAATCCCCCTGTGGCGCCCTTTGTTTCTGGGGCGGCAAACGAAGGGCGGCCCCGAAGCTCCTGCACCCACGAAGCATTACCCGCGCTCCCTCCATGCTGCCCAGGCTCTGGCAGTGCTGCCTCGTCTCCAGTGGCCTGGAAGAGACAGGCAGGTTTGCTGACTGAAAAACCTTGCAAAACAAAAGAACAAACAGAAAACCCCCCACCTGCTCCAAGTTTCCAATCAGCATGACATGGCTGCCGCATGACCAGCTCCTCCCGATGTAGGTGGGAAGCAGCAGCAGCCCCGGTGCTGTGCAGGGATGGGGCGGCGCCAAGCAGGCAGGTGCTGGTGCAGCTGGTGGAGTTCTTGTTGTTCGCCCAGCTTGGAGGATGCCTCGCAGCCTGTTTGCATCATATCCAACGTGACTGTGTGTTCTGGGGACCTCAGCCCTGTCTCTGACCTCCCTTTCCCCTTAAGAGCATTTGATTTCCCCTGATGTGCTGTGTGCCAGCACGGATGACCTGCAGGAGTGTGCTGCTCGGGGCAGACCATGCTGCCCAAGCAGTGGGCCCTGCCCAAGCCAAGCTGTGCCGCTGCTGCTAGGATTCCCAGCCCTGCTGCTCGCCTTCCTGCTGCTAGCAGCCTGTCTTGATCCCTAGGTGTGCAGCAGGGCTCAGGCTACATGGTGATAACATAGCCACAGCTCCCGGCTGCATTGGTGACTCTGCTCGGCGTCAATGTCAGCTGGGGCAGGGAGGCATCAGACCCTGCAGAGGGGCAGACAGGATGTGGGCAGGGCCCCTCACGGGGAGAGGCTGCCCGCGCAGGCTGGGTGGCACCGCTGCACAGTGTAGGGTGGGATCGGGGACAGCTAGTTCTGTTGCATTGCCAGGAAGAAAACAACCACAGACAAACAAAACAACTTCCTCAAAACTCCCAAGCAAAACATCCAACCAAACAGAGAAACAGGGACGGACACATGTGGCGGGCGGAGCGGATGCCCTGCGAAGCATTCATTACATATGCTGCCACAGCCCACATGTTTAAAGTGGAGTTTCAAAGGCTGTTTCCCAGGGAGAGCGGCTGTAGCTGGGACTGGGAGCTGCTGCGGGTAGGGCAGCACTCCCTTTGTTCCCAGCTATTTCCTGGACTACAAGGCTGTTCGAGCGCTCCAGGGAAAGTGCTGTATGTCATAGGCAGCGATCGCTTCTCCAGCAGAGGTGCGGGGATCAAAACTTCCACACACAGTTAAACACACCACACAGTTAAATTAAGGGGAGTGGAAATTTTTTGTAGGCACTGATGAAAAGCAAGAGCTTGCCTCTCCTGGTGACAGAACAGCCCGGGTGTGTTGCTGGTGACACAGCTGCCAGCTGTGTCCATTGTCAGCAGTGGCACCAGCTCTGTAACCCCACCAAACCAGTGGTAACCCTACCTAATGCGGGCCCCGGCGCAGCTGTGGCAGCTGCTGCTCTCACCAGCTCGTCCTGGAAGGGGCGGGGCCAGGGCTGGCAAGGCATAGTCCAGCCAAGCTCTTGGTGCAGGACACCTCCCCAGCATAGCCCACAGCTTGAACTCCCAACGCTTGCAGGGGGAAGCCCAATTCCCACCCAGTTCCCAAGCACCGTGAGCCCTGCACCCAACAGGTTCACACACAGTTTGCCTTTTTTGCCAATTTTCCCGTCGGTTGCTATATTGTGATGGGCAGATCTGCAAATCTGGCTGATATAATGTGAAAACAGTTTGTGAGGTACCTGCATTCCACCCGGAGTGACGCACAGCACCATGGTGGGTCCTCAGCCTGCTGCCACTGTGTGGAGGTTTGGCAGAGCCCTGTGGTCAGTCAGAAGGCCGACGCTGCTGCTGCTGCAGCAGTGGAAGCCGAGGACTCATGGCGGGGGTAGTGCAGCCACAGGGAAATCCCACCCTGACTCCTTGGGACTCCCCTGCCAGGAACAGGCAAAGGACACTTGCTTCGCTTTCCTGAGTCGCTACAGAACACACAGTGCTCCCAGGACCGCCCTCTGGGGCTCATTAGTGGAGGGAGCGTGGCTGCAAGCTGGGCCTAATTGAATATTCATGCATCCGCTATCTTCATGGATTTCATGAATCGCGCACGCATCTCAGATCTGGTCCCATGTGAAAAGGGGTGGCTCACTGTATTTGCTAATGCTTTAGTGTAATGCTTTTCCTTGATTATGTGTTATTCGTGTAAACCCTATTGCCAAAACACCTGATTTCTCACTAAATCGAAAGAAATTCTCTTAGAAAAAGCATAATAGTGTTTTCTTTGGATGCAGCTTTGTAGATACTAATGAACCTAAAGGCTTTAAAATCTTTTATAGCCATGAATAAAAGTAATATTCCTGTTAAGCTTATATTGCTTTGAAACCAAATTGTTAGATGTTGCCATCTCTCTTACTCATTACATAGTCTTGAAACTTCATGTTGAAAGCAAAGGATTATTTTCCACTGTCAACACAGGTCGACTGCTCACAAATACTCAGTGGGTTTTATTGTATGTCCTTGAGTTATACAATGCCCACTGTGATTAGAGTTAATAGTATCTATTAATTTTTTTCTATACTTGAAAATTTTTACCTCCCCTGAAGAAATTTTTCTCTTAAAGTATGTCTCCAGTGGCTTCACTTTCTGATAAAGGAGTTAGCATCAGAGTTGTTCTGTGCTTGTTTACCCCTTGCAACATCTGCAGTATGTGAAGGTCTTCCAGAAAGCAGCCTCCTCTATAGTAGTTCTTATCTAAATCACTCAGACCTCACTGAAGTTCCAAATACAGTAGAAGTCCTTTGGAAACAGAAAATACCATTCAGAAAATACCATTGTGTGATTACACCTAGAACCGGAATGTTAATGCCTAAAGGCATTACAGCACAAAAACTGAGATCAGAAGGTGCTTCAAGGCTCAAATATATTTGGCTTACTGTACTTACAACAGTTTTGAATGCACGTATTTCCTTAGTTTTTCAAGCAAACTGAGGGCAAAATATGTTCTCAAATAAGGACAACCACTTTCCAATCCCATTTGAAACTTAGTTGCGTTACTCTGGCAAGAGGTGGTCAGTACTTCACAGGAGATAAATTGTTAGTAGACTTTATAGACATACAATAACAAAAGTAAATATATGTTTTTTTAAAATCTAGAGCCCTGCTACACATTCTCGTTCCCATTGAAAGAATGAATTATTTGCCATAAATGTTCAGGTTGTTTTCTTCCATCTTTACTACTCCTGCTTCTTCCTTTTTGGCTTCTCCCTCTTTCCCGCTTGCTCCTCATGAAACATGACATTTCTTAATCGCAGCATTTTTCTTCACTTTGCTGATTTGTATTTCCTAGCCCAGTTAGACACCCTTACCTTTCTCTCCCCCTCTTCTGTTAGTTCCTTTTTGCTTAATCACTGAGGTCCTAGTCTTCTCTCTGTTACTCTGAGTTCTTGGATGTTCTTTTCCTGTTTTCTCTCTATCCTCTTCTTACTTCTAGTCCTGGGTTACTCATACCATCCCTGGATTCCAGCAGCTTCGTTTTCCCTTTCCATCTAGCTGTTTTCATTTTTTATGGTTGGACTCAATGATCTTCGAGGTTTTTTCCCCAACTTCTGTGATTCTGGTTTATGCTAAGATACCCAGCCTTCTGTACCTAACAAGAAAAGAGATTAAGAGTAGAAAAGAATCTGTGATACATGTTCTCATGGAATCAGTGTTTTCTTTATATGTTCCAAGACTCAAGGAATTGCACAGATTTTTACAGTAATTATTTAATCAGATACACTGGCTACTTTGCCTTATATGGATGCAGCAGTCCATGGTTGAACATTTATGACATTGCTGGGAAACCCGTTTCACTGAGTGTCCATTGACTGGACAACATGTTTACAAGTGATCTCTGCTGGCTGCTGTGTGTTGTTATTCTTCTGTTCTGGCTGAACAAACTGAGCCTGTCTCCTCATGCAGTAAAGTAAATAAAAGTTTGTGATGAGGATCTTAGTGTATAATTGTAGTCTGTCTTTTGAATTTACTTCAGATACTTTCAGAATCCCCAAGAGTTTGAGGAAGGGTTCCTTTGTAGTTGCATGATTAAATATATAAAACATTTTCAAAAGAGAGTGATGATTTTGTTGTGATCTGGAGTGGTACTAGGAGACCTGTTAAAAGGATGACCAGAATCTGCAAGGTTATGCTGACATGAAGGCCACAGGATATACATGAGAGTATTTGGGAACTATCAGCCATATGTCCTACCTGTGAGCTTTGTGTGTTTAAAAAGTGTAGGTCTACTTCACGTGTAATAGCTTATGTCAACTTCCTCTTCTTTCATTTTTCTCTAAGCTTTTCTTGAAGAGATATGCCTCGTCTTGGCCAAACTACTGTTACTGAAACTGGATCTACCAGTTTATGCGCTGCTTTGTGAGTAGTTATTTTAAAGCACCAAGCACATTGCCTTTAGTAAGAATGCTTTTCTGATTTAGGTCTGATGCTATCAGCATAGTTGATGTTATCACTGATTTCTCAAACAAGAGAAGGACAAAGTGTATTCTCTGTATTGCTTGTTTGCAAGTAGCAGTAAGTCAGGATATGTATGGGGGTATAGGAATATTTTCATAAGCATAGATAATTTGTTTTAGCAGCTTACTTGCACGACTGCCTACTAGCTTTTGAACCGCTTTAGCTTCTTTAAAAAAAAACCATACCTTGCAGATCAGGATTTAAAATAACTCAGAAGATTTTTGCATGGTTCATGGATCAGACAGATCAGCTGTATCAGTTTACAGAAAGAGTTAGGTTGAAATCTCTTAGTGGTTCAGGGATATGTTCCCCTTATAAGTTTGTCTATTAGTGGAAATGAATACAATATGGCATGATTTTATGGCTTTCAGTCAAAAATCAGAGAGGATTTTTGCCCCCTCTTTTTGTGATAGTGCAGTACATTAGCATGGAACTCTAGAAGTAGAGACTGTTAAGCACTAATTCCAAAAAACTACATCATACTTGAGTTTAGGGTTCATGCAAGAGCTGAAAAATAAATGTGGAAGTAGAGACCATAAGAAGAGAAGCTAGTGCTTCAGAGTACTCATCAGAGGGGCTCTGAAGGAAATGTTTGGACACTGCTCAAATTACCTTGCTCAGTGTTTTTAGGCAACTATAAAACTTACAGTATAAAAATTTACATTCCATCACAATTTACATCCATAACCTTGGTCTCACTAATTCAAAAAACCCCCACAGCTGCAAAATACTGTTTCATAAAGCTATTCCCAGACTTGCCTTGCTTGCCTGTGTTTGAGAGTTTTGCAGTGAGGGCTGGCTGTGGAAGCATTGTCTTATCTAGCTTGTTATATTAGGATTACTACTACACAGATATGAACACTGTATTTTAGACGGCTCACTCAAGATGGTTTTCTTGACTTTTCTAGCTCCTTCTGAGCCAATGCTGATGTTAGAAGGCAGAAACACTTAGGTTATCTTTCTGCAGAAGGTTTTGATGGTCTGAGTTCAGCTGGCAGAACTTCCTCACTGTCCCTTGTGCCAGTGTTCATGCAGCTGGACAAGATACTGCTTCAAGGAGCCACTGTGGCTTCATTTTGCTTAGCTGTTGGATTGCTGTGTCAGCTCCTTTAGTAGTGTACTGCTCACTAGAAGGCCAGAGACAGGAAAAATGGAGGAGGCTAGGACTATGCAGCTGTAGAGGAGACCTCCTTTCCTTAACTCAACTCTGAAAGCCACAAATTTGGCTTAAGCTGTAACAGAAGTCCAAGGTGGCCTATTTAGAAATAATTGTTCTCTGCTCCTTTTTCCAAAGAATCTGTTGGCAACTGATTGTATTGCAGTGACATGAATAATTAGGAGTTTCCAAATCAGGTATAGTTACAAGATTCTGGTAATAAAAATAAGCCTTAGTTGAATATGTCAAAGTTGAAATACAATTTTGACGGGGTGATTTTATTTGGATGAAATAGTAAGTTACTGCTTCAGGAAGACATTGAGACAAAGAGGCAATGGAAGGAGCAAGATCCGTCTTTCTGTAATACAGTCAGCCCTCAGTTTCCACAGATGAACAGGTCCAGGCAGCCTCCGTGAATACAGTAAATTGCAGAGAGCAAGCTCATGAATATTCAATTAAGCCCAGCACATAGTCATGCCCCCCACGAGTGAGCTCTAAAGGGCAGTCCTGGGAGTGTTGCACACCCTGTAGCATGTCAGGAAAGCGCAGGACATGCCTTTTGTCACTTCCCAGCTGCAGAAACCTGGCTTATGGACCAGAGCCGCATTTCCAAGTACAGAAACTCTGCCTGAGCCAGCACTGCCAGGAGCCCTGGAGCCGGCAACTGTCCCCCCAGCAGAGCTGATCGGGCACAGAGCCTCCTGTGACTGTTTATTCCCTGCTATGTCTATGCTGGGGCTTAGCAGGGTGTGTGTCTCTTATGTTCAGACATGGTGGAGGTTCCATACTGCTCAGACAAACCCGGGCGAGCTTATCCCAGGGTGCTGTCCCATGTCTCTGGAATGGGATCCTGCAGGAGGGTTGGGGAATGAGGTTGATGCTGGGCGTGGTGGTGGTGTGGGTACCCTGGTGCATCGCGACGGGAGCCACAGTCTCGCAGGCTGGGATGCGTTCAGCAATCTGAGTGGACTGACAGAGTTGCTGCTGTCAAATGGCCTGCAATACACTCAGCCAGTGGTCAGCAGAGGGCTGTGACACAAGCAACACATGCACTGGTCCAGACCACACAGTTGCAACTACTTTGTTTGTGGGGCAGGTGTTTTGTTTGAGTTTTCTTTTTCTGGAAATGCAACAGCACCAAGCAGAGGCTTTTTTCCTCTTTTGATTTCTCTTTAATAAATTTTCATTATTAATTTGTGGCAGGGGCGGCTGTGTGGGCAAAGGTGAGCCAAGGTGCAGAGTTAGGGTAGCTGTAGTTTGTCACCTAGCAACGGGACATGTAGCCATATTCGCAGATGTGAGGGCTACAGCAGCCTTCACCATGCATGCTCAAACAGTGCTGGTTGCCCTGCTAGTGGCTCTGACCTCTCTTTCCCCCTAACTTTCCCTGAAGTGCACACGGTTAGCAGCTTTACTGCTTGCCCTTTCCCTGACGTCGGGTGAGGCTGTCATTCCGCCAGCCTTGAAAGAGAGGTCAGAAGGGGAAACTTCTGCCATGCCAAGCCATTTTCTCTAGAATGGGAGCAGACTAGCTATTCCAGCAGCGGAGTGGGATCAACGTTTTCCGGATGGAAGCCACATCTCCACTCACCATGTTGGAGGCTTTGTTAGCACCCCAATGTCCTGCAGCAAAGGTCTCTTTAACGTCAACCCAACAGGATAAACATGGCAGTAGGGACACTGTGGCCGTGGTGAGGATGGAGTGTGTAGCCCGTCCCAAGGACTGTGGCCATGGCAGGGAGAGATGGTGGTGGCACCAGGATGTGTCAGAATACCATCATCTGCCCGCCCTCCACCAATGACAGCCCATCCCGGGCATAGTAACCATAGCTTATTTACATATTCATGAGCTGCACTGCCGCCAGGCATCGTCACACCCCTAAGGGTTCTTGGCTCCCAACAAGTATGGTGCTCGCCAAGGCGATCCGAGAGAGGGCTGCCTTGCTGTACCGTTGCCTTAGCAATGGGACTGGGCAGTTCTATAGCCAGCCCCAGTGCTTGGAGCTTTCCTGAGATGATGGCAGGAGCCAAAGCCTTGAGTACAGCCTTTGAAACTCCACTTTAAATATGTGGGCTGGGGCAGCACATGTAATGAATGCTTCCCAGGGTACCAGCAGAGCAGAACATGGCTCCTGCAGTGCCTGCGGGAAGTCCAGGCTCCAGGAAGGTGCTGGTGGTCTTCCCCACTATCGATTCTTTTAAGTGTTTCTGACATGTCCACAAACATCTCCTGTAAAAACAACATACGTATGTAGTGCTGCCTTGAGGGAGCTTTTATTTGGAAGCTTTTTAAATGGGGTGATTGCTCCCCCCTGCTTCCACCTCCACCCACCTGTGCCCACAAGCAGTGGCTCAGAACAAAGGGAATGTGGGCGAAGCATGGGCTGAATGCCCCAACACTGGTCGCAGTCCTGCCACTCTTCACCCTGCCTCTGGCCAGTGCCGTAGTGCACGAGAACATCACTATGTCCCGACGCAGTCCCTGACAGCCTAAGCTTGGTTCCAGTGNTGTCCTGCCACTCTTCACCCTGCCTCTGGCCAGTGCCGTAGTGCACGAGAACATCACTATGTCCCGACGCAGTCCCTGACAGCCTAAGCTTGGTTCCAGTGGCACTGCACAGCTTGACACAGTCCCTCATGATCCTGTGGTGACCATTCTATGCTGTCTGCCTATGGCTTCTCCTGCTCCTAGTGGGCTGACAGAGTTGCCCCTGTTTCTTTCTGCACCGGTGCTATCCTGGGGCTCTGCTCCCTCCTGACCGCGAGGGGAAAACATGCCGCTTTTTTTAGTTTAAGCACCTGGGTATGGATAAGCCCCGAAGCCAGAGTGCCTCCCTGCAGGTGCATTGGAGCATGGCCACAGCACTCCTGCTACCATCTAGGGCTGCCACCATGGGCAGGTGGATGTGCTCCTGGGGAGCACAGGGGCTTTCAGCTCTCAGCTCCCACTGTCCCTTGCTGCGGTTTGCCATGGTCAACTGGTGGGCTTGGCGCCTCTCACCGCCTCGATGTGAACTGTCCACACTGAGCAGGGTGGGGAGCGCTCCCTTTCCACCCCTCCATCCCCACCACATGGGCAGGAGGAGTGCGGGAGTATACAACCTGCTTCCTTTTGCTTCGCTGCGCTAGGTGGGGGGATGACATGGCCGGTGCTGCCTGCCTGCTCCCTGCCAGCTACGGCTCTGGCAAGGCCTGCTGGCTGTGTGGCCCCACGAGGGAGGCACTGTCGGTCACCATGCCCCAACTGATGGCAGCTGGGTCTCTCTGAGGGGAAAGAGGGCTGAATCCTTGCTGGTGCACAGGGGAATGGAGTGCTGGGCAGGGAGTGGCCCCAGTGCTGGCCCCTGCTGCCTCCACAGTGGAGGGGGGGAGCTCCCTCTGCAGTGCCAGCACCTCCTCCTCCCCAAGAGCCATACTTGCCCACTGATACAGAGACCCAGCTACCGCTGTGCTCCCTGGGAAGCAGTCTTTCCAGGCACTGCCGCACCTGCCATGTTTACACTCGAGGTGGTTTAAACCCGCCACCCACCCTGTGCCCAGAAGCGCCGCCCATCCCAGCTCCACAGTGATGGTGGCGGCCCCCTTCCCCTTAAACGGTGGAAATAGATGATGCTTGGAGACTGAGGTGCAGGGGGCATCCCCATCAGTCTGCAGGGAGGCCAGGCATGGGCCGTCTGTGCACGGGCTGGGCAGGGGGATGTCCATGGGTGGGCCAGGTGGGTGGTGTCCCTGCCGGTCCAAGTGTGAGCTGCATGGCTCTTGGTTCCCTTCCATGCTCCCTCCCTTCCCTGCCTGCAGTGGCTTCTGATTGGGTTCTGATTGTGGGTGGGGCTGATTTATATATTCATGAGCTCATTACGTGTTCATGAGCTGACTGCATTTGCGATGTTTTCTGTGCATACGCGCAGGCCGCTTTTCGATGAAAAATAAATAGTGAACAATTGAAACCACGGATATGTGGACCATGAATAACCAGGGGGGTTTACTGTAGTGCTTTAAAACCCGCCTCTGTGTGAATAGCTGGTTTTATTGTAAAGGAAATAAGTAGGAACATTCTTCTAAAACAAAATTTATGTTTCTGTGTAAGAGTAGTCAAACTGCAATGTAAGTTAATTTTGCTATATGATTTTTATTTAAGTACATCCAGAAGAAACACTTCCAAAATATATTTTTCTCTCTCCAGTCTACAGGTATAGTTCCATAGACATATCTTTGTTGGAGGTGGTTGATAGATATTTAATATTAGTAGGTCACCAAGATCACCAAGGTCAGTGATACTGTTATTCCAGTCAGCAGCCAAGAGGGCCAACCATGCCCTGGGGGGCAGCAGGCAAAGCATCACCAAAGCCAGTCAAGGGAGGGTATTGTCCCGCTCTGCTCTGCATTGGTGCAGCCTCGCCTTGAATACTGTGGCAGTTTTGGATGCCACAGTACAAGAAAAATACTAGGCTGTTAGGCGGTATCTAAAGGAGGGCAACAAACATGGTGAAGGGCCTTGAGGAGAGCTTGGTGAGTGGCTGAGGTCACTTGGTCTGTTTAGCCTAGAGAAGTGGAGACTGAGAGGAGACCTCATTACTTCCTTTTGAAGGGAGAAAGGGGCAGGCACTGATATCTCTCTGTAGTGACCAGTGACAGGGCCTGAAGGAATGGCCTGAAGTTGTGTCAGGGAGGGCTTAGGTTGGATATTAGGAGAAAGCTTTTTACTCAGAGGGTGTTGGGGCACGGGCTCCCTAGGAAAGTGATCACAGCACGAAGCCTGACAGAGTTCAAGAAGCATTTAGACAATGCTTTCAGGCACATGGTGTGACTCTTGGGGATGGTCCTGCGTAGGGCCTGGAGCTGGACTTTATGATCCGTGTGGGTCCCTTCCAACTCAGCATATTCTATGATTCTTTCTTGTTTAATGCTCATGAAGTAATATATTATCTGAAGAGCAAAATTCCATTATTTGTGAAAGATATGGGAGTTAGACTAGATGATCCTGAGGGTCCCTTCCAACTTGGAATGACCTGTGAGCCTGTGAAAGAATTTGTTCAGTAGGGTCTGCTGTGCAGTGGATTAGGTGAGGAAATTTTTGATGTCAGTTTTAGGGAAAATACTCAAAAATGAGACATTTTCTGTATTAATGAAACCCTTCCTATCTAGGTATTCTTTTTTCTTCTTGTGTAGGAGCTTCATCCAATGTTACTTGCGGGAGCTAAGTTGAGTGTGTATTGGCAAAAGGCTTCATTTTTGACTGATGAGAAATTGAGCCTTTTTTTTTGTGGCGTATCATTGAGACGTTAACAGCATGAGACTACACATCTTCTAGGAAGCTAAATAATTAAGAATTTATAGAGTTAAGCTAAAATATTTCTCTCATGTTGCAACATGCATATCCGGTCCTAGAAGTATTTTTTGAAAAATCTCCTGGATGAAGAATAAACAGTACTAAATATGGTAATAACATTAAGCTAAAAAATTCCTTACAATTGTGTCAGTGTGCCTTGGAACTTCACACATACTAGAGGAAAAAATATTTGTATCCATGAAAAGGCATTCTCTTGCCAGATACTCCTTTTGATTTGCACTGTATCCATCTAAGTGTGCACATTATCAGTGAGGGTTTTCTGGAGTTATGAAATGCACAGTGGCTAAATGAATACATTAATCATATGCACTTCTGTGTTTTAAAGGACGAGATGCTTTTAGTGCTTTTCATTCTTCTCATAAGTGCTCTAGAAAACCATTGCATACATGTTTCAGCTGTGTGATTTTGCAGAATCATGGGCTGGTTGAAGCTGGAAGGGACATCTGAAGAGAATCTTGTCCAGTCTTCTGCTCAGGCAGGGACACCTGGAGCTGGTTGTTGAGAACCATCTCCAGGTGGCTTTTACAGGTTCACAGGCTATTGTGAGTTGGAAGGCACCCACAGGATCACCTAGTCCAACTCCCAAGCGAACGCCCACCCAGAGATCAGGCACACAAGTGTAGAACCACAGGCACTATGCTCCATCCATCCAAGCCTCCCACCATCTACACTATGTCGCTGAGCTCCTCATTGAGTCTTCTCTTAAACACCTCCAGGGATGGTGACTCCACCACTTCCCTGGGCAGACCATTCTAACGAGACATCATTCTCTCTCTGTGAAAAAACTCTTCCTAACATCCAGTCTAAACCTCCCCTGGCATAGTTTAAGGCCATGTCCTCTTGTTCTGGTGTCGTCAGCCTGAGAGAAGAGATTCACACCCACCTGGCTGCAACCTCCCCGCAGGTAGTTGTAAACAGCAGTGAGGTCACCTCTAAGCCTCCTCCTTTCCAGGCTGAACAACCCCAGTTCCTGTAGCCGCTCCTCATAGGGCTTGTTCTCCAGTCCTTTCACCATCCTTGTTGCCCTTCTCTGGACCCTCTCAAGCAGCTCAATGTAGTCTGACCAGCTGGGAAGCCCAGAATTGGACACGGTACTCAAGATGTAGTCTGACCAGCGCCGAGTACACGGGAAGGATAACTTCCCTAGTCCGACTGACCACACTGTTCTTAATACAGGCCTTTGAGTATCTCCATTTGAGTTCCATGGAGAAAACACAAAAGAGATTATTTGTTTAGGGTTGTTGGCTTTGGTTTGTTTATTGCAATGGTTTTGGTTGTTGATTTGTTGTTGTTGTTTTTGTTGTTGTGGGTTTTTTGTTCTTAAGTGGTTTGACTGTATATTTTCCATGTCTAAATGTAGTTTTGGTAAACTGGATAGGGAAAGATCAATATCTTTATATCTTTCTTCCTGCTCCCAGAGCACTCTGTTCTGTTGTTCTTTATTTTTCATTAGGTTCTGCATTAAAAATGACACTGTTAGTTTTGTGACTGAAAATGCTTGACTTCTCATATATATTGTTGTTAGCACTGGTTTTGTACATGCAGTCATAATGGAGAATAGGCCAAATCCATAGTTCCTCAGATGTCAGTTGATACTCTTCTTGTATTTTGGACACGTACTTGTTTTTCATCCTTTATGGATGCTTGGGTTAAGAGTAGTGGCACTTTACTTTCTGAAATAATGTTATTTATCTGTTTTTTAATGTGCACAGTTAATGAAATTTTAAAAATAAGGTAGAATAAGTATAAGGATGTGTTTAGAGCTGATTACCCATGTGATGAGAGCTGCATTATCCAAGTATATATTTGAATCCCTGAGGCAGTGAATTTAGTGAGTTCACATAAGAGTTGTGAAATATGTTCTCTGCAGTTTGTTATACTGACTGTTGAGTGCTTTGGAAAGCAGTTTTTGTTACTCCTATCATGTCTGTTTTGTTAAATATGTAAATAGGTGCCTGCTTTGCTCTTTGCCTTTCGTAGCACAGGTAATGTACCAGAAGATGATGCTCCAAACAGATATTCCCGAACAGAGAGGACAGCTTACAGCAGATACAGCAGGGATGCAAATTCTTCTGGTGGTTCTCTACCAAGTTACACTTTGGAAAAGAGGATTGAGGAACTTGAAAGGGTAAGTGCTGACTAGCCTGTCTCTCCATGGCATGCATCTGAAACAAAGTACTTTGGGAACTCCTTGGCGAAATCTACAAGTCAAATACATAGAAATCATTCTAAATACTTGAAATATAGATAGTTATGTCTGTAAAAGTACATAAAGTATCAGACAGACTGACTGAGAAGAATGTGAACTTTCAAATTGTGCATATTTAGTTTTCATTTGGTATATAAGTGAGAAATAGGTGAGGTAAAGATAATACACTTAGAAACCAGCAGTGCTCTGTATTTCTCTATGTACCTCATGACACACCAACAGAGAGCAAATATCTTGGGGGAAGAAGGGGCTCACTAGCTGTTCAGAAAATTAGCAAGCCTGATTCTGATCTACTTATTGGTTTGGATTTTTTTAATGTACAGAAGTATTATAAAATTTAATTGCTATCCAGTTGTTTGTTAAAGTTTAAAACATTTAAAATACATATTTTAAACAATTTCATTATTTCAAATTGACATCATACAAGCAGTTTTGGGAAAATGTAATAATATTAGAGCTGAGTTTTTAACCTAAGCCAATATTTTGCTAAATAATGTCATCTGTGTTATTTATTGCTGGCTTCTTCCTCTGAAGGAGATTTTTTTGTGGGTAAGTTGTCAAATATTCTTGAATTGTATGGAATCTGAATAGGTCTTGTTGGAAAGGGTGAAAATAAAGTGTATTTTGTAGAAATTACTGTTCTTTATTTTTTTAAGACTTGAGGAATCTTGATGTGAGTGAGGTACCATAATCCTCCCTTCTAAATCAGCTTATTTCTGAAATACTTTAATTGCCACTACCACAAAAAAACAGAGGAAGATTTAAGGGCTGTCTTTCAGTATCCTGAGTCCTGACTTACTGAATTCCTAGAGGACGTTTTTATTTTTTCTCACATTCAGGCACAGTGAGTCTTGGTTCCTTGTTAATGGTAGTATTAAAAAACCAAAAAAACCCAAGGATGCAAAAAACAACCAGCAACAAAGACTAACCCTTCCAGTGTAAGAGATTTGGAAGCTGATACTTTACACTTCTGTTTTGGGCCCCTATTCAATTTCGGGTTCATGCTTAATTTAAAGAGTAATTAAGACATTAGTAAAACTTATTGCTTGAATCAAATATCACAGAGATTTACTGTAGGTAAAATACTATCTTAGACATTTCTTTAGCTTCTTGAAATGTAAAAGGACTTGAAGATGTGGATTTGACTTCCTGTAGAAAAGGAATTACAAGTAAGTGTGTGTGGATTGTTTTAATTTGTTTAAACGATATTAACTTGAAACTGTGTCTTAAAAATTTACATTTCCATCTTGATTGTGTATTCTGGTTTTAGGAACTTGCAAAGGAAAGACAGGAAAATGCGAGATTAATGAAGATAACACAGGACAAAGAGGAACTAATTGGAAAGCTGAAGGAAGAAATTGATTTATTAAACAGAGTAAGCAAATACTTTTTGTGGCTCTTTATAAAGAGGGGTAAAGTTCCTGCATTCTCAGTTTTGTTCTTCAGGCACCTGCATCCACTGGGCAAGGTCAGAAGAGAATCAATGTGAGGGGGGGTTTTGTGTTGTGTAGCTTTTCAAGAGGTACTTTTTTTCATGTGACTTGTATTTGTCATGATTAACTTCTGCAAGTTCTTTGTTATTGGAGTACCTGAATTTCTTGTTGCTCTGAGTGTTCGCAGAGCAAGGTTATAAAAGCAAAAACTCTTGACTGCCTCTTCTTCCACATCCAGTACATAAAATACCAGGAAAGAATTCAGTTGGGGGTTTGACAATTTTCTCAATAAATTGTTATCCAGGATTTTTTTAAACTAATTAGAAATTTAATTTCATTTTGTTCAGCTTTGAATTATTACTGGTAATTTAGATGATCTTAGAAAGACTTGGGAATAAGTTCTTCATATTCTGTCACATGTTCTCGTACTCTTTGTTGTTGATCCCAAGTAAAGGCAGAGCAAGACAGAGGGCAGGAAACCTGGGCAAGGTGTGAAGGCAGGAAAAGAGGGACTTAGAAGAATAAGACATGCTTGGAAGTGGAACAGGATGAGAAGTTTGAAGTTTGATTAAAAAGTTGCCCCAGTTTTAAGGGCAAACAGGAATGCTTTCATAGAGTGGATTAGTGACCTCTTGAACTTTCTGGCTGTGATGTGGGGCCTGGATGTGCTAGGGATGTACGCATCTTGTAGTCCAGTGCAAATACGGCTTTGGTCAATCCAGCAATGAAGGAAGGCCACAACTGCATGAATAGTGTCAAAATTTCATTTTGCAACTCTTCATCTGTAGCAAAGAAGCATTCACAAATTTGCAAACTAATGTAGAGAATAAAAGCAGATGAGATTATTCCGAGACATATATTTTGGGTTTTTTTATGAAGAAAGTTGCAAGTTAACTGTAGGATAGATGAGGATAGATTTCTATTTTAACGGGGGCATTGGTCTTCATGCTGTTCTTTCATTCTGCAAAGAATCTGTCACATCTAAGCTGATGACCTTATTACAGTCAAGGCAGGTTCATTCCTTCTACATAATGGATGGCAAAGCTATTTAATGCTGTTAGTAACATCCAACTTCCTGACTCAAAGGTCAAAAAGAACAAATCAAAATAACCTGAATCACTGAAATCCTGTGGTTTATAACCGTCGCTGAGAGGTTTACTGTTCCAGAAACAGTGTTATTTTTTGTTCTATATTTGAAGTATGATGTCCTAAATTAAATCCATGAAGTATCTAACTAGAAATTGTCTTTCAACATTTGTGTTAAAGTCAAGCAGTGCCTGTGTTACGTGCAATGGCAATTTCTGTTTGGTGTATGGAAGTAAACATTAACCATAATACAGTCCTTTCAAAAACCACTTTAATATAGAATGACTAAAATTGTACCTTTTCATGAGATCTACAAATTGGTGATTCCTAGGTAGATGCTTTTAAATACAGAAGAGGATGGATCTTTTTTTTGTTTTTGAGACTGGCATTCTTCATAGCTTTAACATTGTTTGCTTAATTGATTGCAAGTTACTTATGTCAGTGTCTCCTGGCCATTTCTTCACTACAAAAAAGCAGTCTTTTGACTTTATGACTAGCATAGTTCGTCTTCTTAGAACAGTATGAACCCGGGTCTCAAATGGTGCTTCCATTAAAAGAGGTACGGTTCTACTTCCTTGTTTATTAACTCTTGAATTTATGATTGCTTCTACATTGGCTATCTGGTTTTAGAAAAAGAAGAGCTGCAGAAGTACTGCATCATTCTCAGGACAGAAGGTTATGGAAGTTACTAGGGCAGTTACATTTGCTTCAGATTTGTTACCATAACTGAGAACATGAGAGCCAGCGCTTCGACATCCATATGTTCTTCATGGAGGGTTACTCGGTAGACCTAGTCCCAGGATTGGATGTTTTGCATGGAAGAATAGTTGTGATCTTCAGCCTTCTATTTAGATAAAAAGGATGTCCTGAAGACCAAACTTCACTGACCATATGCAGAGATCTTTTTAAAGAATTTTGCTGGCAGACAACATAAATAGGGATTTCTAAATTTGACCATCTACACTTTATGATATTTCTCCAGCTTTTCTGTTCATCAAAATATACAATTATTGTATGTTGAGATGCATGGGTATAGAAAGAATTTCTTGTCAAAGACCCTAAATAACTTCTTAAGAAGCAATTTTATTGCATAACTTTCCAATTGCTCAGTCCTTATTTAAAGAAATGCTCTATGTAGAAGTTTGTCAGTTCATAACCATGGAGGCATCCTTGATTGGCTAAGAGCTTGTGTTCATTTGAATCCTGAAGATTTCCTGGCAGACTTTTTCTCATTTTAAATAAATATATTTATTTAATGTAACAATATAATTTTACTGAAATCAGCTGTCATTACATCACAAAGATACTTAAAAGAACATGGGCTGCATTTCTGTTGAGGAACAGAAAAGGCTTTCTGCCATAAATGGCCTTCTCTCATTCCAGTAGATGAGACAATAAAAGTATGTCTGCCATGTTCTTTGTAAGAAAGAGGTGATTGCTTCATAAACCCCTCAAATGTCTGAAGGCAAAGGCATCTCAAAATATTTGAATACTTGTAGGCAAAGTTCAACTGCTGACTAGTTTACACTTAGTCATGTCTGACCTCACGAAGACGTCATTGTAGTTAAAGTGTGTTTGGAGAGAGTTTGTCAGTGAGGATTTGCAGTCCAATTAGTGTCAGTTGTGTAGTTATTGGTTCATTTGGTATGTGAAGTTCAAGCTTTCCTGCTATGTATTACATCTGGTTTTTGTTTATAAGCATAAATTAGTGTTGTAAATCAGCATAAGAAACTTTAAATTTCAGAGTGGCTAAGTGCCCTGCATCTCTCAGCCCATCGTTTCTGTAGATATTTGAACTGCAACAGTTATTTTTTTCCTGGCTCATATTCAAGAGACTCTTACTTGTTGTAATTTTTGGAATGTTATTTTTGCAGCATAAACATTTCACAAACTTCTAATATTTTATTTTGAGTCAATTGTGATGTTTTAAACAGAAGATCTTTAGGGAAGCTTTAGCTGAGGCATCCAGTGGGCTAGGTTAACAAGTTCAAATACAGTATTCTGTATACCAACAACAAACAAAAAGTTTTTATTGAAAATATATTGTCCCTTCCATCTGACTATTGATCTGAATGGCACAAAGGAAAATATAAAGTGTGTTTCTTTGTATTAAACTGTATTTATAGTAGCTATCTATCAAAATTTTCCAACTTTCATATTTAGATGTTTAAATTGCTTATATCTGTTATGTTGGAGAGGTCAAATTCTTTTCCTGGAAGTGGTTCATACTGTGATGCATCCTTATTTCTGTGAAGCTAAGAGGAATTTCTGCTAATGATTTCTTGATTCCATATTAGAAAAGCAATAAAATAATTGCAGAGGTATTGCGGTATGAATTTTGGCTTGGCAAACTGAAGAGGCTTTTAAAAATTATTATACCAATTAAACACGTTATCTCTAGCATGCACCTCTGGAATGACTTCACTAAAAGGAAATAAGAAACTAGGCTTTGTATGTCAAATGCTGCTTAACAATGTAAAGGGACAAGAGAGAGAAAATACTTTCTTTATTACTTAAGGCAACAGGAAGGTTTTGCAGACTTTAATCAAGAGACATCTAAGATCTCTAAAGAGAATTCTGGTTCTTTTACCTTGCCCACTTTTCATTTTTCTCCATAAAGTGCTCTTCCTGACATCACTCTTCTGTTTAATCATTCTTTTATTTTGTTCACATTCTGTTTCTTCCATGTGTTTTTTTTTTCTACAGTAAAATGACTGAACTAATGCAAGCATTACACTGTACATTTTCACTACAAGGGCTTAAAAGGACTTGCTAGGAAGTGAAGAAACGATGGAGCGGCTGCGGAGCGTTCCCCGAAGTTCCTCACACAGTTGGGGGAGCGAAGCTGGTCTCCTCNTCCTTTTTAATTGCACTAGGGCTTGGAAACAGGACGGTTTAACAGTTCTAGGGGTACTTGATGTGACACTACATCTTCCTAACCCAACTTCATTTCGGAGCTAAGATGCTAAATTCTTGCAACTCCTAGCTGAGAGTTTGTATTTATGTCCTGAGAAATGTTTATTTTTCTTCTTCTTGCACAGGACCTAGATGATATAGAAGATGAAAATGAACAATTGAAGCAAGAAAATAAAACCCTCTTGAAAGTTGTTGGACAGCTGACAAGGTAGAAGATTCAGGCCTCAGTGAGGAAAGATTTTGAAACTACTGATTGAACATTAAGGTCAATATAGTAATACTTCCTGTGTTGCAGTATGTTGTAATAAGTGTCTTTATATTTATTGTTAGGAAACCAGATGAATGTTTATTTTCGTAGTACTTTCTTCTTTGTTTAATGAAATGGGCAGAAAATTTGGGGTATATTTTTAGCTTTCTTTTCACATAAACATAATTAAACTTTTTGGTATATGTATATCAAAATATTAAAAAATATTTGGGTTTTGTATCTTCTGATTACATCTGCGTAAGTTACAGTAATTTAAAATTCATAGCACCAAGATCACTTTTGGTCCAAATGGGTGTATATTTTTGAAATGAGTGGAAGCAATACATATAAGCTTGTTTACAGAGATCCAAAATATATATTTTGGGAAAGCTTCCTTTTTTGTTTAAACAGCTGTAAAGTGGATGCCTTATTACTGGTGTGTAACATTTTGCAGATTGATGATTTTCTCTAGAACTCTTGTATGTTGAGGGTTTTTTACTATATCTGAAAGATTCACAGTAGCAATTTTTTTTTGTGTGTTTAACAGTATTCTGTAAGGAGGGGAACATTTTATTTAAAAATAAAAAAAGCAAATGCAGAAGACCAAAAAGCCAAATAAATCACCTCTGGTGTCAGCATTTCTTAGAATCATACTGTCATCAGTTCTTAGAATCATATTGAAGTTGTGCACTGCAGTTTATAGTACAGCTTTTGCTTTAGCAATGAAATGCAAGTTTGCAATCAAGACAGTTTGTTTGCTGTGTTAAGAATTTAAAACAAAGCCTGGAGCTTTAAGATTAGCAGACACTTTTGCAATACTCCTCTGCTTAAGGCTGTCATCTTAAAATTTGTTGTGATCATAACCAATATGAGGTTTTTGGGGTTTTTTTTAAGCTGAGTGAAAATTTTTGTACATAACAAAAGTAGAGGGGCATACTAGGGATTCATGCCTTTCTGAAACATCAAATGTATAAAACCTTCCTTTTTATCCTTGATTTTAGATTAATAAGGTGTTTTAAAAGTTCCTGGTTAGATGTTACAATCCAGTTGTGACTGTGTACTGATTCTTCTATAACGTGATAGCAGACAAAATTTTCATTACATTTTAACCATGGACCTCGGTTAACAGCTCTCTTCTTCAAATTCTTGTTAGACTGAATTTTTTTTACTTTATTTCAACTAATACAGCGCATTTTTCATTCTGGATCAGATTAAATGTACATGTCCTTTGACTGAGGACACTAGAAATAAAAGCATTTCAAAGAGTCCAGACTTTTTCTTGACAATTTTGAAGTTTGGGTTCAGAAAGTTGCATGCATATAGTTCTTGTTACCTTAAAACTTAAAAGGCATTTAATATAACAATATAGCAGTATTGTTATATTGATATATATATGATATATGTAACAGTCACCTTTTGGGATTTGCCCATTGTTTTCATAATGTGTATTTAATGACTGTGTTTCTTAAATTTAAATTCCAGCTATTATTATTACATTTTGGATTGTTTTGGTGATAGGATAAGTTATTTTGCATTTATGCATTCTGATACGGAAGAACTTTTTGAGCTTAAAGTATTTTTCAAGACACTTACAGTCCAGGATGCCTTGATGTTTTCCTTCACAGTGAACTAGATCCCATGGGACATCATTTAAACCTTTACTCAGAGGGTTAAATGGTATGGGGGGGTTGTGTAGGCCCTGTGGACTACGGTGTACACCAGTGAGTATTGCTTGTAATATTATTGAAAGTCCCTTAATTTATAACTTTGATGAAATTAAAAATTTCAAGTAATAAAAGAAGTCAGTTCAGATGTATTCCTTTTGAATAAATATGAAAGTTTCTCTGGAAGAACATGTGATTTCCTTGTCTGTGTGTTATGTAGGAAACACACACTAATGTACACCATGGATATCAAACATACTGAAGCATCATTAAGGACTTACTGCAGAACACACAGATATCAATACAAAGTTGTAGATGAGATGTTTCAGAAATTATGTTTCACATACATTTTAAACCAAAGGAAAATAGCAGCCAAACATGAAAAAGAGTTACTCATACTCATCTTCATATTACCTCTTCTTTGTTTGCGTGTGTATTGACTAAAAATCAGCATGAGTAATGCCAAAATTAGAATATTTTTTTTTTAACTTGGGCATACAACTGGCAGAAGTATTTGGTGGAAGTACTTCTGATATCCTACGTTGAAGAGGTACTGACAAGGGAAATTTGTACATATTTGAAACCAGTAACGCTCACACAGAATGTGTGAACGAGGGACCTGTTGTGAACTCGCACATAAAGTGCCTCAAGACCTTGTTGTTGTTGTGTATTATTATACAGATCTAAAACTTTTAATTGTTTTAAAAGTTCCCATGCATTACAATTCTGCTGACAGTTTGGAAGATTTAGTGGGCTTTTTGGAAAAAAGTATGTCTATAAAAATTTAGTATCACTTGAATTATCAGGCTTTTGGGAGAAGTTTAGTAGATTCTAGGAAAAAATAAGTATTATGTACACTGTTATTAATTGTCTGGTCATTACTTGCCATTATCTTTTCATTTTCAAGCTCAAACAGAGAATATGTTTTTTTATCCTAGGTGATTAAAAGGTGTCAATTTATCTGCTTTACTAGCAATACACTAATGCATGGCCAATCCAACATCTTGATTTTTCTCAATTATGTGATTTGAAAGCAGAGAGATTGATGGAAGTGGGAACCCATCTCTCTTGGGCAGCTTACATGGTTCATGAATGACTCTGAGTACATATTAACACACCTAGGCTAAAATTAATTTACCAGGGCTCTTTTTGAGGGGGTAGATGGATTGGGGGGGAGGTGTTACTCTGCAATATTAATTGTATGGGTAAGTCTTTTTGAGATTTCTGAACTTTGATGTCTTAAAATTCCTACCAAAACTCTTAGGTCTACCATCTGTGTGTCTGGGTAACTAGGGTCATGTAGGAAATCAAAACAGAAAATTGCTCTCATTGACTAAAGCAAATAAGAGGAATTTTTTTCCACTCTATGTTAGTAATGAACATCACATAATTGCTACTTTGATAATGCACAGTGATACTTCTGTTATGGTCATATAGTGTTGTATAGAAAAACACAGAACTACTTGCAGAACTGAAGGTTAAAATTGTGCAGAAATATTTTTATCATTGACAATATGTACTAATGCTTGAGGGATTTATTCCCCAAAAAGAATTTCAGCTGCATGTAAAAGTTACAAGGAAATTTAAAATTTCTCTCTTTTAATTGTTTTAATAATGGCCATGATTAAGTTCAGTGTTTCTTCATGTGTATAAGTGGAAAAGTACAATCTGTCTTTACAACTGAATGTTTTTTCTGTCTTTAAAGCACAGTTTTTCATGGTTAATTGCCAGGTTTGTGTTGATACAATTGGAAATTAATTCTTCTGTATTAGATGGCGCTGATTTTGAGACTCTGAGAGGGTAACAAGAAATAAATCCATGGTTTCCAAAGTGGGAAGTACAACCCAATGATTTTTTTTTTATTATTCAGCTGTGGAAAGATTTGTGCTTGGCATAAATACTACAGAAGGTACAGTGGGTTTAGTATGTCAAAATCATCAAGGGTATTTGCAACCTGTCTCATATCATTACAGTTTGAAAAGTGCCCATCAGCATTTTGCTAGGAGAGCAGTTACACTGACTCCAGATGCTTATGGTTTCCTGTAAGTTCTTTATGGCTGTTTTCAGCTAGAATTGAAACAAGTCAGTATTAGTAGCCAGAAGTAAAGGTAATTAATTATTTTGAAACCATTACATGAGTAATAAATAAGGATACCAATACTGAGTGTCAGTATTTCTTGGACTGCAGACCTGTTATGAAGATGTTGGTTGAGTCATTGCATTATTGATGCACTATTAATGATACTATTATATATATATATATATAAAATGATACTATTACATATATATATAATATAATGATGCACTATTAATGATACTGCATCTGATATTTTTAATAAGAAACAACTATGTATTTTAGTTGCAGAAATTGCCATTGCAAGCCATGACTTAGTTTTTAAGTACTTGTAGCTGCTGAGACTGGGGAGGTAAGGATTGTACTTAAAAGTTTTGTTAAAAAGGAAACAAATTCATTCTGGATCCTGTAATTTAGTTTGATGTAGAAGTTCACTACAGATCTGTTCCATGACAGTCAGTCTGGCATAAGTACCTGAAAAAAGTATTGACACCAGCAATCCTGGAAGCATTTCTACTTCGGTAAGTAAGCATTTATTTAGGACTACTTATATATATCCAGGACAAAAAGGGCCATGGTTACTTTATAGATTAGACATTATGAGCATTTGCACTTAGTAAATTTAAAACATTAGGTGAATTTGGTTAAGGGATCACTTTCCTTTTTGAGATAATGATGACTTAGAGATTTTGTTTCAATGTACAAAAGTATGTCCTTCCTCAGTTTTTGCCTTTGTCATTTTAGATTCCTCAGTCGTGCTGGGAAATTTCAGCTCCAAGTGCACAAATGTTTGTTCTGTGCTCCTCCTTTAGCTACTGGATTTTCCATAAAATAGTTGCCTGATCTTAGCACTTGGTATATCTTCCCCTGGATGTTTTAATTTTTCTCTCACAGCCCATCTTTTCCTTTCTTTTTCTTTTTTCTTAGTTAGGTAATTTTGGTATCTTTCTCTTTCCCCCGTTGTTCTAGAAAACTGAAGTAGTGACTGTAAAGTGTAACAATGTCCATAAATCTATTTCCTGAATTTTTTCTTTTCATAGACAGATCTCAAATATTTATATGAAAATTTTTTCTCCTATGGTAAAGAGTTGCACTCAGGAATGTACTGCTGCTGAAAGTTGCTTTGGGACACCAAGTGCTTAGCAAGATTTTGAGAGAGATTGAATATTGTTAAGGATATTGAGACAGTCTAATGCTTATGTTGTACCATAAAAATTCTATTAGTCTCCAACAGTTAAAAGTTAAACCTTGTAGAAATATCACATTTAAGACTAATGCTGATGTGTGGAAAGCATTTGAACAGAAGCTGAAAACAGGATAGACATCCTACTAATGTGTGTCTAATACAGTAATAGTACCTTGAGTATTGTGAGGTTTCAGTTCCGAGACCCCACAGAAAATATGAAAATCATTAAATAGGATTTATATACGTACAAGTATGTAAGTGTGGGTCGCCTACTGCCCCACCCCCTCAGCCCTGGCCTGACGCCCGCCTGTCCTGGGGAAGGGGCGCTGCAGGCTCCTCGCCTGCCTGCAACAGCTGTGCCAGGAGCGCTGGGCCACATTCCCTGCCCTGTGCCTCCTCCCCAGGATGGGCAGGAGTGTCACTATGGACATATCATAGGAGAAAACCTGCGAAGGAGTAAAGACACAACATTTGAAACGTGAAATAACAAGTTATTACTGTATTCCCAAAATAGCACAATCCTCTGTGGAGATACAGTAGATTTCCACATACCTACAGGTTTGCGCCTGGGAGCTTTCTGTGTAGCAGCCAACAAGCCTTCATGTATGGAAACTGATGCATATGTTTTGCTTGGCATTCCTTGAGCAGGAAGCTCTAATTGACAGCCAATAGCCATAGTCCCTCTTGCTGGTATCTCAGTAGGGATTTTCTGTTGAAGCAAAATTGACCTTCAGATTCTGGATTCACTTAAGGTACTTAAGTAATAGTAAGCATTTTATCCTTTAATAATTAATTACAAAATGAGTGACATCTTCTATACCACATAAAAAGAGAATGTTTTATTTCCTTATGCAATGTCAAGTCCCCCAGGATTTTACCTGAAGTCAAAATTCCTGCCTCCAGAGAGGGCTTTTTTCAATACCTCTAAATTGGGCTCACTTTATAGCCTGATGAAGGTGCTCACCTCAGTAAACCCCAAACCTCCAACCACCTTTCAACAAGCACTTGAAGTTAAGATGTCTTTGGAAGAGTTCTAGGAGCAGATTTGAAGGTTAAGCAATTAAAAAGAAGACTCTAATTCCTTGTTTTATTTTGGGCTTTGAGCAACCTGATCTAGTGGAAAGCATCCCTTTGCATGACAAGGGAGGTTGCAACTAGACCATCTTTAAGGTCCTTGTTCTAGGGTGATTCCACTGTGTATATATATTCCATATCTTTGTGGTTTGGCTTTGGTCTGCGAGGAAATTTCCAGCAATACCCCCGGAATACCCAGGTCACAGCTGCAGAGCCTTTGGGCTGGTTAACACTCTCTCCCACAGCTGCAGTATATAAAGCTTGAGAAGGGCTCCTGCGTGGCGTGGCGTGGCGTGGGTGGGTGCACGCGCGCGTGTGCACGCTTCAGCCCTGGGAGGGCTTCTGGTGGTTTTGGTTGGTTGGGTTTTTGGGGGGGAGGGGGGGTTAGGGGGTGGTTTGGCTCAGCCCCCAATTTCCCTCAAACCTTCACAGTCCTTTCTAACCCAAAGCATTCTGTGATTCTTCATTGAAGAAAATGTGGCTAAAAAGACAACACCCAGAAGTGTTTCGGAGGGACTACCTTGGTAATCATTGATGNAAGAAGACTCTAATTCCTTGTTTTATTTTGGGCTTTGAGCAACCTGATCTAGTGGAAAGCATCCCTTTGCATGACAAGGGAGGTTGCAACTAGACCATCTTTAAGGTCCTTGTTCTAGGGTGATTCCACTGTGTATATATATTCCATATCTTTGTGGTTTGGCTTTGGTCTGCGAGGAAATTTCCAGCAATACCCCCGGAATACCCAGGTCACAGCTGCAGAGCCTTTGGGCTGGTTAACACTCTCTCCCACAGCTGCAGTATATAAAGCTTGAGAAGGGCTCCTGCGTGGCGTGGCGTGGCGTGGGTGGGTGCACGCGCGCGTGTGCACGCTTCAGCCCTGGGAGGGCTTCTGGTGGTTTTGGTTGGTTGGGTTTTTGGGGGGGAGGGGGGGTTAGGGGGTGGTTTGGCTCAGCCCCCAATTTCCCTCAAACCTTCACAGTCCTTTCTAACCCAAAGCATTCTGTGATTCTTCATTGAAGAAAATGTGGCTAAAAAGACAACACCCAGAAGTGTTTCGGAGGGACTACCTTGGTAATCATTGATGGATGTCTTGGGGAACACAATGCCACTGCACACTGAGGTCACAGAATCACAGAATCACAGAATATTATGAGTTGGAAGGGACCCACAAGGATCATCTAGTCCAACTCACCATCTAACACCTGTGCAGAGACCGAGAGCACATCCCAGAGCGGTAACACCAACCTAGATCCCTCACAGTCTAGCAGGCCACTCCGAGCCGGAAGGGGCCCAGGATCATCCAGCCCTACACCCCCCAGCTAGACCATGTCACTAAGCTCCTCGTCCAGTCTTCTCTTAAACACCTCTAGGGACGGCGACTCCACCACCTCCCTGGGCAGCCCATTCCAATATGCAATCACTCCCTCTGTGAAAAACCACTTCCTAACATTAAGATTAAACCTCCCCTGGCGTAGCTTGAGGCCGTGCCCTCTCGTTCTGGTGTCGTCAGCCTGTCCTGCAAGTACCTTAATACGTATTAGCAAAGAGTAACAGCAGAGTTCTAGAAACGTCTTACTCGCATTTTTTAGTAGTTTAGGTCAAATGGTGTAAAAATTAGTGATGGTTAGTAATTAGTGATGGAGTTGTAGTAGATATTGCAAATGAAGGAGGAGTAAAAGTCTTAGTATTTTATCTGTATTTTTGGCTTTTTTCAAGAAATCTTTCCAGGATTATAGTTTTTGAGAGGTTAAACTCCAGTGAACTCTGGCAATAGTTGTGCAAGTTTTGAGGTAGGAAGTGCCATCTTTTGTATTTTTAATTGACAGCTTTGACTCTTAGATATGATATAGATATACTATAAATGTTAAAGAATGTTAAGTAACATAGGAATCAAACTTTGTTTTCTGATCTGGAATTTCTTTAATAATGGCAGTAATGAAAACATATGGATATTTGGTGATGCTCTGCCTTTTTTTGTGATAAAAAGAAATGCTATTGGAAATGAACAGGTTTTATAAGTGATTGTCTTATTGTTGACCTCTTTAGGTGTTATGGCTAAGAAAATCCTTGCTTTCCGAAATTGCAAAAGGATGCACCTAAACTGTGGCATCAGGAAAAATGGAAACTTGATCTCATCTTAGTCCTTTAGGATGGGGACTCAAGTAATTTTTATAGGGTTTTCTTGGTAAAATGTCCTGGAGATACTTGGTATTAGAGGCTCATTCAGCAAGCCATTCTGGAATCTCATACAACAAAGCAGCATTAACTATTTCACTTTCTTTGTATCAGAGTATTTTCTAGGAACCCTATGCATAATTTAAAAATCCTAATGTCTTCCTCTTGCAACAGATTATATTTTAGAAATCTGGAGCTTGATAATAGGCATCATGACATTTTCTCTTTCATTATTATCTCTGGAAATCAGATTTTTATAGACTGATAGCCTGTGGAATGAAATCTGTTTTTCTGTCAGAAATGTTAATCTCTGCTTTTGCCTGAAGGCTCATTATAACAATGGTGCATTTTAGAGAGTTTAAAATTCTGATTGCAAGAGTGTATGTGTATTTACAGCCAGCTACCAAATATATTTAATGGGTGGGGACAATAAAACCACTGAAACTTTGCGAGTTGAGACTCTCTAGAAATAATTCTCGTATATCTCTGTGAAGCAATTACAGAGAAAATGCTAATTATTCCCAACTGAGTCAGCCTTCCTTTCCATTTAGCTGTTTCTGCTTACTATGGTTTGTGTTGTGTACTTGGACCTTAGCAAAGCCTTTGACACGGTTTCCCACAATAAGCTTCAGGAGAAACTTGTAAAGCACGGGCTGGAAAGGAACATTTTATGCTGGGTCACAAACTGGTTGGAAGGGCGGGCTCAGAGGGTGGTAGTGAATGGTGCAACATCGGACTGGCGGCCAGTCACCAGCGGAGTCCCACAGGGGTCAGTGTTGGGCCCAGTACTGTT
>WEKX01023816.1:62171-96307 GCA_013390025.1 Pitta sordida
CACTAATTAACAAATTACTGTGTGGACAGTGATGTGATGGACAGAGTTTATACACCGGATTGAAAATGAGTTATATAAGTTCCTAATTAGGGAATTAATGCCATTGTTAATATATAACTCTGCTACGTGCTATCTACAAAACTCTTCCTCAAACTCTCAAAGAGCAAAATATTTTAGTTTCCTAGTTACATATGTGGGAGCAGAGGGAGCAGACACGTGAAGCAAGTTACATAAGGTTCCCTGAAAAAAGGCCTGTCAGAAGGAAAAGCTTATCATCGCAATGTAGCATTCTGCCCATCGGGCCATCAAGTACTTAATTAGCTACTAGGACTCCTGGAATGCAAGAAGTTCAATTAACTAGGATGATAAACCTGACCAAAACCCATCTGCAGCTGTAGTTGGAGTCAGAGAAATTTTGGGAAATGCAGCCATGGACTGGAAAACAATACAGGATACATCCAATTGTAGGGTACAGATAAAGGCCAATTTTTATTCACAGAAGATGGGTTGGTCATCTGTGTATGAACTGTGTGAAGGGGACAAGCTTGGGGGGTGATCATGGCTGATGGGATCGTGGGACTGATGGGACTAATCATGCAGTCATAGGTCATAGCATAGTTTCTGTTGGAGGGGATCTTTAAAGATATGATTGCCCAGCAATGAGCAGGGACATCTTCAAATATATCAGATTGCTTAAAGACCCATCCAACCTGACCTTGACTGTTCACTGGCATGGAGTATCTAACACCTCCTTGGACAACGAGTTCCAGTCTTTCACCACCCTCATCATAAAAAATTTCTTCCTTATATCTACTCTGAGTCTACCCTCTTTCTGTTTAAAACCGCTGTTCTGTCCTATTGCAACAGGTCCTGCTAATAAGTCTGTCCTCATCTTTCTTATAAGCCACTTAAGTGGTGAAAAGTCATGATTAGGTCACCCCCTAGAATTCTCTTTTCCAGGCTGAACATTGCCGATTCTCTCACCCTTTCCTCACAGAGGAAGTGCTGCATCCCTCTAATCATCTTCAAGGCCGTTATCTGGACTCACTCCAGCAGGTCAGTGTCCTTCCTCTGCTGAGGATGCAGTACTGGAGGATTCTCTGCTGGATGCAGTACTCCAGGTGGGGTCTTAAAAGGGCAGAGTAGAGGGGCCAAATCACCTCCCTCGACCTGCTGGTCACGCTGCTTTTGAAGCACCCCAGGATGTTTGGCTTTCTGGCCTGTGAGCACCCTTTGCCAGCTCATGTCCAGCTCTCGTCCACCAGTATCCTGGATTCCTTCTGTTTAGAGCTGCTCTCAATCCCTTCATCCCCCAGCCTGTATTGATATGGGTAGTTGCCCCAACCCAGGTGCAGGACCTTGTATTTCGCCTCATGACATTCCCATGGGCCCCACTCCTTGAGCTTCTCCAATCTGGTTAGCATTCCATCTCTTGGTTATGTCAACCACACCACTCAGCTTGCTATCACATGTTCAGACTTGCTGAGGATGCACTTTATCTCAGTGTCTCTAGGTCATTGATGAAGATACTCACCAGTCCTGGTTCCAATATGGACCCCTGAGGAACACCACTTGTCACTGATCTCCATCTGGATATTAAGCCAGTTGACTACTACCCTCTGGATGCGACCATCCAACCAATTCCTCATCCAGATGCTGGACATCCCTGCAGTACATATACTCTGGCTTCTTGCTGTAAACTTCTGATCTCACTCTCTTGTATGCCTTTTAGCCCAAGTGAGGAGGAAGGGGATACAAAAGGGGCTGGTGCAGTTCTGCACAAGCTGAAGTTGGCTGCTCCTCATCAGGAGCTTCCTTATTTTGTTCTGTCGTTCTGGTGAAGGGGAAGACCTACATGCACTGTACGTGTTAAATATGGGAAAACTGCTTGCATGTATCTGCAAACTAAGGAAATATCTCACTGCTCTTTAAAAAGTACTTGCTTTCTACTACTACAGCTTGAGCTAAGTCTGGACAGTATTCTCCAGGCAGTGTCTAGGAGCCATGTGTTAGGAATCAGTTATTTCATGGTATTATCCAGAGCAGTAATTTCCAGTGCAGGAATTTATTTCCCCCCCTTGGTGAGTGCCCTGTGGCTGTGTTACCAGACATGTGCTGAATCATGCTGCATGACAAGGAAGAGACCACATTGCTGCTAATAAGACCAAATCCACTCCATGGATAACTGTCTAAGTTAGTTAGGATCAAATGTTTCCTTATATTCCAAGAACTTCAAATGAAAAGGATACAAACCAGGTCCCAGTATGTGGCTGTTCTACTATGTTGGAAACACACTGTTAATGAGATGATCAGGAAACGGTATTAATCTTCTCTTTACTTTTTTTTTTTTTTAAGTTAAGGAATTGTACAGCAATCTGTAAGGTTATGGAAATCCAGATGCTTTTAAGTAGGATGATTTGGCTGATGATAATATGATAGTTTATCAAATTATGTTAACAGTAATTTCAGATTTGCAGTGTTAAAAGATACAGATCTTGCAGGCCTTTGCTGTGGCTTTGGAATTTAAACAGCTGGCATTTGCAATGCAGTAATGCCCAGATGCCCCAATTGTGGACCAGAAGTCTGTGTGCTACAAACCTTAGGAAAAGTGAACAATTGCAGTCAAGTAGCATGCTGTGTAATTGTGAAATATTTTGTCCTGAAGAAGCTCCTTATCTACCCTTGGACATATCAAGAGTCCAAGAGGATTTATGGAGCTGTCACTGGGGAGATAATGAATGCACACACATACAAAAGAGTGAAGACACTATAAAACTGTTAGCCTGCCTGGCAGGAGAATGAAGGAATTCCCTAACAGTGCTTTTAACTTATTTTTTCAATGCATTTTAAAATCTAGATTCCAGTTAAGTTCACTTCTATGTTGCCTGTATTGATGTTCTGTTTACGGTTTGCTGTCTACATCATATAATGTAATTTTTTCTTTAAGATAACTGAGAGTAGGTATGGGATAATGGGTATGGACAGACCAAGTTTGCTTCTCATGAGATGCCTTAAAAACAGAATGTCAGTCAAACCAGCCTAAGTCAGGCCAAAAGCAGAGACAGTCCTCTTAGCTAGAGATAGAGAAGTATTTGTGATACCAGCTTCAAAAGGGGCTGGGAGGAGACTGGTGGGGCTCATGTGCAGGCCATATTGATTGTTCAGCTGCCTTAGTTGTAATGCAATGGCCTTGTGTTATGGTGCTAAATGTGAATAATGTTCTCTCTCTCTTAGGGAAAGGATTACAGGAGGTTTGATGAAGGCACTTGAGCTGATAGAAGTCGTGGTGGGAACTGATTTAGAATTTTTGTTGCAGGAAAAAAAAGGTTTCACCCAGCACATCACATTTCTTCTCCATTGAAAGTGCTACTACACTTTGAATAGCTGGTGTGACTCATCATTGCTAATAAGTTAAAGAATAAGATAATGAAAAAAGTATACTGTACATGTACAGAGTGGTATTATGTGGTAGGAAGTTATTAAACATGTAGCATCTTTGCAGCTTATATTCTGAAACAAGTATTAACTGATTGCAAAAGCTTTTACAACTTGGTGTTTTCCCCCTAAGAGATTGTTAGGCACCGATTGTTGCAGAGTGTTTAAATAAACTTCCGAAGTTGGCTGGGAGGAAGTGGAGCAAGGGAAGCATGAGAGGAATCAACAGTGCAACAGCTTGTACTCAGCTGGATTAGGGAACACAGTAAGTACAACATAAACAGTAGCAAATATGGGATCAGCAGTTCAGTTAGAAAAGATCTTGTGGCTCTATTGACAAAACAGTGGCATGGGGAAAGACAAAAACAGGTGTGACCATGTGGGCTGGGGCTATATGGCGAGAGACAGATTTGCAAGCAATTTCTTTTTCTTGCAGTTTAGTCACTCTATTCCTCTGTGTTATCTGTGCTTTAAAAAACGTCAGTTGGAGAAGCTTGCCTGCTTTTCTTGTTTGCTGTTGTTGCATTACTAATTACTGCAGATCTAATTATGGTCACAGTGCTCAAAGCTTTCAGGCAGCTATTTGTTTGTGTTAAATCCAAGAAGTGAGAGCATTAACCAGTTCTCTTCATCACTGGGATGCAGAGGGAGAGGTAATTCTTTGTGTTGGGAAAAAGGCTCTTTTTGGAAGCATGAAGCAAAGCAACAGTGATAACCTGGATCTTCTCATGTTTTTGTTCTGGAGACTTGGAAGGCTCAAACACAAGGCAGCAAGTGACTTAGGTAGGACTTATCTGGTACAAATCTGTAGGTATGTACTTCTTCTGTAGTATAGTAGAAGTCTGTAGCTAGGATACATATTTACGCATTTGCCTTTCATTTTTTTACTGCTCATTTATATAGTCTCCATAAACGTCTTTGCTTCTCTTAAGGTTGGCTCTCTTTAGATTTACTTTTCAGGACTTCTTCCTGTCAAGGACTCCCTATAATCCTTTTTATACCCTCTGCTTTATCTACAAAGACTTACCTGGTTCAGCTGCCATGGAAAGCTTTTTACTCTATACCAGACCATATGACAGTTCTTAATGGGGCAGTATTTTCCAGCTTTCCCATAAGTATTTTCCAAGGTTTAGTTGGATCTTTGGAAAGTACTTTGAGACATTTTCGTGGGGGTTCTATGTCTCAGTGGCAGCAGTAACTGAAATGGACAAGTGCCTACACTGAAGTCAGGAAGCATCCTGGCATCTGTACAAGTGCTGTACTGGGACACACAGCATGTTCTGTGGATGTGTGAAATGTGTCTACAAATAAATATATTCTAAATAACATATATGTAGACTAAATACGTACATATATGAGGATTGTAATTTGAACATCCTTTGTGTACTCCCAGTTCATCATAAGCTTTCCTTACATTCTTAAGAGACTACTGAGAAGACAAATTATTTTTCTTTAAGCAATTCCCATACAAAAAAGAAGCTGTGCTTTCATTTGCCTTAGTGGCTTGACTAGCTCTCTTACCTTCTCTTCTTATTTGAGATTATCTTCAGAGATTTTTTGCATTACTGTTCAAAAATCTCTCAAAATATATTTGGGTGATCGGTATCATTTGAGTTGAAGTGCCAGTCTGTGTACTTAATTCTCAATATTTGAATTGATGGCCACATGAAGATGGCCACATAATTTAGATCTGTTCCAGCTGAAACAATTTTACGGCACAGGTAAATTTTGTCAGCTCATTCATCTGTTTTCTAGATCATTAATAAATGTTCATCTGCAACAATGAACTTCTTTAGCACCTCACCCTTAATCATACACTATGTTGAAATTTGACCATTTAATCTTCATTTAATCTATGGAAAGGGCTCTATAAGTCACTCCGATTACTTAATTCCCTTGATAGCCTTCCATCAGAGCTTTTCTCCATTAATCAGTGTCAGATCATGGTGTATGGCTGGAGAGAAGTGGCTGAAACTAAGAAGTTTGATGAAGCAGGAAGTTAAAGCCAATTAAACAATTTAACCACTTATTATTTACTTTGCTGAGTTGGCTTTAAAATTTTTAAAACTGAGTTAAACAATAAATGTAACCTTGTATTTGAAAGGAGAAAGCATATAAAAGCTGCTTTCAATCTCAATGTTACAGAAACGATTAAAAAAAAAGTAGAGTGTAATAATATTGCCAGTTTCATAAAGAAAAAGCCCTTCATGAGCATGATGGAAGTTACTGAGCCTCAGTCTGTGTTTCACCAGAACAAGTGGATGAGAATGTTTCTGACTAAGTATGAAATAATCGACTTCAGTATTGCATTCCGGCTTCCAACCTGTAAGGCTTTCAATAATATTTACAGCCAGGAATCCTCCTTGTGATGAATGGTCCAAGGGAGAAGATAAATATAGCCTAAACTCAATCTGGAGCTCTTAAATGGCAGATCCATGTCAGGGTTTTGGAACAACTTCTTGGTGCCAGTGGGCACCGCTGCTTCTTAGGAAAAATCTTCAAGGCTAAGGTACATGTTTGTGAACATAATAGATAAAAGAACTGTTCCTGGGCTCAAGGAGATCGTGAGCAAAAGTAGGTCTGTGCAAGACTGTGGGATAATCTTGACTAGTGGAGCAGAGAATATTTTGCCACTTTTGTGCCCTGGTCTTTTGTTTACGAGGAAAAGTGATGTTGGCTCTGTTTAGTGTATAACATCAGTGCATCATCACCCACTGTGTGCTTTCCTTGTTGTAAGTAATAAGACAGTGTACAAAGATATGAAATGGTTGACTGAAATTAAATGTGAGCTGTCAGACTGATGAGATTGGTTCTGTCAGAAGATGAAACTCTTTGTTTGGGAAGGTTGTTTCGGGTTTTTTGTTTTTAAATGGCTGTTCAAGATCTCAGCATGTTATCACACAGTGCAGGCATAGAACAAAAAGACTGTACTAGCTGTACCCTCCACCTTCACCCCAGAAGCCTGGAAGAACTGTCTTCACTTCCCCAAGCTATTTGGACTCTGTAAGTTCTATTATGGACATCTGTATCATTCCCTGGTTTGCAGAACTTTTTTTTTTTTTTTATGTGGAACACAGCATAATCTTGATGTACATCTCCTTGTGTGGCTCTTGGATATTAAATGTTGATGCAGGTATCAGTCACAAAGTACTGCATAGAAATAGTGTTCTCTGTAGCAGTTTGTTATATGTTTTTGGAACTACTTTTTGATGCAATATTAAAAGTATTCTCTGTATTTCATATAAAGATTCAATCCATATAAAGTAAATATAATGAAAGCTGCTTAAAACTTTTTGTGGTATGTCAAAAAAAACCCTTTTCCGTACTTTAATGCCTGGATGAACAGCAACACTTGAACTGACTCTGACACTGTCCAGGGGCTGGACATGAATTTGGTAGATTTATGTTCTGAAAAGCAAGTCAGTATGTGTATAATAAACTGAACTGGCAGCCTGGAGTGAAAATATTAAAGCATAAATAAAAGAATTGACTGCTAAAGTATTAAAAAAATACTGTTTTAATTCTTGCTTTGCATAACTAACAGGCAATTAACTTTTATTGACTCATGATGTGAAAAGTGATCAAGAGACAGATATTTTGCTTTGGTAACAGTCTGACAGTTGGGAAGAATGTTTTTCTTGACAGTTGATTAGGGGTTAAATGAGCTGTATAAAATTGGTAATTTCTGCTGCTCTCCCCACTTAGTATAACAGCTATTATATGAGGCATTTTTAGCATTTTTTCTTACATTAGTTGTAATGACTGACTTTAACCAATTACTCTATTGAAAGAACTATTTGTGACTGACAAAGATGTCTTTTTGGTATTCTCAAGATCTGCAAAAATGGCTGGTGCATATAGAACCTGCATCAAAGTATTTTTATGTATTGTGTTTGATAGATTTGAGTGTGCTCTTAAGCAAATTGCTCCTCTTAGGAAAGTGTGTGCTTGGTCTGATCATGTAACAGCTTAGATGGTGCAGAAGGGAGTGGCAAGCATCTCACACCTCCATAATGCGGTACCTGGCTGTGTCTATAGGGAATTACTTTGCACCACAGGACTGTTACCTCAGCTCCTGCAGAACAAGCAGGCATCTCTGTGAGACACTGAATTATTTGTTACTGGCTCAGAACAGCTCAAGTGTGTGTGTGGGGGCGACAGGGAGAGGTCTAATTTCAGGAAGGTGAGGCGGTGCCCTGTCCCACAGCCCAGCCCCTTGGAGCCTCCCTGGGCAGCCCCTTGTCCTATCACTACAAGCTGTTGTAGAAAGTCCTTCTCCATTCACTTCCTCCCACACCTTTTGCCCACTGTCCCCCCCCCGCCCCCTTTTTGTTTAAGCTCTTATTTAATGACCTTTAGTCTTTAACAGGCTTGATTTTATGGTCAGCTTAGAAGTAGCACTTGGATGTAGGTTAAAATATACCATGTCTCTCCAAATGAAAACTTCAACGACAGCACTCACACAGTTGTCTCAAAGAATAGTGATATGTAGGTAAGTACTTGGCAGTTTTTGTCGTGCTATAGAAACTAGTCCGTGTTTTGATAGAGAATGATGGTTTTGCAGGCAAATAATCAGACTCTTGGGTAAACAAGGTAATAGAGCTTCATCTGCAATAGAGGTGAAGAATTCATCTACTGGAGCGCTGCTGGCTGTGACCGTCTTACTGATGAAAGCAGCTTTTCACAGCTTCTTGAAAAGTGCTGTGCTATTTCCCTTGCTGTACTTCGAAGTGAATGATTATGTGAAAGTCCAGGAGTGAAATGTCTTTTCAAAATTTTAGATCAAAAGAGAAATGCCAGAACATCAACAGGAAATAAAACATTTTTATTGAATATCTGTGTAATATGTATGTTATTTTAACGACAATTGGAAAACTCTACTGTGGGAAATCACCACACAAAGTGAAACAAAATATAACCCACCTCATCAAAAATGAAGGTAAAATACGGCTAAAGTTGTCAGCTCGCGGGCCACGAGCGATATGGCAGGATAAAACACCCCAAACATTTCTACAAGATACAGAGAAAACCCACACAGAGAAACACTCAAGCAGGCAGTAAATATACACAAAGGCAACTAGGATCGTTCTACAGCATCAGATTCTAATACACACAGCTTTGTCAGAAAGGTATATGTGGCTTCTTTGAGGATGAAAATGTCATCTTGGTCACATGGCAGGTTCAGTCTCTGAGAATTGTCGTACCTTACAAACCAGTTTTAGGGTGACATTCAGTCTGGCAGTGTAGGAAAAGAAAGCATTAAGAATACCTTAACACAATCAGTCAGTCCTGGCTTTTTGAACCTGCAGCTATCCTGAATGAACAACTGAAAGCTGGAGACCATGAAGCTCATAGGCTGCAAAGCTGACTGTCTACTTCTTCTCTTTGGTGGGGTTTGGTCCTTAAGGATAAGATTTTAAAATATTCCAGCTTGATGCTTTGCATGTATGTGCCTGTTTCTAGCAGAAAATGTCTCGCTTGTGTTTTTTCTGTTTCATGTAAAAAAAGAAAGAAAATGGGTCTTGCAAGTCTCACTTTTGGAGGTGGGGAGAGATCCAGGTAATTATTCTCCTCCCACATCTCTGCTGCTGCTTTTACCCTCGAAGTACTGAAAACCAGTGGTGCTTGGCCACTTACCCCTCACACTGTCACATCTCTCCCAGAAGCAGAGCCTTGGGGGAGGCTGTGGAATTTAGTTTTCAGTGCACAGTTCTCCGATTACATTCGTCTTTGTTGTTTTGGTAGTTTCTGTCAGATACAGAATACTGATAAGAACATTAATGGTTAATTCTCATGCCTCCCTCCAAAAGTAATAGCATTTCCACATTTCTGGGGTAGTTTGCATTGTTGAAGATAATGAACTTGTCAAAGCATTACAAATATATTCACAGCTTGGAAAGATAAGCAAGGGGCCTCAAAGGACAGTACATGAGATAGAAGTTATGCCCTAAATGACTTGATGAGATGGTACAAGCAGAGATGACATGCTGGGTAGCTGTAAGATGACTGACTACATAAAGCAGCAGGGGTTGAGGGGAGTTGAAATGTAGAGTATTGCACAGGGCTTGACAAAATGCTGCGTGGTCAACCCATTCACTATAGCATCCTTGTCCCCCGCATAGCTCTCCAGTTCTAAATTGGTCCATAATAACTAGAACTGCTTGTGCTATGCGTTCCTTCGGCAGTGCAGTAGAAGGGAATGGCAGTATTATTACAATATCACTACGGAATAAATTGATTGCTATCCACTGAGAAAACTACATTTCTAAGCACACACGGCAGTCACAGTGATACACAGAGCAGTCTTTCAAGACTCTTATGGAATGACTAATAGCTTCATAATAGTGCCATTTACTACATAATAACATTTAAAACATTTAAAAACTCCTCCTGAAACGAGCATCTAGTATACAGAAGAGGTTGCTTCAGTTTTCTAGAACTTGTTCTTTGTTTTCACTTTTTTTAAAGGACAAATTAAAACTTAAGTATAAATAGTATATAAAAGGTCACTAGCTGTTCTCTTTTGGCTTACTTTGAAGTGCATTTAGAACTATGGCTAAATTTTGTCATCTTCTGATGGGATTACAATACTGTCTGTTTACCATGAAACTATTTTGTATAATAAACTCACGCGGCTGTGTCTAAAAAATATTCTGCATTCCTTCTAATCTGAGTATAATAAAATATTTTGTTACAAAGTCTAATGTGCAAACTCATTATAACGTGAAATTGTGGATGGAATTCACAGTATGCAAATTTTGTATAAAGGTGATAATGGAGAGCTACTCTTGTTTTCATGGCAGCATTTCGCTACTGCTGCATCTTCCTCCTCCCCCTCCCTGCACAACTTCTGCAATGGTCTGTCTTTGTATGTTAGATGAAATTGTTGCCTTCTATGGAACTGCTTCCTCAACTTTCAATCTAAAGTCATTTCAATCTGTTATGTGTTTGCTTTGGAATATATACAAAAAAATTGTATCCTGGCTTCTGGCTACATCTCCTTGAGGTCAGCCATGGAACTGCTCAGATCATGCAACTTGCCTGTGTAAGAAGTCTACCCAATTAGATTTGCCAGTGCCAAGATTCACTGTGGATATGAAGCATGTCATTAGAATGGTCCAGTTGAAAGCTCAGATTTAAGTTGTCCTTTAAGATGTCAGTGTAACACTACTAGTGCCTTACAAGTTGGATTTTTTTTTTCTGGAATGCAGACGATACAATAGTTACCCTATAATATATTATCAGCTCTCCTATATCTCAGTCAATTTACATAATTTAAAATAGAACATCTTATTAAAAACATCTAGATATACACAGATTAGGAAACGCTTACAACATACAAATACACAAACTAGAAATAAATTCTAAGCATACTGGTGGATATATACAACGGTGTGATACAATAAATAATTTCTGTCATGCTCTATCTACACATCATATTGCTTAAAAGAAGAGTGGATCTGGGGGGGGACAGTGGTGAAATGAAGCTCCTTTAAAAGGTGCTCTACATTTAAATTTGTGCAAATTAAAATCAGAATTTAAAAGTACAACTGATCTGTGTAAGGAACACATGGCTGGAAATGAAAGGACCCATATTACTGAGGTATTTACAGATACTGGCTAAAGAGCACTATGTGGGCAAATGCAGAAAGGCTTCTTCTTTTTCTTCTTCATAATTTAATTTAATTTAATTTAATTTACTTCTTGACTGCCAGCATGGCATCTACCTCCTCCTCGGGCTGTAGGGTGTGCCACTGTGCAATGGGCCGCCGGGGGTTGGCCAACATGTCTGACCAATGCCGCAGCTCCGCTCCGGTGCTGTTGTAGCCCACAAAGACTTTCCCGATGGCATCGTTCTTGCCAATCTTGTCATAGTCCAAAACAGTCACAACAATTTGCACTTTCTGCAGTGAGACAGAGAAAGAGAAGTGAGTGTGACCATAAGGGGAAGGTGGACAGGTATGAATGTGGGGACAGACAACCACAAAGGAGAAGACACGAAGGGAGTGTGTGACAGCTGGAGCAGATTCCCCTACCAAGAAGCAAGTTCAGACTTTTGTCCTTGCTACTTGTGAGCCTTCCAAATAAAATTAATTTTACAACCTCCCTGTTAATTTGAAAGTTGCTCTCCTGCATTGAAGAGCTTCATATGGAAATCAAGGTTGATTGTTTCTTCCTTTAACAGTTTAACAACTTACAGGTAAGCTAATTCAAAAGTTGTGCAATTTAACACATCATCATTGTTTAAGTAAATAAATTAACAGCTAAAGATCAGAAATGGCTCTGCCCCAAATGAATGTTTGTAAACTTGTACTCTATTCTGTTAGTTTCCTTTCTGCTTCTAAACAGCTCTTACCAGTTCAACCACCTACCTAGTCAGGTACATTAAAATTAATTCAGAAGATATCCCTTATGGTTACTATATACATATACTCCCCCCCCCCCCATACATGTACTCATCTGCATGTGTGTGCACATGTGTAAGAATGTGTGTATACTGTCTATATTCTGTATATTTATAAAGAAGTCTAGAATACAGGCTGCATGCTCAGAGGCATTGGAAAAGCTGTATAAACTCCACTGTCAGGGCTCTGACACACCAGCAGTGCCTATGACTGAGCTGATATTTGAGTGCCACTCCCGTAGGAACAGTGACCTCTGGCAAACTACTCCCACAAAGTCTGTGCGAGCCCATCTGTCACAGCTCCCAGACAATTTTCCATTCATTTAGACTGGGGCACACTGGGACGTATTCAAGCCAAGCACTGGGTATGCATTTGTGTGCACATGCACACATTCCTTTCCTTCCAGTCTTTATTAAATTAATTTGTCAAAAGAGCATAAACAGCTATTCCTTCAGTGGAGTGGTGTTCTTTCCCAACAGCACCTAAGATGTTCACAGCCTTGGGCTGATTCTACTAAATTTTAAGTGCTTCTCCTTATAGAGAGTTATTTTTAAAGATGAACCTACAATTCTTTTCCTGATTCCTTCCTATAGCATGAGCTCCTTGAAGAGAAGGAAGAAATGGCCTGAAACACATTTCTTCCAAAAACATCTTTTATTCTCAAGAATCAGGTTTTTAAATTTAAGGCTTTAACTATATCTACAATCTGGACTTCTTATTAGAATGATTAATTTCAGTGCTTGTAATAGGATTATCTTTTAGAAGGAGCAAGGCCAGGCTCATGAGGTTTATTTTATAAAGTCCATTCCCTTACAGGATTGTCTGAATCACTGAGCCAGAGAAATAGATGATTCCAACAGACACTAAAGTGTTTATATAGTTGCTGATGACAAAAGTGTACATCAGACTCAAGACTCTCCCTCTCCAGAGCACTCACAATAAAAGGCAACATCCTGAAGCAAGTATTTCTAGATGCCAAAATCATGTTCCAATGTCGCTGTTTGCAATACACTCACTTTTTTTAAATGGTACCTCCCCAGACAAGCAGTTATGTTTTAGATGCATCATACAGTGACGCATATAAAAAGTAAGCATAAGACTTGTTTTTTTGCAGTACAACAAATGCTTGCCTGCTGTACCAAGAACCTTAGGGTAGTTACTGATGGGAATTTTTGTGTGTGTGTGTTAATCGTAAGACAAAAATGAGCATTGTAAATTAAAAGCTTTTTCCTTCTATAAAGATGAAAGAACAGCTAGTTTGGATGATTAACTTGGAGATGATTCTCACCTCGTGGTCTCTGGCCTAAACCTAGAGAAATGTGAGCATAAAGTGAGCATCTCTTTGCCTTTGTACCATGTATTATGGGAGCATCTGCACTGTAAAGCCCAAGAGGTGCTAGTAGAAAGAACCAACTCTCCTAATAAACACTTGGATTAGCAGTTCTGCAGTGTGATTAAGCCCTTTGGCCTGAGAGGGCCTGGAGACATTGCTGCCTACAGAGGCAGTCTGTTGTATTGTGGTAAAATTTTGTGATTTGTGATTTGACTTCACAGTGGTGTTCGCCTGTTACCCTTAAAAACACCACTTTCTTTCACTTAAGAGCCAGAATCCATAGTCACTGTTAAATTGCTGAAAATGTTAATGCTCATTTAAAATTACATATATGTAGTACTATTGAACTGCTTTCTCTTCATGACCTCTCTTCTCTTTCTTCTCCAACAATCAAGAAACTTGTATAACCATTATTTTTTATTTGACTGTGAAAGTTTGCTTAATGACTTTTGCACGACCCACCCCAAAGTCACAGTGATTCTTACCATATTAAGTCTAAGTATTATTTAAAACATGTTTTTCTAATGATGAAATCACTTCAGTATCCATAATGAAATACATTCTAAATATAGTCTTTTATAACTAATTTAAAAAAACATTTGGCACATGACCGAAGTCTATAATTGCGGATTTAAAATTGGGGCTATATACTCAAGCAGGTAGCCATGAAGTCATTATCATAAACTTAAAGTAGGAACAGTCACTGTTCCTACTGCCTCCCCTCTCTTACAAGCCACTAAATGATGTATTCCCAGATTTCTAATTATGGTCATTCAAACTGGGAGGCCTCTAAGAGGACACTTTCTCCACTCAGCTCTACCCAGAAAAGCTGTTGTATTGCTTAACATTTCCATGGTTCTGAGGCTCCATGGTTGGGTGGGAAGCCAGCATACTGTTCTTTTCCCACTTGCCTCCTGAGATGGTTAAGAAGCACTTCTCTCTTGTGATAAAAGGCTGGTCAGCAACAAAAGAAGTTAAATTTCCCACATGAGAGATTATTTGCCTCTCAGTAGNCCACAGGTAGGTAACAAAAAAAAAATTACACAATGCCTTATCCTGGTATTTCCCACTGCTAATGTAGGTGACTTTCAGCTCACTGTGCTCATTTCCGAGACCCTTAATTTTAGGCACTGGACAACCGTTGGAGCTCTCCTGAGGCACCAAGAACACAGGTACTGCAGTACTGACCCCTGAGATTCTCAAATGCCTTTTTCCAAGGGATGTAGGAATCACTGAAAAAGTTGTCATAGTGTAGTGAATAACTCCAAAAACCCGTTGTGGATGAATTAGATGTTTTACTTAACAAGGAAGCTGTGATGCATTCAAAAAAATAGGGCCAATAAATGCATAATGAACACAATTTAACAGATGACAGCAATTTATTCTTTAAAATAATTTGGAGAAAGTACCACACACGCCTTGTCTTTTATCCCTATACCTTTTTTCTGGCACACTCCTTCACTATCTGCCTTTGGATTTTTTTTCCCCCAAAATCTATTTCTGTTGACAGAAAATGTCAGTTACCCATTTCTCACTGATAAATCAAAGCTTCATAAGTACTTCGCATTTTATAATTTCCCTCTTGAAGCAGTCACACTCATCTAATACAGCACAGGGCTGGCACCTAGGTGCTAATGAAGGCATGCACACATGATAATTAACAAGATTCCTGTTAAATATTTATAAGGGCTGAGAAATGGAATGCAGAGAGAAGACAAAACACTGTTTGACATTACCTGAATTTGCTCGAATGGTACTTCAAAGCTGAAAGACTCGTTGTAGTAGGGATTCAGAGTGTTCTTTTTAATTGTAGTCTTTTTCTTCTTCAGCCTCTTACCATTCTGCATCAGATGGATCTTCACATAGGGATCTAAGCATTCAAGATAAAAAGTAGAGCTAAGAAGGATAGTTCTGGGTGTTTTCTACAAATTTTATTCTTACACATGTAAGAGTAGATTAAAAAAAACCCAGAACCTTTACAACTTGTATTTTAAAAAAGTCTTAATTTCTACTATAGAAAACGTCCTGTATGATCGTGAAGCATTCCTGATGGAAGAAACAAAATATGTACAAAATATTTATTGCATTATCTCCTTAACATTGCAAAGGAGAGGCGAATTCCATCTAACTGTGTTCCACAGCTCATTAACCATCCTGGAAATGCTTTTACTGTAACATTATTTATTTACTTCAAGCAATTCTTAGGAAGGGGTTGTGGGGTGGTTTTCCCAAGACTGGTGAGTGCTGCCAAATGCACACACAGTTGGGTACAGGGCTGGGTTGGCTGGACACTCTGTAACAACCTTGAAAATATTCCCATCACTCCTTGGACAGGTGCTGCGCCATGGTTTGCCTGTCCTGACCTCCCTGCTGAGCTGCGACTGACGCAGCGCAAGGTCTATGGATCTGGTGCATGGCCAGATTGCACAGCAGGAAGGCACTCTGCCCCTTCAGTAGAAGTCATCTACCGTAGTGCTGCATGCAGCCAGAGTAAGGTGGAGGCCATGGTATCAGTATAATTTACAAATTGGTTTTGCCCCTCTCTATCGAATTTCCCTTGTTATTTTGAACAACTTCTCGTGGAGAAGTAACAGAACTCATTTGGTAACTAATCAGGTATTCCTTGTGCAAGCAAAACTTTCATGGACATTTTACAGTGGTGAAGAGGTATCTTGGTGATTATCATTTCAATGGAAATTTTGCCTGCTTAAAAGAATAGTGCTGTCAGTCCTTATCTGTAAAAAAGCCATGTTCTTGTTTAGAGAATGAGCTAGCATTCTTAAACGGTGGTGTTAATTAACAGTACATTCACTAAGCTCAGTTATTTTTCTGTTTAGGCTTACCAAAATGCATCTCATCCTTTTCAACAACCTGTATGGTGCTGTCACCAAAATTTGGATAGGTACTTCTTTGGCTTTAGGCAGCTGACCTGTGATGCAGATCAAAGCAAGCCTTATCTCAAGTGAGCTGGTAGGGGTTCTATAAAGTGCCTGCCAGCCACAATTCATCTGCAGCATAAAGTAAGAGAGTCTGAATGCAAAACTATCAAAGGGCTTCTCCTTTACTTACTGAGAAGGTAGGTTGGACTAGATGATCTTCAAGGTCTTTTCCAACCTTATCAATACTGTCATACTGTGAGAAAAGACTGGGGCTGCAGAAGAATGATGAACACTGCACTTACTATGAGCAAACCATGCTTTATGACTGCAATGAAATTAATGTTTAGAAGAGTAATCCACTCTACTACAGTGAAAATATGCCTTTCTGTGGAAGACGCAGATGTTTGGAACAGTTAAATTACTGGAGTGATTTGATCATGGTCTACAGTTCTTCCGAAAAGAAACTAGACAAATTCTACCTTAGAAATAGGCACATATTTTAGCACACTAAGACCGAAACAACTGGAATAGCTTCTCAGTGTATGTGGTGAACTCTCCGTAATAGAGGGTTAAGACTCTTTCCCCCTCAAAAGACTCAAGTTCAAACAGAAATTAAATCTGTATAGGTTTATGCTTGAGGCAAGACTGTAAGGGTTTCTTGTGGTTGCACAATGTATGAATTAAGGAGTATCATGTGAAGAACAAAATGCTAGCAAAAAGCCAACAGAGGTCTATTTCTTTTTTAATACTGAGTTCAACATCACTACATACAGGGTTTCAAAGATAGAAAACAGGCAAATCTGGAATCCTTCTGATGCCTAAAACCCCAGAAATATGTGAAAAACCCCCAAGGCATCATTTAAACATTAGCTGATATATTTTTGCTGAGGCTCCATGCAAGAATGCAGAACTTTGTTAACATGAAAACGATGGTTTAGTAATAGGTAAAGTGAGTTCTACCACTCACTAAGGAAGTGAGTGGTAGAATGTTAACATATGAAAATGAGATAGGATACTGTTAAAATATAATTTGAGTAACTAGAGTAAGCTGGAAGACTAAACAATAAAGTAATACACTACTATTAGGGGGATAAGAACAGAATAATTCTATTAAAATAAATGTAGGCAATATAAACCAATCCTTACTGATCTGTACTTATGTACAGACAATATACAGATCTGATGATCATTCTCATGTCCACAAGGAACTGTGATGCAGAAACATTCCTATCTTGAGAAACAATACATATTTATGAGAAAACTATTTTTAACATGAAATCAGTGTATGTGAATTCTTGTACGTCTGTGTGTATGTTGACTTTAAATTACATGCTTCAATTGACTTTCTATAGTTCCTGTCTTCATGCTGGTATTGGAGCAAAAACTGACCCCAGAAGATAGATTTCTGTGGGTTCTTTTGCATGCCCAGATCAGTTTATTCCGTTTGGCAGTCTGAGGATTTGAGTTATGCTCAGTAAGGTGCCAAGTGTTTAGTAAGAAAAATTCAAATGGTATCACTGTAGTGCAGAGTTGTCAGTAGCAGAAGTACCAAATGAGCACAGAAGGGGGAATAACATATGATAAAATACTCTTTTTTTTTATCCGAGGGTAAAATTGTCATGCTAATCAAAATACAAATTTGATATCACATAACTGAAACCATATTCCTTCTTTTCTTGTTTTAGAGGAAAGTACTAAATAATTTTACTCATCACAAACATTTAAAATCAGAACAGGGTGTCCAGCTCAAGTAAATGGACTATTAGAGATTTTGGCTGAGTTGATTCTCAGAATATATATTTAGTTCCTACTTTTTGAAGTGTCCTGGTCTTCTCTAATTCTTCCCTCTTCTTATTCTTCTGTGCCCCACATATGAGCCTCTTTACCACTGCATTATCTTCAGTGACACTCTTCTGTACTCCACGACACTAATTCCCTCAACTCCCCAGTAATCTATTTGCTTGCAGTCTACACAGAAAACCTGATACCTAAGCACAGACTTATGACTTCATGAACAGATCTCTGAAAAAGACAGATTCACTTCCACCAAATAACTGAAGCAGAACTACTTGGAGTCAATTACTGGAAGAAGGGATGATAACCAGGACCTTTGGGAAGTGCCAGTATTCAGTGATTTTTGCAAGATAAGGTTTAGTGCTAATGGAAACATCTCTCCTCTCTACTTGCAACGTAACCTCAGTGCTGGCACCATTACTCACACTGAGTAATACTTTAATATGTAAATTCTCTCACAATGATAAATTGCCTGTTAAGTGCCTAACCTGGGCACAAAAGGCAGAACACTTCCCACCAAGTAGAAACGTTCATCTAATGCTAATGAAAATAAATAAGCATCTATTTATGTACTCTGGATAGTTATCTTACTCCAGAGTAAATATCTATCTTTCACAGAATCACAGAATTAGTAAGGTTGAAAAAGACCATAGAGATCATCAAGTCCAAGTTATTACCTGTTACCTAACGTAACCTGTTGTCATCCTGCTACCAACACCCATCCTACCTATAACACACTACCCTAATAGTCATGCTACCAAGTACATCATCCAACCTTTTCTTAAACACCTCTAGGATTGACTCCACCACCTCCTTGGGCAGCCCATTCCACTGAGAGATCACCCTCTCTGCAAAAAAGTTCCTTCTAATGTCAAGTCTAAATCTCCCCTGATGCAGTTTAAGACCGTGTCCTCTTGTTCTGTCACTGGTAGCCGCAGAGAAGAGATCAACCCCACCTGGCTACAACTCCCTTTTAAGTAGTTGTAGAGAGTGATAAGGTCCCCCTCAGCCTCCTCTTCTCCAGACTAAACAACCCTCTCAGTCACTCCTCATAGGGCTTATGTTCCAGCCCCTTCACCATCCTTGTCGCCCTTCTCTGGACACGCTGAAGGATCTCAACATCCCTCTTAAAGTGAGGAGCCCAGAACTGAACACAGTACTCAAGATGTGGTCTAACCAGTGCTGAGTACAGGGCGAGAATAACTTCCCTAGTCCTACTGACAACACTATTCCTGATGTAGGCCAGGATACCATTGGCTTTTCTGGCCACCTGGGCACACTGCTGGCTCATGTCTTTAGTCAAATAAATTGTACCCCAACGTATTAATTTCTCTCCATGGGTGAACATCACGGGTTTTTCAACCAGTTTTATTCCTTTCAAGTAAACAGGGATTCAGAAGAGGAAAAGATGGAACACAAGAGTGAGTGCTTCTCAGTGGGTTTTAAGACAAAAAATTAACTATAACGATTAGCAAGCAATGAAAAATAATTTTCCATATAGGTAGGAGAGAATTCAGTACACAATTTCCATTTGTATGTATCTTCAGCAAAATAGCATCAACAACATAGTTGGCTTGGGATGATTTTACTACAATGGTTTATTCTGAATGCAAACAGAAGGACAGTGCCCATCTTTTTTAAAATACGTAATTTTAAGGCTTCTGTAATCTAATCAAATACAAAAAGAAAGCATCTAGAAGTTAATACATTTGAAAAAAATACTACTAATAGAACTGGTGTACAATTATACTCCTAAGACTGGGGGAGGGGGCGGGAGCTTAATGGTTTAAATTTAAAAAATCCCATGCAACTCTATGCCTGGGATCAGAGAAAACCCTATACGAGCCTTGAGTAAGCCTAACATGATTAAGAGGAAAAAAAATTGAGCCAGATGAACTAGTCATAGATACAGCTGAATAGCTTCATGTGATGAAACACTGTAATGAGATGTTCTCAACTAAAACGTAGAAACAGAGAAGAAATACGGTGCCAGAATTGCCTCCAGCTGTCTTTTTGTCTCCAAAATGTTCGAGATAACTGGGTGCTTGTTAGCACGTGTTTTTTCCATATCAGAAGAAAATTTATGCCCAACCCATGCCAAAGCACACATCACTGACATTTAGAGCAAAGGTGTCAGCAGGCATTCCAGGAAGCAGAATTAATTTCTTAAGAGCTTGGAAATCAATTCAAGAAGTAAATAAATCAGGTTTGGAAATGCAGCTTTACAAATACAGTGAATCCCCGCCACATCGCGATCTCTCCTTTATGACCCTGCCCATTTGCGAAGCAATTTTTTCGCAGTCCAGCTTCCACGGTCTGCGAGTTTCCTCAGAGCACGCACGCGCAGTCCCTCTGCTTTGCTGAGGGGCAGTGCTGGCTCTCCCTGTGAGGCGGGATGGGCCCGCCCCCTGGGGAGGGCACGCAGGGAGGGCGCACAGTTTCTCCGGCTATGCCTGGCGTTTAGATCCCCGCTGCAGCCCCAGCCCCGCAGCAGGCCCCGCCCTGCAGCAGCCCCAGCGGGCCGGCAGCCGCAGCCCCGCAGCAGCCCCCACCCCACCGCAGTCCCGGTGGCCCAAAATGCCATGCCGGGATGCCGTGGGCACGTGCATTTGGGTCGGGGTGGGTGAGCTGCAGCGCGGGACTTGGGCTGTGGGAGCATGGCCACAGCAGCCCGGAAAAGCCAACAGATTCTTCAGGGGGGCGGTGTGTGTCTCCTGAGTCAGAGTGGGCTCAAAAACAGTTCCCTTTGCTCCCCTGTGTTGACAGTCTGAGGGGAGAAGCAGAAAACGGTCTGCAGCGCTCTGGAGTGCCAGGGGGTGGAGCAAGGGGCGTGGCCTGCATGCATATTAACGACCTGCACTTCTTTGCGAGTTTAGCGTTTCACAAGGGCCATGGCCTGTCCCATTCCTCACGAAGGTCGGGGTTTAACTGTAGCAGTGAAAATGCAGTTAGGACAGAGATTACTTGCCGAGTGGATTGTTAGTTATGCTAAAGAGCCATAACCACTCTCATACTCCCATCCCGCAACAGAGCAGTGAGGTGGAAAGTGAGGAGCTTAGACCAGAGCTAGAGAAGGGCTGGATTCAATACCACACCCTTAACCTATTCCTATTCTGTGCAAACAGGCTTCAGATGAAGCTCTCTTGGTGGGCAGTGGGGAGGGCAGTCTTTTAATACAGCAAAGAATTTTATTTCCTATAGAGACTCTGCCTGGGATGAAGGCTGACAGCATCAGCAATACCTCCTGCCTTCGGAGAGTAACAGCAGCATATGTCAGAGCTGTGCTATGGAAAGCAGCAGGGCTATAAGAGCAAAGTAAAACAGGAAGAACTTTTCTGGGAGTTCTCACAGATTTGTTGATTTTTCCCAAGAATCGTAAGACATGCTCCCTCTGTGGGCACATAAACTCTTCGTCCCAAGAAAGGGAGAGATGATTCTCACAATGCCTGTGGCATCCAGGCCACAGATAATTTCCCCTGACTTTTTTTCTTGTGTTTATGCATGCCTGGATGAGAGGGGTTAATTGAAGTCTCTGAAATAATGAGTTTAGGGTGATATTGTGTCTGGATTGTCTAAACCAGTCTTTTTCAGATGAATGGAAAACTTCGAATGGAAAGAAAAGCCAGAGGGGGAAAATATGTTATATGTGGAAAAAAACCTATATGGTAAAGCGACGAAAAAGGAATACAGGTGCTGTGGTACCTTTTATGCTGCTTGAAAGTTATACGTATTTTCATATTAACTGACACAAGCTCTTGGGCCTTCCACCTTCCTCCACAAATGAGCAAATTAAAATTGGGCCATTATTTTTAAGGAGCAGCTGATATCTCAAGAGAAATACTGGAGAACACTCTCATTAAAAACAATTCTCTTGGCATAAAATGTATAGTTTGTAATTCTTTTCCTTATTGAATTTCCTTAAAAACAGGATTTTTTTAAAGCTTATTTGCTACATAATATCCAATTCTCAGCTAATGTTGATATTTAACAACTCTCATCATAGTTTCCATAATGCCACCAGGCTGCAGATTATCTGATGTTGTGGGCCAAGTCTTTAGCTGTAGTTAAGTACTTGAGCAACACAAGGGAGAGGTGGGTAGCAAGAAGTATTTGCTGTAGGCTCCTATGCAGCATCTATGCCATTCCTGACCCCAGCAAAATACATTTTAAAATTGCTCTTACTAAGGGGGCTGATCATTGGGTGGTGTGCCTGGGAGATTCACCCAACACCAGCAGGTAGGGTACTGGCTGTGAATGGTGTTGAGAAACTGCAAGCAGTCCAGATGGGTTGTCAGAATGGCCATGACAGCTGTGAACAGTTTAGTTAAAACGATGTGTGTTACACTTGCTAACGCCTCTCTTTGCCTTATGGGTGGACTGCTCCAGACACAGTGCACACACATGGGCCCACTCCCATCAGGTCCCTTTTGTGCTCATATTATATGTCATAGTGTAACAAGTTAAATGACTTTGGATTTCATATTTCCATCAGCATCTTTAAATGAAGATGCTGTAAGACAGGGTAATTTACAAATTAAAATATTTGTAATTTCATGTTCAATAACATTAGACAGGTTCTCATAGGAATAAAGGAGTTCAGGAATCCATTTATAGTGGGGAAGAAGGGGTTGATATTTATAAAAACTAGCAAAAGCCTGCCTATAATGAAAATGGATAGTGAAGCAAAGTAGTCTTAAAATAAAAACTCTTCACTAGTGTGATGAATGTCAAGTTGCTATTGAAATGCTGAAATCAGAGAACCAGGGAAGTTTGAGAAGCAAAACCAACAGCCAGCCAATGATTCCCTCACCCAAAAATCCCAAACTGATGTTGCTGAACATGCAGAGCTGACAGTGGAAACAGAAATGTTCAGAGTGGCCTAAGGACTCTTCAGCCAGCTCTCAAGTCTGCAATTCCACCCACAGCGCTTCCAACTAGAACATAACAACAAATGTTATAGTGCCAGATGGGGAAAGTAGCAGGAAAAAAAAAAAAAAAAGCCAGAACTCTTATTTAAAAACAGCACAAATTAGTGCTTATGAGCTTATGATTAGGTTTACTGCCGGAGCAAGGGCAGCTGATCTGTCACTTGTATCCAAGGAGTTCATTTCAATACAGTTACGCACAGGCAAAACAAATAGTTTTACAAAGTGCAACAAATGGGGCTGAACCAACAGGAAAATGCACCTTGAGTTTTGGCTGTGGTTAAACACAGACTACTCTTGTGGAAAAGCAAAGCAACTCAACCAAGCACCTTGTAAATGTGATTACATGAAAACTATATGCATCAAAGCAGTAAACCTTGTTCTGCTGCGTTTCACTGAAAGGGAAGAACTGACAGCTCATGAAGCCTGAATGTAGTTAGGAGGGGAAGAGATAGCATGGCATTTTAAAGCATACTGGAGAAGGGCACCTCCAATCTTGGATAAGAAATAAAGAAATAAAAAAGCATATTGTAATGTCATGCTTGTATACAGATAGAATGATTACAATAGCAACTAAGATGAAGGAGGCGCTTATACCAAATGGTGGAAAGGCATTAATTTGGGCTGCTGACATAGACAGGCTCTCCAATACAGAAATCCAGACTGAAACCAAAGCGAGCTGGTAATATCTCAGGCAGCAAATTCCAGCAGACTGCTGAGTTAGAATTGAGGTAATGCCTTTTGACAATATAGAAGAAAAAAAAGGCAATTTTTATTTATTAAATTCATGGCACTGAAAATACTGGAAGATAATACATAGAGGCTTAGAGAGATTCAAAAGACTGTCCTCAAGCAAACTGGGGAGGAGGGAAGGGGGAATACACATGGACTGCAGAATAACAACAGGCAGAAGAGTGAAGCAGAAGCACAGAATGCAGAACACCCCAAACAACCCAAGGTTAAAGAGCAGACCTTGTGAAATGTTTCAGCAGAAAACAACAGCAGCTAGGTACATGGTGATGTACTGCACCGGACTGTTAGTAAGTACCTTAAAGTCCTCCAGATCTGAGCTGTTTTGGAGGCAGAACTGCCCAGCCTCACCAAGGCACGTGATGCCAAGTGGAGGCTGCAATCCCAAAATCAGGCTGAAAACGTGAGCACATGGGGAGCATCAGGTGTCAAAGGCTGGGGTTTTGAAGGGCAGACACCTGGGTGGAGAGCTGCCTCAATATGCCCGGTCAAAGTAGGATGGAGAAGAATTACACTTCATGTTTTCAAGTCTCCACCGTTTTCCTACAGCTGTGCCTGCTTAGCGTTTTTTGGGATTATCTATTTTCTTTTAGAATATTAAGCTATTAGACACAGACTTTTGTTTTGCACTCCTCTTCTGCTGATAGCCAAGATGTTAAACTGCTTATTGCTAATTGAGGAATTGTTCTTCAGAACTCTCTGTTGGCTAATGGAGTCTGCCCCTGCCTGTCCTGTCTGGAGCTCCTTTCTCTTCTCCCCTCCCTCCTCTCCCCTCGCCTGCCCACACATTCCTGAGGAGATATTTACACAACTATCTCCTGTATTAAAAAAAATTCCTGGGTTCCCGGGTTTAAACAAATGTTGTGGGGTTTTTTTTATCCGGAGGCGGTCGACACTGAAACATGGGAGCGGGGCGCAAGCTTTGCCAGTGCCAGTGGGCTGGCACAGCTCTGCACAGCTGGCCTGAGCCACCGCTGCACCATGCCATGTGTGTCCCATGGGAGGGAACATGGTGGGGAGGGCTCACTAGTCCATACAGCCCCGCGATGCCTCCTCCGCCTGCTGCAGCTGCCGCAGTGGCAGCAAAAAGCCCAGGACTCGCTGCGGTGGTGTCGTGGGCTCAGGAACCCCTTCATCACATTTCATGGCTGTGGCAAAATACTCCTGCTATGGAATCTGGGTCTACATTTCCTACCTCTTGAGAGAGTAAGATGAGGTTGTGAGATATGTGAAATGGGTCCTAAGTCTGCTCTGCTCAGAAGAACATTGTATTTTCTCTGCTCATTTCAATTACTCAGTGGAGTGAAGACTAGTGCCAGGTCCAGACTTCGTGAGTGTCCTCATTCACCTTTCCCATGTGATTGTCATCTTTGACCCTCTGCTCCAGTGGATATTTACCGAATATACCTATTTGCCTTCATCCTGAATGATGGTGGAAAGGCATCAACTTCAGGAATCCCAGTATGTGATGTTTCTAAATGGTGGTGCGAACATCAAGATTTTAGGGCATTTGAATGAAAGAATCCCAGGGGGATTGGTTAGTCAAGAATTTCCATTTGCATGGCAATATTTTTCTGCGCTTTCAGGCTTAAATAGCTAGGAATGAAAATTACTGTGCCATGTGGAGACAAGGGTGAGGAAAGACACACAAAAATAACTGGAAGAAAGTAAAAAAAATCAAACCGAAACAGGGATGTTTTTCATGTCACAACACGATGTGTTTTTCATGACACAACTACTGTGTCAGTAGAAAGACCTGACTGAAGTGTAGATGACACCTATTCAAAAGGAGTATTTTGCCAAGGCCAAGCACTGAGACAACTTTACTTAGTACAAATGTTAAGGAGACTTAGTGCAGTAGGGAGTAACCTTCCATGTCCATCTCTTTGTTCTGAAAACAGCTGCCATGGGTTTTTTTCCCCTTCCATAAAGTTCTGACTGGTAACAAACTTGCTCCTCTTTTGGTTACTTCCCTTCTTCCAAAAACACACCCCAATTGTCCAAAGACCCCAATTGCAGCAGCTGTGAGTCAAAACAAGTCCTAATCTCCAGCTGCATGGAGGACAGATAGGCGTTCCAGTATATGAGAAATAAAGAAAACCACATCAGTGAGTGCCAGTGTTCACTCAAAGTAATGAATTATTCAAACCTGAAACATAGAGAAAGTCTATTAAAAACAAAAGCTGGTCTAACTAGTGTATTAGCAATTGACTTTAGCAAGAATTTACATTTTGTGCTCTTCATGTCCACATTGCCCCAGTAAGGATTTATAGCCATACCAGCATGGCACTACTGTGTTGTGATCATCTTTACATAGAAAAAACATGACTATACTTTGCTTAAGGGTAATCTGTATATTCTTCCACAGAGGGTTAGAAGCAACACACTCAAAACCTGGCAAAGTCAGTTACAGTAAAGGCTGCCTCAGATCAAAACCACTGAACTATCATATTGTTTACACATGAGAATTTGCTTCAAATGCAGCAAACCCAGTCATGACCCTGTATTTCATACCCTCACAGTCCAAAACAATGTTAGGTGCGTTATGAGGAGAAGCAGAGGACAGCAAAAATAGAAAAGCAAAGCAGCAGGGTGTTTTATCTACATATGATAGAAAGAGTAGGAAACATCCAATTACTGTAGCACATATAAATGAATCATCAGAAAAATGCAAACCAATATACTGTAAAATAATTCTGATGTCTTTACTAAAAACCTAGTGTTTTTACTTTATAAATCACTCTTCTCATTCAGGAAAGCTTTCAGACAGACAACTTAAAGGAGACTTTTTTAAAAATCTGGATGATTAAACTAGAAATAGCACTGAGAGCTGATACTGCAGGAATGCTGCAGTACAGAAGGAATAGAACAAAAAGCAGAGGCACTGCGCATGCGTCGGCCGGGTAAACTCGCAAATGGTTGAATCAAAACGGCGAGAAATTTTCCTCACAAATCCCTGGGGTCGTAATGCAGAGGTCGCAATGCAGCGGGGATTTACTGTAGTACCTTTTCTACCTGAGTTTATATAAATCTTAGTTTTCATTCTGTTTTCATTATTTTTCTGTTAGATTTGAGCTTTAAGGAAAAACTGTAAATGGAAGGAGGGAGGTACAAGATTGTAGTCTCGCTTCTAGCTTACAAAACCTGCAGTAAGAATTACTTGGAGAAAATAATCAACAGCTCTCTTTCTTCCCCTCTCTTCTGCCTCCTAACACATCCATTGTCTGTTAAGTAGGATTTTGGAAAGTATTTTGGGAACTCATAGAGGCTATTTGCAGAACCCAATTTTAGTGTGAGTTAGAGGATTGAACCCTTTTACTGCATCAACACACACCCCCCACTGATTCCATATATGAAACCTAAAGCAAGAATTAATTTTTTGTGGTTGTTTAACCACAAAGGCCAAAAAGCCTTTCCCTACTTCCTGCTCAGAGCCAAGGCTAACAACAAGTCTGGCTGATGTACTTCCTGGCAGCAAGAAGACTCGTGGAACACTGCAAGGCAAGAACTGCATCTGCTCAGGGAATGGAAGAGGCCATTCCCTGATGATGTTTCCCAATACTGCTGGAAAAACTTGTTTTGTTTTGGAATAAATTTAACCACAGTAAGGAAAAGAAGACAAAAAGCAGATTTTATTGGGATGGACGACACCGTCATCTCAATCTCTGATCGAGAAGTTACAATGTAGACTAAATTTATCAGCAGTTTCAGCTGAGTTCAGCTAAGTTACATCTGTTTTTCAAAAATGACAGCTGAGTGAAAACCTATTTTTTACTATCATCAAACCCTCAAGGTTTTAAAAGCCTGAAGGTCAGATTTTTAACTCGGGTGCTTGCAGAGGAAGGGCTGGGAGGCTGAATGCCTGCTCGCATTCCTGTTGATTACACATAATGAGAAGCAGTGACCTGAAACTTCAGGCAAATTTTTACTTAGACAACAGTAACATCGAGATTATGTTCACTGGAGAGTCATGGAAATGCTGAAGTCCTTGGGAGAACAAACAATTTACCTTGTTTATTTACTCCAGAAAAGTTACAAAAACAGCAAGACCAGGAGCTACCTAAGGAAAAGCATTCAAAGCCAACAGTATGTGCATTAAAAACACTGTGCTGCCAAGAATGTTAGTCCTGCTGTAAGACAAGAGGGCAGATAACTCGACAAATGGTGCCATTAGGTAAAAGAGGGAAGTATTTCTGATTATACAACCAACAGCTTATGCCCCAATGTACCCTAATCCTTCTTCAAATTGCCCCAGTTATTTAATGGCACAAATGGATGTTTGACTGAGAGGTTCACCACTGACTCTACACCACTTTAGCTTAAAAGGCAGTCAAACACGACACATCATGTCAGAAATCCAAAGGTACATGATAGTTTTCAGCTTGGATACCTGCTACAAATTTATACAGCAGATAGCCAATTTGGTACAAAAGTGGTGGAACAAACTGATCTCGTGGTTCACTGACAAAGCAGATTGAAGCTGGGCAGCTCAGCATATTTCTATGTGCTCCTCCATTGAGACAAGATCTTGACGTATTCTAGTCAACGGATCACAATCTGTAATAAAATTAAATAATCCAGGAATCCAAAAAGCACGTATGAATTTCTGAAACTCTTTGGCTCTTCAGAATTGAAAGGAAGAATACAGTATTTGAAAAGACAAGCCCAAGTATGGTTATCAGATGAGGAGCAAGAGTGGAATGAAACTGGTAAGTATTTTTATTTGGAATCAATAGATTGAAACTATAGTAAAGGAAAGGTGGAAGACACTGCTTCCAAGTCAAGGCAGTATTTTTTGTGTATAACAGAGAATATAAATAATTTCAGTGAAACTAAGCTTGCAAAACAATATTCTTTCAACTAATATCCACCAAATTTAGAAGAGATTTTCAAAGGTATTAGGTATACATTTGGAGTTGTAGATAGGTCCATTTTCAAAGGCACCTAACTCCTGTTAAAAATCACTGGTATGAACATGAAGCAAACAATTCCCCCAGAGGCCCAGGGCTCATTTTCCTCTGGAAACTCCTATTGCCTAGGTGACAATAGGACTATATATTTTTTTTTTCTGCCTGTAAACAAAGTCAAGACAGTCACTCAACATCAATTAAGAAATAATTTAAATTCTTTCAGTTTAGTGTACTTGCAGTAATGGCAATCAACGAGCAATGATATTAACTTTATGGAGTTCAGAAAGCAAAAATATTCTACTGTTAAAAATGCAGATCATAAATGTTAAAAAGAATATACTATAGAGAACTGAGGTTTTAAGTAAAAAAAAAAAAAGCCAGATTCAGCAAACAATAAACTTGCTTTTCTGATACTCTCAGGAGAGAAAGAGAGTGAGGGAGCACCTCCTGCGAGCTTGCCATTAGCACAAAGGAAAACAACTGCAGGGCTTAGGGAGGATTTAGCTTTAACAAATGCTTATCACAAAGTCATGTCACTGCACACTATTGTTCTGTATTTGGAAGGAAATTAATTTCCAACTCCACATTAACCTTTTAGAGACCCTGATTGGCAGAGGAATTTAATCCCTTGGATTTTGATGTGTCACCAGGAAAAGCCATTTCTAAACTTGGTGAATTTGCTAAGACTACCACCTGAAGAACACTTTATTAAAAGGAAAAAAAAGAATAAAATAACTTGATGATTACTGACAACAGATATTTCAGAACATTGAAAAGTTGAGTGTTGAATCAAACAGGTAAAAACACCCAAATAAAAGTGGAAATCCTAATTTCTTTACAATTCCCTTATTATTCCTCTGTGCTATAATTAATCCACTGATACTGCAATGGCATGCTCTCAAACCATACAGTAATACTATAAAATACTTTATTGTGACTTGATGATCTTCAAGGTCTTTTCCAACCTTATCAACACTGTGATACTGTGATGAAGAAGATCTTTTCTAGACTTTATAAAAAACAGGTCTTCTGATATGACCCAGAAAGGCAATTCAGCTGGGTAATGTGAGGCAATTTGTAGCCTTATCATAAAGTAAGAGAAAAGCAGTCATTTAGGTAGTAGTGAAAGCAGGAATTTCAACACAGGGAGAAGCCCATTTTCTGGTCCTCATTAGTCTTAATGCAAAAACTCCTTGTTAGCCTCTGCAAGACTCTTTCCCCGCTGCATTCCAGGAGCTGAGAGGAGCCCTCTGGAAGTCAGACAAATTCTGCTGTCACTACCATATTAGGAATCAAATGGAGTAGCGAAAGTCCTCCACTGAGCGGAGATAAATCAATAGGGAACATGTTTGCCTCCCAGCCAAATGAGGAGAGCAAAGTGATTGAGGAAACAAAATAAATATTAATTAAAAAACAAATTCTTAGCAGTAGGAGTCACTGCTTCTTTTTTACTTTTATCATGCTTTTTACTGAAGCGCAGTAGAAAGCAGATTTGCAGATATGACCATACCCTGTTTCTTACATTTCTTTACTGCTACAGAGTGAAACAATTCCAAGATACATATGGATGATCAGCTTCAAATGTTTTTAATACATTCTTTTTGGCTGGAAAGGCATTGTTACACTGCAGTGGAGCCAGTTTAAACTGCTCTCACTCTATCAATGTAAATTTCAGTTACAGCCAATCTGGTCCTTTCACCAAGATTTTCCCTAATCATAGATGTAGTCACTCTTTCACTAGTGATTAGCTTGTAGTCCATAGAAAATCTCACCCGAAATGCAATGTTTACTAATGATTCAGCTCTTGTGGAGGCAGAACACACTTCTGTATATGTGTATGGATTTATTCTGAGCAATCTTTATTAGAGAGGGTCTATAAGGTAACTATTAAGGTTTCTATTATGGCATTGGTGAAAGCATTTGTATCTTCTGTGCATGAGAGAGGGCCAGATGGGCAAGCCATGTCAGTTCATAGCCTATAAAATGTGAGAAAGTCTTACTTGTATTGCATGGCATTTGGGAGTCCAAACTGAGCATTAATGAACTGTCCTGTGAAAGGTCTCCAGATCTACTACCTGCATTGCAGATGCAGTGAGACGGTGGATGCTCACAAGACGCCATCCCAAAAGAGAGGAAGGACTGCTGGTGTTTAGTGCCTGGACTCACACACCAGCCCCACATATACAGTGATGTGCCATATCCCTTCCTGCTCCTCAGCAGCCAGCACACAGCACATCCATCCCACCTCCTCTCATGCTGCACAAGTATACACCCCACTGCATGTCAGTATGCCTAGCAAAATCAAGGTACAGGGAAGGTTTGGGTTTCTATTCTGAAATCCAGAGAAGTTCTGGTTTTAGTATGTTATTTCACAGAAAGAAAACAGTCTGGAGAGTAAGAAAAAGTAAGGAGATGGATACATTGTTAAGCCACTGTCTTTGCTTGCAATGGGTAGGGAACTGTCACATACACACATNCACCAGTATTTCATTGTTAGTAACCTTGTGTGTCACTTATGATTGTTGTCTTTGCTTGCAATGGGTAGGGAACTGTCACATACACACATTTTTCTAATTCTCAGCCGTTAGGCTCCCATGGCAACCCTTTTGTCACACAACCAAAATGAACGGGGTGGACTTCCCACAGAATTTAATGCAAAGCCTTGTAAAAATAGTGGCAGAAATCATATTTGGCCCATGGAAGTATTACCACCTCTTCTGAGAGGAGAGGTGGTTTGTGGAAGTTGGTAAACTAACAAGAAACAAAGAAGATTGCATGTATGTCTTGTATTTGTTCAGGGGAAGAAAATCAGTAAGATTCTGTCAATCAGCATGTTGTCTCAGTATAAAAATAAGCAATCGCTGAGGGAATGCAGAAATAGGATAGTAGTCATGGCTTTCTACAGCTTTTGAGACAAGAATAAAGCTGCAGCTTCCTAATTATACAGTGCTCACCCTCTAGTGCATTGATTTCATTGTTGTATTTTTTCCTTTCTTGATAAAGCGTTGTGGTTGCATGCTGTTGCCAGCTCCAAGCATGTTGTTTTTCTGAAAGCCTGTCTTAACTATTCAAATATCCACAAACTGTATGAATATTAACAAATAAAAACTGTGCATAATACAGTTGAAGCTGCATTAAGATAGCCCTATTTACCCCCAAAATCAAGGTAGAGCAGAAGCTCACAGGCCATGACAGCAATCAGTGGTGGAAAACCAGAAATGTTTGTAGGGCGTCACACCACTAAACACTTATCACCAGTGGGAACCTGGAAACTGGACTCTCTTCTGGGACTTGGGACAGTCCTCCAGCTGATGCTAAATTCAGACTGATTCACTCTGAAAACAATGTAACCAGAGGATGCCCAGAGGAACTGGGTAACTCAGCTTACAAACCACTTTACTGCTAATTTGAGTTAATTTTTGGTTAATTTTCTGGATAGAAATCTAAGGGGAATAGGGAATGGTGGGGTTTGAAGCTCTGTTTGCTTCCAAATCAGGCCATGAGACTTGTATCTATACTATTGAATGAAAAGAGACAAGCAGGGCAGAGCACTTAATGAAGACCCAACTTTGCATTAAGTCCACTTGATTTTCCTTTGCAAGACAATTAGTACATATTTTGTCATAGATATTGCTCACCTTCAGCAGTGAAGAATTGTTCAATTAAGAGTTGGTGTCTAAAGCATAACACCATGTTTACAGCAGAAGTTGCAGATTGCAAAGAAGAACATTAAAAATTCGTGAAAAAAAGAGCTTTCATACTGCTACAATTTTCTGCCAATTAACCTTTCCTCAAATCAGGTAGAATATAAACTCTGAGTCTTGCTGTCACACATTTGGTATCTCAACTACATTTTCACAAAAGAAAGGCTTAGAGTGCCTTTAAATCTTTAAAGTGAACTCTGTTATATAAATTTGCCTACAACACATTACACAGTGCACTGCAGCAATTCTGATTTATTTTTCATAGCATCCTTCTCATTCTAATCATAGCAAATACCAGACAGGGCTCTAAGCAAAACCCACAGAAGCTTTCCAAAGGCTCTGTGTTTTCTCGCTTCTCCTGGAATTATCACTGCCTTTGTTTCATAAACTTTTGAACTTGCCATAAACATGTCTCTGTATGTTAAAATATTGTCCTTCATCCAACCCCTGTGAAAATACAGTAGACTACAAAAATGGACACATTAAAAAAATCCCAAACAATATATACTCCAACTTTATATGTTTTACTATTTTAAGTAAAGAGGTGACTTTGCCAACCATTTCTAAAGGATTACAAAGCTGGCTGTGTCATCCCATATATCTTCGTTCAGTTTCTCATGCAGCCAGGGAATACAAAAGCTGAGAGAAAACCTTTTATCATTTGCAGGTATCGACTAGGCCAGGATACAGTATTAGGAACCTTGGAAACTTTTAGCTGAAACTTCTTTGCTTTGAAAAATGGCTAATCTCCTAATTGAAGGAAAGCAGTCTAATCTCAAAAAGGTTGATATTCTTATCCAGAAACCTAATATATTTTAGGGAAAAAATTTTGGCAGCACATAAAATGACAATCTGTTTTCCACTGCATTGCCACAGCAGTCCAAAAGTTTTTAGATTTCCAAATCACTTTATACACCAGCATGAAAGTTACTTTGGCAAAGCTTTAGCTGCCTTCAATGATAAAGCATTTATTTAAAATAAAATAAAATTGTATGTATCAGAAGTTAGTGGCAATTTTAAAATATTGTTGCTCCAATGAGAGCACAAGTCAGTGTTTTGTCCCGAGCCTCTTTATCCAAGAGGCAGCTGATCTTAATGTAAAGGGTTTCCAGCAAAAACATCTGCAGAATCCTTTTCTTCTGACAACCTCTTGCTCATGCTCCATGGCATGGAGGAAACAGAAAGTCAGAAGTAAATGCTGATACTAAACACAAGAGTACTGCTCCAAACTAGGTGCCAAGAACTCTGCAAAGCAATCATAAAATTCTATACTTTTAAATTCGGAACTTATATATATATATTTAAAAACTTATTTGAAAAAAAACTCCTTGCTTATGATTTCAGAGGTTGGGTTTGCTTTTGTATCCATCTTCTCTTTCAGTATGGATCAGAATTTGACCTTATTCTATGGCATAAAGACCAGATGTAACTCACTGAAGAACTCTGGCACTGATAGTCAAGCCAGCAGCCACCTCCTGTGGGTACTGTATTAATTGAGGAGTGAGACTGAAAAATCAACTGTATGCAAACCTCTGCCAACTCTTGTGATTTTATCACAATCCCTGAGATACTAAGTATATTTCTTAAAGGCTTAGTTTCTCAGCATTATGTTATCATTAGAGATTTGCAGCTTGCATTTCAAATAAAAAAATAACTTTCCTAACCCTCATGGCTAGAAATTAAAGTCTGGAAGCACAGAATCCAAAGCTTGTTATTTATTTATTACTACTTAAAGTATATATTTTTTTAAGTCAAGAGCAAAAATTTGGGAACCTAGGTTTGACAAAATCACGACTAGCCGCTCTTTACCAACATCGTGCTCTAAAACGGAGCTCCTTGTGACCTTTTTCTTATGTATTATTTCCCATTTCAACAACTGTCAACTTGCGAAGATAAAAGCGTTAAAAGCATAATTAAGAAGGTCTTTTATTTGTAGTTTTGTCTGACATTTTCCCCAGGGAATTTTCAGAACTGAGTGAAGGTATGATATAGTTGCTGTTA
>WEKX01023817.1:0-23950 GCA_013390025.1 Pitta sordida
GTTGGACTCAATGATTCGTGTGGGTCCTTCCAACTCAGAACATCCCGGGATTCTGGGATTCTGTGTGAATGATTTCAAATCTTTTTATCATTGGACCCATTTAGAAAGTACTAGATTTTCTCCTGACATTTTCTATCCTTTTATATGAAGTAAAATTAAGATAATAATTGGCACATGGATTTTGTCACAGGTTTATCATTACTGTGTAGTGGTGAGACTACTTTTGTAATGTTTCTAGGTTTATTTTCCAAACTCTTCTTGAGGTGCTTTTTTTGTCTCAGGAGATTCCTTTGTAATACTGATGAAATGAACCTCTGAACTATACATTTTGATAAAACAGCAGAAAAAACAAATCTAATACAGAAAACACCAACATGTTTCTGGCCAGGCTACCTCAAATGACAGCTTTCCTTGCTGAGAGTGAAATTGTCATATCCTGAAAGCAGTTTCATCTGTATTGATTGATACATAATCCCTTTCACATACTTAGATTGCTGGAAATACTAATAGGGGTTTAAATCACCAAGGAAAACCCAGTATTTGTGAAGAGACTTTGGACACATGTGGAGTAGTGCAAGTATTAAGACGGGGAAAATAGCCAATATGGTTTTCTTCTTCTAAGGGAATGCTGAAGTTTTATTTATAGCCTGTGGAACACAGAGAGATTAACTAAGGTTGGAGGAAGGAGGGGTCAGAAGAGAGAAATATTGTAAAGTATTAAAGAAATCTCTGTAGAGACTTCTGAGCACTGGGATTGGCAGTAAAACAGAGTGAGACACTTCTGTGGGAAATGGTCTCCTGCAGGGAGTTGTTACTCTACCTTTGCCTATGTGTGTGTGTTCAACACATTTGCCAGCCTGCAAGACACAAAATGGATGATGACCTAACAATGCTCAAGATGGCAGTTGGTAAGGGCAGCCACACTGCCAAAATAGGGTTATCTATAGCATTCAAGCTCCCTCTGAGTATTTGGGACTTTGGAGTTAAAAGAAGCCCTTTATCCTTTAGTATTTAAATAGTTAGGAGAGGATTTTGAAGGTTACAGTTTCCAATGAATGCATTTGAATTTTCAGCAAGTCCTTAGTGAATTAGGGCCACAGGAGTCTTTTCTTTGTTCTCATCTTTGAAACTCAATGTATGTTACTGTCAAATATGTAAGATAAACTTGAAAACTTTGTACCAAAATAGTATTTAATTCGAGTTAAGCTTTCAAAATTCTTTTTTTTAATTAACTTCTGGGAAATCTAATCTAGTAATCACTCAGGCACATATCTTGTAGAGAAGTTCACAGGTTCACAGGTTATTCCGAGTTGGAAGGGACCCTCATGATCATCTAGTTGAACTCCCAAGTCTCCCACCAACTAGATCATGTCACTGAGCTCCTCATCAAGTCTTCTCTTAAAGACCTCCAGGGATGGCGACTCTACCGCCTCCCTCGGCAGACCATTCCAATGAGAGATCACTCTCTCTGTGAAAAAACTCTTCCTAACATCCAGTCTAAACCTCCCCTGGTGTAGCTTAAGGCCATGTCTTCTTCTTCTGTTGTTGTCAGCCTGAGAGAAGAGTTCCACACCCACCTGATTGCAACCTCCTCTCGGGTAGTTCTAAACAGCAATTAGGTCACCTCTGAACCTCCTCTTCTCCAGGCTGAACAACCCCAGTTCCTGTAGACACTCCCCATAGGGCTTGTCCTCCAGTCCTTTCACTGTCCTTGTCGCCCTTCTCTGGACCCTCTCAAGCAGCTCAACATCCTTCTTAAACTGGGGAGCCCAGAACNAGGTGGCCAAGAAGGCAAATGGCATCCTGGCCTGCATCAGGAATAGTGTGGCCAGCAAGACTAGGGAAGTTATCCTTTCCCTGTACTCAGTACTGATTAGACTGCACCTTGAGTACTGCATCCAGATCTAGGCCTCTCAGTTTAAGAAAGATGTTGAGATACTAGAACATGTTCAGAGAAAGGTAACAAGGATGATGAAGGGACTGGAGCACAAGCCCTGTGAGGAACAGTTGAGGGAGCTGGGATTGTTAATCCTGGAGAAGAGCAGGCTCAGGGGGGGCCTTATTGCTATAACTACCTGAAAGGAGATTGTAGCCAGATGGGACTTGATCTCTTCTCTCAGGCAACTGGTGACAGAACAAGAGGACACAGTCTCAAGCTCCATCAGGAGAGGTTTGGACTTGATATTGGGAAGAAATTCCTCACTGAAAGAGTAATCCACCATTGGAATGGGCTGCCCAGTTAAGTGGTGAAGTCACCATCCCTGGAGGTGTTTATGAGTAGGCTGGATGAGGCACTTAGTGATATGGTTTAGATGACGGGTTGTTGTTAGATTATAGGTTGGACTTGATGATCTCCAAGGTCTCTTCCAACCTTGCCAATACTGTGATGCTGTGATCTAAGAGAAGTATTGATTCCTTGATATTTTGTCTTGACCAAAGTAATTTTTATGGTATTTTTATGTGAGTATACAACAGTATTATCCAAGGAGACAGCAAAATAAAGTTGTGTACTTTGTTATGAAACAAAAATTTGTAATGAAATTATCTCGATTTTTGTCGTACTAAATGTCAAGGTGTCCTTTATTGGGAAAACAGGAGAGGACTGCTTACTTGTTTACAATAGTTGTCTAACTGTGATCTAAATAAGAAGAAACAGAAACAGATAGTTCTTCAGTGTGCATGCATACTCTATATGACTTGCCAAAACAGGCAGTCCTGATGCTGTAGAACTGTTTTGTGAGTTATGAGCTCCTAGATTACACATAATATTAGTTCTGATTTTTGTAGTCACAAGTTGTATGTGATCCTTTAAAAAATTTTATTTATAACTTAGGGAGCTTCTTAGCAGATGCAATGAATGAAATCAAAACAAAGGATTTAACTGAGAAAAGCCAACACACTTTTGCCCACTGTCTTAAATGTGCTATATATATGAGTAGGGTGCAATTTAATCATAATTGTTCAATTAGAAGAATATTATGTTTTCTGGTAGAGGTCAACATTAAAGATCAAGAAAAAATACGTAATACATACTATAGTATAGTATGTTTACAACTTTCTTAACATAAGTATCTCTTGTGAATTCTGGTATTGATCATATTACATATAGGCTTCATTCTTCTCAACCAGTAGTTAAGCACAGAAGTGGTTATCCAGATGAATTAACTTTGATCACATAGATAAACACACAATTAAGAGGCAAATTATCGTTTGCAACCTATCCATATATAGAAATCATATGATTGTATATGTCAGATTTATGTTCATTATACTTAGAAGGCTCCATGAAATCAACCTACAGTGTTTAACAACAGAGTACAAACACTGTACAGGTCTGTAGAAAAATAGCTGCTTATAGCATATTTTACTTAATTTGTCCCTGGAGTTTGCTTAAAGGTATTTGCAGAATATTAAAATGACCTCCTTAAACCACAGGATTATGGATACAAATGACAATACTTTTGTTTGATTAACCAATTACCAAAAAATACTGTAGTCTATACTCTTTGTATTAACTGGCATGTTATTAGGTGGTGGAGGGAATTATGAAACTATAAATATATCAAATGGAATAAGTATGCACAGTTAAATAAAAATATTTTTGAAAGTCATGTTTTTCTAGTTTTCTGTGTACATTTTGTGTTTTGGTAGGGCAAGGATGTCTATTTCTTTATTTGCTTATGTCATGGTTTGTTTTTTTTCCTCTGGCAGCGAGGGGGCTAATACCTTCTTCCTGGGCTTCCCTTGCTGCCATGGAGATCAAGGTCACCTCTGTGAATAACATATTTGTGAAAAGGAAAAAAAAAGTTAGTAACAGAAAGTAGATGAGCCAGAGCAGGGCCTCTGTGTGAGAAGCTGAAAGCTATGGGGCCCCCACCTGGCCTACCAGGGATGGAGTGGAGAGGATACCAGGCATCTCGCTGCTGCTCATGGAATGGACCATGGTGAAGCAGACTGTCTGCCTGCAAACCTGTGGAATGGGAAGAGAGGGGCCAGCGATGCAGAATCCACCTGAGGCTATGGCTGAAGATGAGGAATCATGCTGCAAGAGCTGCAGATGTTTTAAGAGCCCAGAAACACGGAGCTGGAGCTGAGCTCGGCAGAGATCCTTTGGACAGACGTTTTGTGACAGAATTGCATTGTGGTAGGATCTGATCTATGTACTTTGGGATGTGTTCATAATGACGCAGTGGAGCTGGTACTTAAAAAACTGAATCCTGTACTATGACTGTCGGGCAAGAGAGAATGGAAGAACTGTCATCCCTGGGTCGAGATCTCACTTGGAAAGGGTCATGAAAGATTTTTCCTCTCATGAGAGAGAGAGAGAAGAGAGAGAGAGAGAACTTTATGGAAGGGCAGAGAGATGGTTCATGCCATAAATCTGTTCAGAAATACCAGCAAGCCTGGTTTTACCCCTATCCCTGTTCCACCTTTTCCCCCTGGAGGAAAAAGGGAATATGAGATCTGTTGTAAAGAGAAGGAGGGGTGGGGGGAAAGGGTTGCCTTTAAAATGATGCTTCTCACATTAAGCTCTGATCTTGTTAGTTAATAAATAAATCCTTTATATTTCTCACTTGTAGCTTGTCTTGTTTTGCCTGTGATAAGTTTTTTTTCCAGTTTTTTTCCTCTGGGAGAGGTTGTGGGTGAATCTCTGGCATCCAGCCAGGGTCAAACCATGACAGCTTACTACAATATTTGCCACTTTTACCTTCAATGCATTCTTTCTGGACTTTTTTCTACTCGGCTTGCATCATTGGATCAGTGTCTGTGACAGAACTCTGACAACTGAGGCAAACCACAGGCTCTTAATGGAATATGAATGCAGGGATAGAATGCTACTGCTGGAGCTCCACACAACTCTATGGTCAGTTTTATGTTAAAAATATTTTCCTTGGGCTGAGTCTCAGTTCTCCCTGTGAAGGTTACTCTTTTAACAGCAGTGTCTGTGATGCAAAGTAAGCGCAGAAATCAATAATTGTAATTGATGTCTTCAATATGATATATGTAGATCTATATTATGGATAAGTAACTAGTTCAAATAATATTCACTCAAATTCTCCTTTTAGCAAACACTAACAAACTTCTAAGAAATTGTGATATATTCAGAGTATCATATTCAAAAGCATCATATAGCTTTTTAAGCCTTCCAATAACATTCTAATGTTTGGGAAATAGGCAGCACTACTCATACCAGGACACAGATGACTGCTAAAGAAGCTTGTTGTAGCTGAAAGTTTATCTTCTTTCTATCTTGGGAGAGGCTAATTGTGTAAAAACATTTTTTGTGACAGATTTCTAGGTCGTAGAAATATTGATATGTTCTGAGAAATCTTGCTTTGAACAGTTGAAATCAAACTCCAAAATTTTTGAGATTAATTCACTGAAGAATACCTATCCTTAGAAATAAAATTAAATTTGAGAGAAGACTCTGAAGACAATTGTACTCTCTGACAAATGCAGAAAATTCTATTGTCCTGGATATCTAGTAGAGATAGATAAATATCCTTTAATTTCTTTTGTGTACACATAATAGATCCTTAATATTAGTGTAGCTGGTCATAATATTCGGACTAATTTACTTAAACTTGAAGACGATGAGTAAATATCTACAGATCCTTTTGCTGAATACTGCGCCCTTTTAAGGCAGAATATTGTCATTAATTTACTGAAATCATTTGTTATTTACAACATCTACTCATCTTCTAAGTAGAGTGATTTTAAATAACAGAGTTGAATAGATTAATTTGTCATTTATTGTTACTTGATATGCATACTTAATATTTGGAAAGCTAGCTGAACACTTAAAATGGTTCTAATACTTTGATGTGATGATGTAATAACACACAATTTCTTTTCCTCTCGTGTTTATTTACACTTGTGTTATTTAAAATACATTAAGAAAAAGAAAAAAAAAAAAGAACAGAATCCTTCTATAGTTTGTGCCAAGCACAGGTTAACTACAATACTTTAGAAAATTATTTATTTCAAATTTTACAAGGTTAGGTTATGGAATCTCTTCAGTGATAAAGCAATGTGAAAATATTCCTGTACTTACAGGATTGTATTTGTTACTCCAGATATAGAAGAAAGAAGTACAATTTAGGACTTCATCTCAGTATGGATTTACAAATTGGAAAAATAAATCAATATACCTGATTATGTCTAGGGAACCATATGAATTATTAAAAAGAACGAATCCTGCTACATTGGCTGAAACAAGAGATGAATATTAGTCAATTCAAGATCTTCACAAATATATTTTCCTACTAACTAGCTCTTGATCACCACCCAGTGCCTAATCCTGAATACACATTTCTTTGTGATGCACAACCCAAGGTGTGAAATTACAGTCAGAGCTATAAAGTCACATTAGCCAAGGAGCTGAGCAAATTACTTGTGGATGGGAATACCTACATCTGTAATTTAAGTCTTGTAGTGGCTACATGACATATATTTTAGGTTTGAAAAATACGTTAGCTAGCCTGAATCCTCTGAGCAAGAGCAGGATGTTAGTGCTCCACTAGTCTCACTTGTTTTGCTTCTCTTGCGTTTCCTCATAAAAACATGTTGTGTGGAAGTCCTGTTCCTCCAAAAGTATTCAAGACCTGTTCAGCTCACAAACATTTAAGACTTAAATAATTCCTTACTTTTTAAATTAAAAATCTTTTTAACATGTTAGACAGCTTTACCATATAGGCATGCAGAGCACTCATTCTGTGTTCAGCAATCAGTGCCAATCTGGCAGAAGAATTGTTTTGAGTTGCTTCCTTCTCAGGCTGCTGGCACAAAACAGAAGTAAAAGCTGAAAATCCTCTTCTTCATCAAGCCCATTCCTAAAATTACAATAATCATAAATGCTTTTATTTACAATAAAAACGGGAAAGAAAATTATTAAGGTTAAACTTGTCTTCTCATTGTTCTGTACTGATGCTTGGAGAAGCCCATGCACATAATTACCTTTAACATCGTTAACACTAATCAGGTGGGCAACTGCTTCTGAGCAACCAGTGTTTTGATTTGTCATGATTATTCTTTCTCTGAAAATGTTTAAAGCAAAATATTAGACTTTGTGGAGCTCATGTCTATTGTTCAGTAAACTTAAACTATCTTATCTTTAGTGGAGTACTTAGAGATTAAAAACCATTTTTTATCTTCATGAAATCCCTGTTTTTGTCATGTAAGTTTTTTCCAATTTAAAACAGAAAAGTTTTTACAAGGAGGCATCTTCATTCCTAGTCTATACTGTGTTTTTTCACCCACTTTGTGTATTTTTACACTTCTACCAGACTTCAGAGATTTTACCAGAAGTCTTGAACAATGCAAGTATTTCTCAATTCTGGATTTCTGTGAAAAAATAGCAAATCCTTCCATCATTTTCTAATGCTGATCTTTAATAAGAGACTAAATGCAGATCAACACTCCACTGAGCTGTACTTTATTCAATAAGTGTATAATAAGTTTTTGCTAAGTTGTTGAATTGGGAATAACAAGAAACCAATCTCCATAAATTGACCTTTTAACTTCAACTGAATAGGTCTCTACTGAATAATAATTTTAAGTAAATAAACCTAAACAAGAAAACAACAAACATAAACGAGGGAAATGGAAGGTTGGGCTGCTTCATGAAGAAAAACTTAAGAGCCAACAGTGCAGCAGGGAGGCATGATGTCCTCACAAGCAAGGGTAGACTAGTAATACCAATGAGGTGAGACAAGCGGGGCCAACAGCTCCGTGGTGCCCATGTACATCCACAATGGCAAAGCAGGTTCAAGTCCAAGCCTGTAAGTCATAACAGCAAGGCTAGAGTCAGCAAGAAAAGGGAGGAAAGCATAGGAATACCAATGGCATTGTGCAGAGACGGGACAAGGCTGAGGGCTGCGGAGCCTCTTGGAACATTCAAGACCTTGGCAACAAAAGCCAAACTTATATTTTAGTGAACTGAATCCACATACAGGTTTTCTAGTGATATATGAAAAAGTGAGGGACATGAAGAGAAGTGCAAATATATGCTTTAGCACAGCATGTTTCACTTCTTATACTGAGTACTTTTTAAAGAAATCAAGACAGCTAATTTCCCAGAAATGTCAGTGCTTTTGTTATTCCCTTTTTTACACAAAAGAGAAGGTGATGCAGCATATGTGCATGCTGTGTGAGTTTCAGCTTCCAGCTCCTTCTCCTTTACAAAATCTCCAAGGGTACATTTCTTACCTCCTAGGCTGTTCCCCAGTATGTCATAAAAAAGGTATGTAATGATGCGGTGTTGACAGCATGATATCAGGCAAGGTGGCCTTTTCCTCTAGCCTCTCTGACTTATGAATTCCATACTAATGTGAGAAAAATTATAATTTCCTGATCCTTAGAAAATGCCTACCACTTTAAAAGATAGCTTGGTGGTGATGGTCATTCCAGCTAGACCCCTTTATTCATCCAAGGAGCTTTGCTATTCTCAAAGGCAATATCCTTCCAGAGGTGCATATGAAAGCATCAGCTTTCATATGTATTTGAATTATCAGTCTTTTTCATATAAGATTAAATTATATTTGATTCAAAAACTTATTTTGGAGAAAATCTGATCTTGATAAATGGTTATTTTCATAAATTATAAAATCTACCATGTATGTACTCCTTTGGATGAAGACTTTTCCTGATATTATTACATTTCAACTAAACATTATAACTGAGCACTTCATGTAGTATTTAATATGTACCAGTAGCAAATAATCTGGAACCACTGATTCAGATACACATTTTTAGCAGTGAAAGTGAATCCCACAGGGTTTTTTTTTCCAGTTACTACCTGGTGCAGACTGATGTAACTCATTTTCCTTCTTGTATATGTAAAGGTCTGTCTGTAGAATTACTGTAATACTAGGTCTGAAAGACATGTAAATAAGCAAAGTGCTTCTAAGTGTAAATGAAGTAAAAGACAAATGTGGTTTCGCTACTTACCGTCAGGCAGCAAATGATGTTTGTTTTTTATGGCACCTACAGATATATCTCCATTCCAAATGCATGTGAAAAAACATAGAAATATCAAGTACATACTAATTTTAAAGGTATTGAAAAAAACCCTCAAAATATAAAACTGTAAATTTACCAAGCATTTCTTCAGACATTTACCAAGGTACATTTTCCTTTCATACCATATCCAATATAACTTTGACATGTTGCCTAGTCTTTTTTCATCCATCATTATGCTGCTTCCCTGAGGGATGAGCTGGTTCAGCTCGCAGATGACAGCAACTGCACTTCTCAGCAAGGGGGAGGGAAAACGGGATTAATTTTCTGTCAAAGGAGTGTATCAGCCAACTCATCCTGTGGGCTGAAGCTGGCAAGGGAAAAGATAGGAGTGTGTACATGCTAAAAAGGACCTTTCAGCAGCTGAATGAATTTAGATGGGGTAAAAAACTCTCCTTGTCACTCTGCAGTTGTGAATCCAAGAACACATGTTAAGATTACTTGGAAAATCTTCAACAGAAATCACTGGGCCAAGCAGCTTATTCATGAACAAAAGGTTTTTTATTTGCAAACAGAGTTGTAGGTGTCACACCCAGCACATTTGTAACCTATATGTGAAGTCTTCACTTTGGTCAGGTGATATGCTGCCCACGCACTTGCAAGAACTTAGTCACTAGTCATAGGTACCGAGTCTGCCTTTTAGCCAGCAGTTACTTCATTTGCTTCTTGTGCAGATGGAGTGATGTTCTGTGTTTTTCTAGAGTGAAAGTCTAATAGCATAGCATAAATACACCATTTTCCATTGCCTGCTTTCATTAAGTGCTAGAATAGAGGTGGAAAAGCAACTTGAAGCTCACAATAGTCTCAATCAGAGGTGGGCAGCTCCCAGAATAGACACCTGCCTAGCATTGTTTACCCTCCTCTGCTCTGGTAATAACTGAAGTAAGTGCTGTGAATTCCTGCTTGTGTTGGGTCAACTTGACTGAAGGTCAACCCCCCCACCCAGACACTCTCTGACTTCACCTTCTCACCAGGGCAGGGAGAGAAAATGTGAAGAAAAAGCTGATGGCTGAAGGTAAAGACAGGGAGTCACCTGCCAGCTACCTTCACATGCAAAACTGACTACACTTGTGGAAAATTAATTTGCTTTTTATAACTTAAAATAGATTTTAATGGTGAAAAACAAATGCAAAAGTCAAACAACACTTCTCTGTCCATTTTTCTTTCTGAGTTCAACATAACACTTCAATTCCCTCCTTCTCTACCTCTTATCCCTTGACTGGTGGAGGAAGGTGGGGAGTGTGCATTGTATCACAGTATCACAGTATTAACAAGGTTGGAAGGGACCTTGCTAATACTGAAGCAAGTATTAGAGATCATCAAGTCCAACCCATAACTCAACACCAACCCATTGTCTAAACCATGGCACTACCCACAGGATCATCCAGTCCAACTCCCCACCTACTAGACCATGTCACTGAGCTCCTCATCGAGTCTTCTCTTAAACACCTCCAGGGATGGTGACTCCACCATCTCCCTGGGCAGACCATTCCAATGAGTAATCACTCTCTCTGTGAAAAACATATTCCTTACATTCAGTCTAAGCTTCCCCTGGCGTAGGTAAAGGCCGTGTCCTCTCGTTCTGGTGTCGTCAGCCTGAGAGAAGTGATCCACACCCACCTGGCTGCAACCTCCCCTCAGGTAGTTGTAAACAGCAATTAGGTCACCTCTGAAACTCCTCCAGGCTGAACAACCCCAGTTCCTGTAGCCGCTCCCCATAGGGCTTGTTCTTCAGTCCTTTCACCATCCTTGTCGCCCTTCTCTTGCCCCTCTCAAGCAGCTCAACATCCCTCTTAAATTGGGGAGACAACAACTCAGTTCTGTGCTCTGTCTGTATCAGCTTCTTCCTCCTCCTAGTTCTCCTTTGCTCAACAGTGCAGGATCTGAAGGATTGGACTCCTTCAGGATAAACCTGCTCCAGCCTAGTTTTCTCTACAAGGTGCAGTGTAGATATCTGCTCCTATGTGGTGTCTCCAGGGGTCTCAAGTGCCTAGAACATGCAATCCTTTCACTTCTTCTGCAATCCTTCTCCTTTCACTTTGGTGTCTGCAAGGTTCTCATGTTTTTCCCTCATTTCTTACTGTTGTAGAGCATTTTGTCCTTTCTTAAATGTTTCCACAGGGGCATCACTATCTTGGCTGAGGAGCTTGGTAGTGTCCTGTAGTGGGTCCATTGGAGCTCTCCATCATGGAGGACAGCTCCTAGTCCCTACGCCACACTTTTTCGGCCAATTGCACCAAATCATACTGCTTTCAATATCTTCAAAACATAAATTATCTGCCTGTGAAGATACTACATTTCCCTAGAGTGTATGCTTATAAATCTTTCTAACAATGTTATCACCCCATGAGGTCCTTGTGGATCCATCACTGGCAGAGATGCTGTCTATTACCCAGGTCTAGTTTCACTGATCTAGAGACTAATCTTTATTCAAATATCTCTATTCATACTCAGAAAAACAAGCCTATTTTCAAAGTTTCTCCTTTAATTTCTAGGTAAGAGTGAGGTCGAGAGGCAAAGAAATAAATTAGAGAAAGAAAGAAACATTTCTTTGAGAGAGTAGCTATCATTTCTTTGTAGCTAAATTTGATTTTTTTTTCTTATATAGCTAAAATAGCTAATATTAGGGCTTTTGATTTTTTTTGTTGTTGTTTAATTTGAACAGATGGTGATGCTTATATGGTAAGTGAAGGTGAAGTGTTTCAGTTTTATAATGAGGTATGCCAGGCAAGGTCAACTCAAAGTAAAGGAATAAAATTAATTATTTTTCAATTATATAAAAGTACAATAGAAACATGTTTTTTTATTTGTTGTGTTGGGTAAATCAGAGCCAAATAAATAACTTTTCTAAAATTACTATAAGAAAGTCCCTCATACTTCTCAAAGTTGTTCCTGTGTTTCTGCAGTACAAAACTTCTGGACCACTTAATCTGATGTCTGGCATGGTCTCACAGCATCCCTTGAAGCTGTGGTTAAAAAACTGTAAGATTTCATACCTGAGTGAGTTGTTTCTCTGTAATTTAGAAACTGAAATCAAAGGTAAAGGCTTATTTGTCTAAGGATAATCTGGTTTCATTTATATGCCTTTGAAAGTGTTCTGACTTAAGCCATGAAAAGAGTAAGATGGCTGATGCTGGGCATTTTAGCAGCATAGTGTGTACCATGCTATAAAAATCATCTACCTAAACAAGTGCTTAGCATGCATCTCCTAGCTTATTTCCCGGGTAAAACTACTTTAAACACCATAAATCACATTTTGTGATACCTGTTGATATCTTCAATCTACACCATAACTTATGATACAACGTATTTTTGTAAGAAAATCTCTCATTTTCATAGCTAATATACAAGGAATGTTATATTAATAGTAGGTTCATAACAACAAAATTATTTGTTTCTGGAGATATCTGAAAGATATTGAGCATTCTAGGAGATGGAAACATGGATGTAATAAAATCAGATACTAATGAACAAAAACTTCTGAGTGAATATTTTTTTTCCTGTAACTTGCATCAGAGTTGAATTTTAACTGCTGCTTTGTGTTTTATGGAAGCAAAAATCTGCTAAGATGAATGACAATTCATGTGAATGCAACCTCCCTGACTTATAGGTCCATGAAAGGCCTGGCTATGTTCTGTGACTGTACATTTCACCACTAACCTCTGATGCAAGACAAATTGCCTGCAGGACAACTGGACTTCTGAACTGGAAGATGAGGTAGGGGTGCAGTATAACCACCCTCTAATCCAGGAGGAAGTAGTTAGAGACATGCTGAGCAACTAGGATCCGCACAAGTCCATGGGACCAGATGGGATCAATCCTAGGATGATGAAAGAACGGGCAGATGAAGTCGCTGAGCCACTCTCCATAATTTACCAACAGTCCCGGCTTACTGGTGATGTACCAGAAGACAGGAAATTAGCTAATGTAACACTCATCCACAAGAAGGGCAGGAAAGATGATTTGAGCAATTACAGACCTGTCAGCCTGACCACGGTCCCAGGTAAAGTCATGGAACAGATAGTCCTGTGTGCTATTATGCAACAACTGCAAAATAACTATAACGGCAGATCTAGTCAGCATAGATTTAGGAGAGGTAGGTCCTGCCTGAACAACCTGATCTCCCTTTATGAACTGGTGACTCATCTGGTTGATGATATAAAGGCCTTAGGTGTTGTGTACTTGGACCTTAGCAAAGTCTTTGACACAGTTTCCCGTGGTAAGCTTCAAAAGAAACTCTCAGAGTGTGGATTGGATAGGAGCATTCTGTGTTGGGTTAGGAATTGGTTGGATGGACGAACTCAGAGAGTGTTGGTAAATGGTGCCACATCCAGCTGGTGGCCCATCACTAGTAGAGTCCTACAAGGATCAGTGTTAGGCCCTGTACTGTTTAATATTTTTATTGAAGAAAGTGGACGAGGGAATTGAGTCCACTATTAGGAAGTTTGTAGATGATACCAACTCGCGGGCAAATGTTAAACTTCCAGAGCATAGAAGAGCCCTTCAGGGGGACCTTGATAGGCTAGAGAAATGGGCAGATTTTAATGGTATGAGATTTAACAACTCCGGGTTCTTCACTTTAGACATAACAACCCCATGTATCGCTACTGGCTGGGGGATAAGTGGCTGGAGAGTGGTGAAATGGAGAGGAATTTAGGAGTAATGGCAAACAAAAAACTTAATATGAACCAACAGTGTGCCCAGGTGGCTAAGATGGCCAATGGCATCCTGGCCTGTATCAGGAACAGTGTGGCCAGTAGGACTAGGGAAGTTATTCTTCCCCTATACTCGGCACTGGTCAGACGACATCTTGAGTATTGTGTCCAGTTCTGGTCTCCCCAGTTTAAGAAGTATGTTGAAATGCTTGAGAGAGTCCAGAGAAGGTCGACGAGGATGGTGAAGGGACTGGACAACAAGCCCTGTGAGGAGCGGCTACAGGAACTGGGGTTGTTCAGTCTGGAAAAGAGGAGTCTCAGAGGTGACCTCATTGCTGTTTACAACTACCTGAAGGGAGGTTGCAGTTGGGTGAACCTAAATCTCTTCTCTCAGTCTGCCAACTCCAGAACAATAGGACATGACCTTAGGCTATGCCAGGGGAGGTTTAGACTGGATGTTAGGAAGAGCTTTTTCATAGACAAAGAGAATGATCCCTCAGTGGAATTGTTTTCCCAAGCAGGCGGAGGAGTCACCATCCCTGGAGGTGTTTAAGAAAAGACTGGATGAGGAACTCATTCACATGGTCTAGATAATGGGAGGCTCGGATGGACGGAGTGTGGTGCCCGTGGCTTCGGGTTTGTCGGTTCGACCTCTATGTCGGCATTTTCTTGGGAGTCAGAGTAGATGATCCATGTGGGTCCCTTCCAACTCAGAATATCCTGTGATCCTGTGAAAGGACAGTCCGAGAGGGACTGTACCATCAGTCTTTCCGTCAGTTTCTTCTTCAGATGCAGATTGCATTCATATTTGTGCAACAAAGGGCTAATGTGATCTTTTTTGCTGTTTGTGTATGGGTTTTGGCATTGTTTATATAGAATTTCAGATATAACAATAAATTCTATACTTGACCCACTCTTGCAGAAGTCACAAATAATAAATGAATAAGCTTAAAATGAATACTTTATTTTAGAAAAATTGAATTGAAGCAGTAGATTTAAAATTCGAGTTTTGCATAGATTCTCTTCATGTGTTATACTACTTGCTGTTATGGTGATCTGGTATAATTAGTAACAAAACGAATAGCTTTCAGCTGTCATGAAAGTGGGTAATTTTTTGTGGAGCTCTTGGTACTAAGTGCCTAATGGATTAAGTTTGTGTACATTTTTTGTGGTATAATAATTTTTATTGTTGGTATAATATTTGCCAATTGTTTTGTTTCTTAGACTTTGTTTTACAAATAGCAAGCATTGATTTTATATTCATTGTAGTTATTTGCCACATATCAGACAGCAAATAATTTTACATTCCTTTTTTATTCCAGCCAGAAATGCACTGCCCTAAAACAAAGATTTTATTGGGAAGTGAAGGAGGGCAGGGAGATGAGGAACATAAAGCTGGACTTGATCTAGTTTTTATTTCAAACCATGGATAAGTATTGTCTGAATGTTAAAGAAATCACTAAATCAGTCTGGAAACATCAGTGTTAACTCCTCTGAATTATCAAAAATCAGATCATAGTATGAGAAGTCCTCTCTAAATTCTGATCCTCCAATGTACTGTGAGCCTTTCAAAACATTAAGTATTACTTTACACTAACAGCTGTTAGTGTAAAGCTTTCCTACAGAAGCACATTTTTGTTAAGCAGAAGTAATAAAGAATTTCCACTTGGAATTCAGACACAGGTAATTGTAAAAAAAAATATGAACCTTTAAACAGACAATGAGGGACAATGCATTATGTTAAACTTTACCTTTCTTGTCTCTCAAAGTATTTTATAGGAATCTCCACAATGTAGTATATTATAGTTAAATGATTCATGATTTCAACAGTGACCAATGTTTTACAGAAAAGTATATGGTTATTTTTCCTATTTTTAGAATCTCCCCCTATTCTAGTATAGACCAGCTTGCTTTTGCGGTTCCCTGTTTATTTACCATTGGTTCAGTTTATCATTCTTTCTCCATTTTGCTTTTGTCATAACTTCTACATTTGCATGTTCCCTTTTCTGTTGTTCTCTTTTAATTTTTCCCCTGAGCACTGACAATTTGGAGTCAAAATCAGGAATCAGCATTGTATCTATTCATGGTATCAGTTTTCCTGAGTAGGTGATGATTTTGATTTGAAATTCAGCGGAATATTTGCTTCCTGCACTTTCTATTTCAATGTTATTTGCAGTCTTGTTAAAAAAAATATTAAACATAAAATCAATCTTTTCCCCAAATTGTATCTTTATCATTCAGATTCAAGTGACAAATACTATAATGCAGAGACATTTTTAGCATTTTCTTACAAATCAGGAGTAAATATAAAGTGAAAATAACAAAAATAGTTACTTTGTACTATAAATTTATTAGGAAAAATACTTTAAAGCACAACAAAAAAATATTTTTAAAGTATAGTATTGGGTTTATGTGTCAAGATTTTGATAACACTGAGGGTGGCAGGTCTAGCTTCTGTGAGAAGACACTAGAAGTTTCTCGCATATTAGACGAAGACAGTTCCAGTTGGTTCCTAGAAGGATATACTGCTGGTCAGCGCTTAGTCTCTCAGCAACATTGATAGCACCTCTGGGATAATATATTTAAGATAGGGTGAAAAAACACTGCAAAAACAGCTGGGAGAGAGGGGTAAGAATATGTGAGAGAGAAGCAGCCCTACATAAATCAAGGTGAATGAAGGAGAGTGTGGAGGTGTAGAGATTCCCTTGCATTCTGGGGTGCAGACCATGAGGAAGAACACTGTCCCGCTGAAATCCCTGGAGATCCAAAGTGGAGTGGATATCCACCTGAAGTCGCTGCAGGATCCTAAACCAGAATAATCTGTTCTTGAAAGATTGCATTCCATGGAAAGGACCCATTCTGAAGCAGTTCTTGAAGAACTGCAGCTTGAATGTGAGAAAGAAGGAGAGTCATAGACACAATGTTAGGGTCTGACTTCAACTCCTATTCCTCGTCCCTCAGCCCAGCTCAGAGGGAGAAGGTAGAAGAGCCAGGAGTGAAGCTGAGCCTGGAAAGAAGACAGCATCAGGGAGACAGTAGTTTTAATTTAGTTTTAGTTTTTACTACCCTACTCTTTTACAATTACTTGCAATAAAATGGTGTCCCTAAGTCAAGTCTGTTTTGCCCTTGATGGCAATTGATAAGTCGTCTCCCTGTGCTTATTCTGAACAACAAGCTTATAATGACATTATTTCCTCATGCCATTTTTATGGAGGCAAAGTGATAGAGCAACTTGGTGGGCACCCAGCATTCAGCCAAAACCAACGCAGAACATATATGAAAATAGATATAAGCGATGTCTTCAACTTTAAGGACCTTAGAAAATTTAGAGGAACTATCTTGCAATCTCTCACTAATTGCCAGGTGAAAATCCTTCTAGCAGGAATTTCTTAATTGAAGTTTTCATTGTAAGAAAATAAATTAAAATGCAAAATACTGTAAGTACATATTGCAAGTTTTCCAGTCTTTCTGTCTGAGAGAAATAAAAAGTAAACTGATTATTTCTTAAAGTATTTAATTTTAGGTTCCATGAATACTGCTTTTAGAGGTGCTCATTAATGGATGAAGTGGGAACTGAATGTCCCTGATTGTGCTTATTTCAAGACAAGAGTCAAGGGAAGATTGGAATTAAATATTTGCATGTAATTGGAAAATACCTCTAAAAACTTTGTGGCCCAGTTTATAAGTTTTAAGTTTGCTGATAAATTTTGTTCAGTTACATGACTGATCTGCAACATCTATGTCTATTTTTTTCCCCTAATCTGATTATTTTCTTCAAAAATTGTGCAAACAGTGTTCAATACTGAGACAGTGTTAGGATTTCACATAGTCTTATTTCTGTGACAGCACATTCATTAAGTTGGATTCCCCATAATCACAGAGAACTATTGAATTATGCAGTCATAATTGCTTAAAATTATGTGGAAAAATAGATTTATACTCTGAGAGGTAAGAATTTTTACTTGCATGGATAAAAACCCACTAAAAACAACTTCAGAAAAAACTCTACCTAACAAAAACCTGTTCTTAAGTCTGCAGTTGTTAAATTTACACAAATATGTTTTCTTCTGTTTTTTCCTGCAGGGCTAGATTGCAAATACCTTTTTGCATTTTTAATTCTTTCTTGAATTAATCTTTATGTACTCCTGCCAATCTAAAAAGAATTACTGTGCTTCTCAATTATAGTATCATCCTATATTAACCCATTTGAGAAAACTGAATTTTTGAAACAGTATTATTGAAGAAATAAAAGCCTTCCTGAAATTTCTACTGCAACTTATGGTAACAGTTTCAGACTAGACAGAAAATGGTGAGTAGAGGGAAACATTTACAATAAAAAATATAGTGCTGTAAAATACTATGAGACAAGTCCCTTGTCTTACTCATTCCCATCATACCCTGCTAGTATCAGCAATAGTTGTTACAGAGATATTAGAGGATAATTCAGTGTTTTCTTAAAAGCTATATATTTTTTTTAAAAAAATAACTTAATTAAAAGGTCATTTATCCCTAGATCCAGAAATGGCTTTGAACAAAGTAGAACAAGACTCTTCCTATTGTGAGATGTGCTTTTAAAATGTAAAATAAACAACTGGGATTATGTATGACATAGTAACATTGTCTGATACCAGAAAAGAAACTGTTCATTCACACTGTGAACAGAAATTTTAATAAACATTCCTAGTTCACTCAACCAAGTGAACCATAGTTCACTCAACCAAGCTCAGATTCTGAGACTGATACTGTAGCTCACACTAAAAAATAAGTTTCTAGAGAAGATGGTTGGTTTTTTTTTTAATGTTTCTGGTTTGTTCATGAGTCACCAAAATGACATCTTTCCTTCTGAGCTGTGATTGTTGCATTAGAGCAGGCAATATTTTTCATATCCATGCATAAGTTGAATTGATATTTAATTTCCATTACATTTTGTCTGTATAATAAATGTCCTTGATTTTTACAGAAAATTAATCCTGAAGATTTCAATGTATATTGCAGTCAATGGAAAGATGATTTTTGAAGGAAGGAACAATGATTTAGGAATGATTCCAACAGAGAAGATACATTACAAGGGTTTCTCAGAAGCAGAAAAAATTCAGAACTTTTTACTCCACAGAATAAATAAAAATGTTAGAAGTCAGTATAAAATACTGGCCAAAGCAGATGCATACTGTCCAAACTTATAAATTAGTGGGAACAGAAAAACAGGACTAATTAGTTTTTTAAATGTGTTTATTCACTTATTTATGCTATTTGCTACAATTCTGTTATGGCCTTACTGCATAGTTGCAACTAGATTTTAAAATCAATGTTATCTGTGAAATTTTCAAGGCAAATATGTTGGATAAGCTTTCAATTCCTGCTGAGTACAGAGCTACTAATGTGACATCGCCTGGAGATAAAAACATCATTGTTCTGCATGCTTTTGGATATGGCTCTTCTTTCTTTATTTAATCCAAGGTCATTATTTTCAAAGCACAGCATGTTCTCATGAAGATCAAGTTTTCCCAAGAAGGAATAATGACAACATGGTATAGTGGAAATTAAAATGTCAAAATTTATATAAACCCCTGATTAAAGGGAAAGAATACTGTCAAAGGAAGGAATTGTACTTTTGTTTAAAAGACTGAGCTGGTTAAAGAGAAGAGCATATAATTATCAAATACATTTTAGAACTAGGGGAAAATAATGTGTTTCCTTAGTAAGTAAAATGATTTCATTTTAGTGTTGCTGTTGGATTTTTTTTTATTTGCACACACCCTCCTAGTACCCACTTTACACACCCCACAAAGAAGAAAATATTTATATGTTACACGTATCTATGATACAAGATAAACTGAATGCTTAATATATAAATATTTGTATCTGAGGTTAAAAACTGAAGTTACAGTGAGCCCCTGAGTGTTCAAGGCCCGCTATTTGCGAACTTCAATACTTGCGGGTGATTTTTCCGCGAGCTGTGCAACCTCGACGCGTGCCCAGAACTTACCAGGACCCCAGTCAGCTCAGCCCCCAGCATCGCCACTCATGCTGTGAGCGCAGCCAGCCCCACCCATCCCCCCTGCCACTCGTAAGGCGAGCACAGCGGGTCCCATCTCCTCACAAATATGTAAATTGGTCACAGCCGAGAGCCAGCACAGCGCGCCCGGGATGCGTTTAGTGCAAATGTGTGGTTTTGCACGGCTATCTGCCAGGCTACAGGATGGGGTGACGGGGCTGCCATTGTGTGTGTGCCATTGTGTGCCAGAGTCAGTGCTCGCCGCTGGGCCGGCACTCAGCGCTGGACCCACAACAAGGGGCATGGCACCAGACCCGCAGCGAGAGGCACAGCGCCCACCCCGGGGCAAGGGGCACAGCGCCTGCCCCGCACCAAGGGCATCGGTGCCGGCCCCGTGCCGAGGGGCTGGCCCTGCAGTTCGGATCTTGGCACTTGCCGCCTGCCCCACTGCGCGGTGCTCGCCGTCGGCCCCGTGACCTGGCACTGAGTAGTCAGTGCCCAGCGTTCGCTGCCAGCCTCGGTGTAACACAACCAAACAACCGAGGCAAGCCCCGCTCTCCAGGCCATCCTCCAGACCTTATATGATGAGGGGGCATGGCGTACTCAACTATGTAGTGAGTTCGCGATCTTTGTGGATTTCATAACTTGCGGGAGGTGGACCAGACCCAACAGCTCATGAGTAACGGGGATTCACTGTATATTGTTAGATAAAATGACAAGTCTTTAGCAAATTATTACTGGAAAATAGAAGGCTGAAAATAAAACTTAAGTACATTGTTTCTCTGTTTTATGAAGACATATTTATTAATTTCTTAACTGTTCTAATGGAAAAAATAATTAATTCAGAATGAAGAGTACTCCTCAGAAGAATGAAAGAAGCTAAGTTATAAGAAGGAAAATAGATTTGAAGTAAGTGAAGTAGGACAAAGAAAGGTCACAAAAGGCTGAAGTTATATCAGAAATTTTACAGGAAGCTAAAAAACAAATTGGAAGACAAAAAATTATTTCCTGTCTGTCTGAGGTAAGGAATTGTTCTGATTATAGCAACCTGTAAAAGTTGTGTGATTTCTAGTATTTTCACAGAATCACAGAGTCACAGAATATTATGAGCTGGAAGGGACCCACAAGGATCATCTAGTCCAACTCACCATCTAACACCCGTAAAGAGACCGAGAGCACATCGCAGAGCATAACACCATTACCAATGCTGTGATGACATGTTGATGAATACTTAGTTCAGAAGTGCAAATTCCTGCAGCAGCCTCATTGGATAAAATCCAATTATGGAAATAAACAATAAAGAATGGTCTATTTCTGAACTTGTGCATTGGTTTACCTAGAACTGAGCTGTGAAACTTGCATAGGTCACTGAGCCCTATGTTCAGCCTTCTGAGAGCCTCCTCGAGTAGCTGATTCACTCAAAAAAGTCTGAAAATCAAACCAATGATATTGCTTTAATTTTGAATACTCTTTATACATCCAGATAAGCACATCAGAGATAGTTAAGATGCATTTGGTGTGGGCTTGAGGTATATACATAGTCTTGGTTACCTCTTATAATGCTACCTCTTTGATCTATCTTAAAAGCCACTTCTGTCATAAGATCAAAGACTGGACTGGTAACATGTATATGCACAGACTTTAAAGCACATATAAAGGTCACAGCCATGCCAGCAGATAAGGCCTGAGTCAAAGATTCAACACTTTTTTCATAAATAACTCAGTGCAAACATTTCTAATAATGATCATCCCAATTAAAAGTATATGCATCTAGTTGTGGTTCCAAGGAGGTTTTCTGCTGGAAAAGTATACTTTTATTCTTCTTTCCAAAACATATATGTTCAAAGAGATTTAACAGGGGAAAGAGTGAGGATTAGGTGGGTTTATTTAAGTAAAATATATTAAAAATTAAATACTGGAAGTAGATCAGTGTATAATGCGATTATTACATTTTTGCTTTGCAACATTTTGCCCTTGTGAATTAAAAATGCTAGTAAGCTGTTAAAAATAATAGTAAGACATTGATTATTTTAATTTTTAATTTTTCATTAAATTATGTAGTAGAAGAGGGTTTTTCTAATATTCCTTTGGCATTAGATCACTTCCAGGTATATACTGGAATGCAGGAAAGAAATTTCTGTCAGATGGGTACAGTTACCTTCTCTGCATAAGCCTACTTTTTTTGAAATAGTGATTTTCATCATTCTGGAATCTCATTTGAACCATTCTGAAATGGGAGTTATTATGAACTGTATTAAGATCCTTTGTTTCCTGACGCCAATGGTGTTATCTTTATGGACTTTCCTGTCTAACCTAGAGTAGTTCAGTTTTAGGAATACAATTAAATATATTATTGTATTTGAGTAATTGCATTTTAAAAAAACACCAAATCCTATTATGAATCATGATGTCCATGAAAAATTATCTTTTATTTTTTCCTTTTTAATTGATATTGAAATGAGCTGTTGCTGGTAGTGGAAAAATTCTCAGATTTTCAGGACTGAGGCGGTATTACTTAATGTCTTGTATAATAAATTATATAAATTGACAAGGAAGTCAAATAATGCATTAATTTTCAATATTGTGAATTCTTAATTAAGTGATGCATAGTTAAATGTCTGCATTCACAACATAGCAAACCATTTGCATTACAAATAAAGTACAAATTTATGTACACATAGACATAAGTGACTGTAGGGTGGAAGAATATGGAGCTGCACATTTCCTCATTTTTAGATCAAGAAAAAATTAAACCCTCTGTTGATATTTCTTCCCTGAGGAAGTACTGCTCCTGGAAAGCAATCTGTAAATAAAGTTCTATAAAATAGAACACTAAGAAATTAAGTGAGAGTTAAGGAAACTAAGAAATGGTACAAGAGTAAACATAGCTGTCAGAACAAGAGTTCTGACTTTCATTTCTGACTTTAAAAGAGGACAAATTCTACCAGTTTTTGCAATTTCAGTCAGACTCCACCATGTGTTTTCAGAATTCTGTGAGATTTCCATATTCTGCCTTACAAATTGTTTATATCCCCTATGTTACAAAAACATTTAGAGTAAGAGTAATACCGGCTATATATATGCTGCCTTGAGCACTAATTTCCCAGCAGTATACTTATTTTCTTCCTAAACTGGTGGGAAGGTACCTCAGAAGTATCTATGACCCTAACATATCAATTAATCACAGAATTAATAAATTAGTAAATGAGATGGGGGGGGGNGGGAAGTAGAATTGAGGGATGATACACTTCCAAAATTTAGAGACTCTTGGGAGCCCGAGCATCCACATGCACCTCACGTTCCCCAACAAGAGGTAGGAGAAAGAAACCTAGAGGATGAGGGGGAGTGGGAACAGGTCTCCCATGGGGGCAAGGCATCCCTCTCTTGTGCACCACCAACTTTTCAGATGCCACCGTATGAGTTACATATACAGAACAGGTTTGCGGTTCTGGATTTTGGGGATGAGGAGGATAACATGGAAGGAGGCCTCCCACATAGTAAATCTCTAGGAACTGCCTCTTCCACTAAGCAAAACAGAACATCCAGTGTCAAAAAGAAAAGGAGGGTGGTGGTTGTTAGAGACTCCTTTCTGAAGGGAACAGAAGGGCCTATCTGTCGACTGGACCCATCCCACAGGAAGGTCTTCTGCCTCCCTGAGGCCCAGGTATGGGATATTGCTGAGAGGTTGCCAGAACTTACTCAACCTTCAGACTAATAACCCCTGCCGGCCATCGAGGTTGGTAGTGACGAGACCTACCTCTCCTAAGTTCATGCTGACTCGTTCTAATGTCATGGTCCTTTTGCAGTTGATGCATTATAGCACTCAGGACTATCTGTTCCATGACTTTGCCGGGACTGAGGTCAGGCTGACAGGTCTGCAATTGCTTGGATCATCTTTCCTGCCCTTCTTGTGGATGGGTGTCACATTAGCCAATTTCCAGTCTTGTGGTACATCACCAGTAAGCCAGGACTGTTGTAAGTTATGGAGAGTGGCTTAGCGAGTTCATCTGCTAGTTCTTTCATCACCCTCGGATGGATCCCATCTGGTCCCATGGACTTGTGATGATCCAAGTCACTCAGCAAGTCTCTAACTACTTCCTCCTGGATTACAGGGGGGTTATATTGCACCCCTAATCCTTCTGTCAGCCTACAAATCCAGTTGTCCTGCTGGCAATCTGTCATAATGTTAAAAACAGAGGCAAAGAAGATATTAAGTATTTCTGCTATTTCCTCATCTTTGGTTGCTATATTACCCTCTGCATCCAATAAGGAGTGAAGGTTG
>WEKX01023820.1:0-18706 GCA_013390025.1 Pitta sordida
CGTGGTTCCACGCCTGTGGGTCTGGGATTTGGACTAAATGATCCTGTGGACCCCTTCCAACTCAGAATAACCTGTGAAACCTGTGAAAAAATATGCCACTTCAGTGCTCGACATTAGAGTGGCAGAGAACCAAATCAAAAAATCATCCCTTCTGTATTATGATATATGCCTCATAAGCAATGCAACAAAAATTCTCAGTCAAATCCTCTGGGCTTTAATGAAAGGAAGACATGTGCCAAAAATGTCTGGAGGCAATTACATCTTCTTTGGTTATTATCGTCTGTGTTCATCTGAGTGTAAATAACTGTGATATTGGCTATTCAGGTTGTATTCCTGTTTTAATTATGGGAATATCTGGATATCTGCTGGCTGCTTCTGGTTAACTGGAGCTGTGCCTGTGGCACCGGACCCCAACTTGTCCTAAACACAATGGAAAAGTGGGGATGGAGGACATGTCTACAAGCCTGCAGGCTCCTAATGTCTGCCACTCGGGGAAAAACAGCATCACAATACATGACTCAAGAATTTAGGGCCTGCCAAAGGGATTATACTTAACAATTTGGGGTCCTGTAGATCTAGGACTCAGGAAAGACACAAAGTTGTGCCTCTGTTCATGACCAGCGGAAAGAGGCAAACCTTCTCCATCGACACACATTCCCCAAGATTTGGCTACCTACCTCCTCAGTTTTTGGAAGCAATGAGACAGGAGCCCCCAGAACAGGGGGAGGGAGGGCAACCTGACACCCAGACTGTCCACAGCAGCTCACAACTACACTCAGGCACCACGATCTCAGGGACCAGAAAACACTGCCAAGTTGAAAGCCTGTAGCTCAGACATGGAGTTCAGACCAGAAGGAAAGTTGAGGATAAAAGGAAACTGAGAATACCTTCACATTTGAGTAGGTTACCAAGGAGGAGAATGGAGCTACAGGGTAGCAATAAAAGGTGACAAAGTCCATAAATTCATTGGCACAAGTGAGGCAGGTTTCCGAGTCACAGAATCACAGAATCACAGAATATTATGAGTTGGAAGGGACCCACAAGGATCATCTAGTCCAACTCACCACCTAACACCCGTACAGAGACCGAGAGCACATCCCAGAGCGTAACACCACCTAGATCCCTCACAGTCTAGCAGGCCACTCTGAGCCGGAAGGGGTCCAGGGCCATCCAGCCCTACACCCCCCAGCTAGACCATGTCACTAAGCTCCTCGTCCAGTCTTCTCTTAAACACCTCCAGGGATGGCGACTCCACCACCTCCCTGGGCAGCCCATTCCAATATGCAATTACTCTCTCTGTGAAAAACCACTTCCTAACGTTAAGATTAAACCTCCCCTGGCGTAGCTTGAGGCNTCCTTGGAGAAAACAAAACTCTGTTCAGACCGCTCACAGCTCTATATCTTCTTCCTGACTGATGCTCAGACACTAGATATTTATTTTTGTTTTAAATTCAAAATCTCTATTATAAATATCAGGTAGCACACAACACTGTGTTTACCATTGCTTCTCCCGTGAGCAGGCTTCTTAATTGTCTCAAGTGATGACTGTGTGTTGCACTAACACTCCCAATCCCCATGAGACCTCACGCTTGCCTGGTTTTCCTGCACGGGTTTGCTCAGAGCAGATGGCTTTGGTCTCAGAGGCTGCACTTTTTTCTAGCAGGAGGAACAGTTATGGCCCAGTGGCTGAGTGGTCCCCAAGGCAGGTGTGGGACTGTCTCCGGAAAGAGCCTTCTGGCAGGAATGGGAATGGGAATGGAACATAGCTGGAGCTGCTGCTTAGTGAGAGAGCAAAGGCCCACAGGATAGGAACAACGCATAACAGGTTGGGCACAACCTATTCCCACAATAGCATATCTAAACCTTGAGCTTATTTTAAACAATATTTCACAATAACAAAACCCCTTGATTTTTCACTCCATTTAATCAGTTTACTTTCCTGTCTTACACAACAGTACCAGCTAATCAGGCAATTTTTACGTATAATAATGAACAACCCTTTCCCTGAATGATTTTCCGCATTCCTGGGACATTTTCTTTGTTATACTGGACAGTAATCAGAAAGATTATTATACCCACTCTGCAAATGAGGAAGATGAGATGCAAATTACAGGTCAAGACACAATTGGGTTCACAGGTAAGAAATCCCTGACAGCTGCATAAGATTGCTTGTACCTTTTTCATGGCACCAACACTAGTTCATTCCCTAGCACATTGCACTGGGTAGGAACATTCATTATTGGTATCTTTTGCTTTCTGTACTTGTTTCTTATAAAAGGAGCACTAAAAGAAATTCACTCGCCTTGAAAAGGCACTATGCAAATAATTATTTAAACTACTGGTTATGGTCATGTGGGCACATGCATATTTGTATATCTAACATGAACTCTGCATATGGAAACCACTTTGTGAACACACAAAGCAGCTGCTTTTGAAGTGTCATATTTTTAAATAATTTTTTTTTTAAAGCAAATGTCTAAGGAATGTCTTCTCAGGCCCCTAAAAAATTCAAGTGTGCATCTTTTGACTCATCTCTTGCCAAAGTTTGTTTTTAATTGACATTTTTTACATTGAATTACCATATATAAGTGCAGAAATACGAGTCAAACCACAAAAATTCCCCTATTTTATTTCACACTCAAAATAAATTAGAGAAAGATTGTCGAATGCATATATATTTTTAATAAACTTGGAAACAGTCTGTCTTGAGCAAGGACAGTTACATTTTTACATTGAAGCCACTCTGCAATAAAGACATTTCCCTGAAAACCTTCTATTCTTAGACTAGAGGAAGAACTTAGTGAGATACTCCTGCTTAAAAATAGTAACAATACATGCTCAGTAAAGCAGCAGGGTTTCAAAAAAAATCCACAAGGGTTTCCAACAAAATGATCTTGTGTGTGGCAAAGCATTTCCACTAGCATTTTGGAGACAAATTTGTGGGAACGAGTTCAGGCTCTGAGTTCCACAAATTCTGAACCTGGAACACCTTTGGATGTCACCATTATAATGCTTCCGGCACTCATTTCAAGAGTGCCAAACACATCTTGATCTTGTTGACATACTTTTAACTAAGGATGCTCTGTGAAGGTTGGGCTGGCAGCATCTCAAATACTAGTTGCTTGCTAATGAGTTGCCACATCTGATTAATTGATCCTGAATTTTTTAAGTCCTTTCAATTAAGAAGCTGTTGCCCACCTGATCCTGTCACTGCCTACAACATGCCCCACCTCTAACTTTAATGGCCCTTGGAGTGTCCTGTGGGAGGGGATTCTGTACCTTAATACAAGCCTCCCCTCAGGGATGGAAAGGCACAGCCGGCAGTTGAGCACATTACAAGTTTAAAACTTTGGTTTCCTGAGGGCAAAGCTTGCTATGGAAGACTCCCACGGATCTGTGGTAAGTGGCATAGAGAGTGGAGGGTACTGGGTTGCCAGTGAGGGTTAAACCAATGTCCTGAGCAAAAACAAAGTGTGAAATTGTGAGAGAGAGGCTTTAAAGAGGCAGTAAGACACAGTACCCCAAAGCTACTCCATCAACAACCTCCAAAAATGGCCGCAAGAGTGGCTTGTCTCTGACTCCTCTGTAGCCCTTTCTGTTCAGCAGTCAGAAACATGGGCTTTAAACTGGGTGTGATGAGCAGCACTCAGCAGCCACACACAATTGTCCTGACACAAGGAGGTACAATTCACTGTAAGAGGCAGCAGTCAGCACCGTGGCTGTAAGTGGGTGGAGTACGCTGCATGGAGATGGCAAGGTAGTGGCCTTGGTGGCATGCTTGCCTTGGAGCAGTGTCTTAGTCTCCTGCCTGAGACATAGACATAAAGTTAGGCATCACTTTCCAAGGGCCTCACTAGCAGTAGACTAAAACCTGCTCCAAGCACTAGTGCATTTAGTTTTTTCCTGAAGGCTTTAAAAGACTGATAGTTGTCATCTTATGCTGAGCAAAAAGAAGTGTAGTCCTCTAGCAACCAGACAAATCTGTCATGGGTGACAGATAAGCACAATTGCCTGCTCCATCCCCCCTGTCCTTTCTGGACACATGAGTGTGGCTCTACCTGTTTTACTCTTACCGTGTGTGCAGTAGTGTGTGAGAAGAGAAAGTTTCTTCTCTTGCTCTGTAGCATCCTCACTGAAACTAGTGAGAATTCTGTTTGAGCCTTGGCATCAGACACAGGTTGCAGCACTTCCTTCCCCTTGTTTCTGAGGTGCACATCCCCAGAGTGCAACAGAGTACTGTGAATAATAAGCAGAACCTCCTCAGGATAGTGGTCTTTGGAGGACTTGTTTGCAGTCACACTGTCCAGCTGTTCTCTGCCAGCTGTGATTTAGTGTGATACGTATCTCACTGTTGCAAGCTCTTATCTTTCATCCGTAGTATTGAGTTAGTCAATGATTATATGAGGGTATATCTGTGGAAACAAAAGGCTGCCTGAACAGTTGAGGGTTACTTTTTATTTATTTATTTATTTAGCAAACACATTTCTAATTTCCACAGGAAAACAAGCAAAAAAACAAAGAATGCAACTGGACAGAAAACCACCACAGACTTCTGGAGAGAACTCCAGGGATTTTTAGAAACAAGCCCATTTTACATTAACTGCCCTTGCAGAGTGGTTTTATTTAATGCTACAGCTGTTTGTTGATTCATTGGCTATCTTGTCTGGCCAACTGCTTAATCTCAACCTGGCACATGTGGCTTTGTGGAGACTTAGTAGCAGATGGATACCATTGTTTCAGTAAATCTTTATTACAGAGTTTGTTTATAGGGCAAAGGAAGGGATGCTGAAGGAATCCAGAAAGACAGAGATTTCAAAGACTCTGCAGGTTACTTGTGGAATAGACTCATCACAAATCTGACTGAAGTTGGTGGGTTACCCACCGCAGCTGCAGCAGCAGCTTATCTGCAGAGGTGCCCCACAGGCAGATGTTTATGCTGCTGACCTGCTGGACAACTGCACTGCATAAGGAGGCATGAAGAGGAAGGAGTGCAGTGCAGACAGATTGCCCAGACTCTCCACTTTGTTTTATTGAGACCCTTGACATTTGATCAGACCCTGTTTGCTTAGATGTGATTTTTTAAAATTTTGTTTTAACAGGAGTCTGGCTGGAGGTATTCCTTCATTGCCCTGCATCCACCATCCACTTCTTTGAGGTCTATGCAAAAAAAAGCATCAATGTAAAGATGAAGATATATAGACAGACAAATGAGAGCTGATTGTAATTGGTTTCGTGCATTTTTTTTCACTCTTGAGACTACTTTAAAAATTATCTAAAAAAACACAAGAGAAGTAAATCAAGCTCTGAAGGGGAATTGAAATCTCACAGTGGAAGCTAGCAACATCAGTCTTAGCTCAAGCAAAATGCATCATAACAACTCCCAGAGAGCCAGAGAAGATGAGCTGGAAGGCTCTGCTCTTTCCACTCAAGTTCATTCCAGATCCAATACTCCAACTCCTCAGTCACTGGTGTGGTGCACTCCTAGGACCATGAGTACAGGAGATGGAATCATTTTGTACAACAATAAATCTGGTGGCTTGGAAATTCCAGTTAGATAAAACAATTTCTGGACGGAATATGTGTAATCTTAATTTCAGTTAAGATATGTATGGGGAGTGCACTTGTCTCTTTCAATATAAAAGTTGAAGTAAGTATGGTTAAGGCTAAAACATTGATATTCTCATTTGGAGGCAGCATTGGTCTATTGACACACCAGGATATCTCTAGTTAAACTCACGTTAACTGGCACATCCAAGAAGCAGGCAGCTACAAGGCTAGATCTGGAAAGCAGGGTAAGCTGTTAGGAGTTCCCCTGGTCAACAGCAGCATGAGGAGCACCTTTGTGGCTTAAGGACCCTAATGCTGTAGAGTGTGTCCCAGTTTAGCACATGCTGCCATGGGTGATGGACTGGTGGAAGACTATTTCAAAACAGCAGAAGTTGTTCAGAGGCCAAGCACTGTTTCTAAGTCAGTTTTCTTCTTACAAGCAGGTCACACAGATTCCACCTCAGCATGCCCTCCTTCCAAGAACGTGGAAGGCTATTTCAGAGAGATTAATGAGGGCTTTTTCAAGTGGCCAAACTACCCTTAATGTGTCCTTGAGCTGGCCACAAACTTTTTTTAGAACTGAGACAGGTTATCTCCCCCACCTGTCCTTGGCTAAGGTCAACCTCAAGATGTCCAACAGTACTACGGCCAGGCTGTGTTCGTCATTTCCTAATGCATGTGACACTGTGATACATTTTTTGTCAGGTAAAATTTACAGGCACATTAACCTGCTTGATAGGAAGAGTGAGTCACAAACAGTTCCTGAGGAGGAATGTCCTCACTGTGGAAGATATTTCAGGGTTTTTTAGACTGCAGTTTGATATATTTCTGTCTTCTTTAAACAAGCAAAAGCAAAGCCAGTTTTGAGATTCTCTCTTCATGTCCACTATTCTGCTAGTAATTTCAGAGTTGTTTGGTCTACATCATGAGGATTGGCAGCAGCCAGGGCATCTCCTCCAGTGTCAAATCAAGACACAAGAAGAAATTACCTTTCTCTGTCTGTACTTGCCTATGTCTGTGTGTCTTGTGGTTTCCAGTGCTACTAGCATTGGTATTGGACCTGGATGTATTGCTGTCCATGGCTGTGCAGAGGGCTGGCTTGAGAGCTTTTCTCTTAGTAGCTTTGAAGAGTAAGACAGTGTCCTGAAATCTTGACTGTGGCACAGTGCAGGGACTCTGTTACCATTTTCCATCAGGGACTGGCTCTTTCCCAGATGGTGCACAAGTGAAACGTCACCATTCAGCTGATTTCTGACAGACTGTCCTGCCGACAGGCCACTTCCAGCAATCCCTGAGAGTAGTCTGGGAGTGATCTGAGCATACCAGGCAGCTTGGGAACAATAATGGGTTCTGGTTCTCTCTTGCTATTTGCTTTAGAGGAGTCGTTCTTAGCTGGTGGTTATGGTTACTGTCAGAGATGTTTGAAGCCAGTGTCAATATTGCCACTGGTATCTTTAACTTGAAAGTGACTATAGTTGGAAAGAACTCTTTATGTAAAATCTCATGTTTCCTGGGTGAAATTCGTCTTCTAGCCAGTAGTGTAGTCAAGCCACATTATTCACTTCTTTCCTTCTCTGGGTCTAATTCTGTGTACTTTTATGGCTCTTGTCGCACTCATTTCTGAGTGCCTCACCCTCAAAAAATTTAAGGTTAAAAATAACTCTCTGTGTCCTTTCCCAGACTGGAGAATGCCTCCAGTTTATAGTTTCCAAAAAGAGCGCTGAACATACTTTGTCCCGAAGACCTCTTTTCTTCAACATGAGTATGTGATGTGGGAAAGTTACATTAAACAACAGCTGAAGGTAAAAAGGATAGAGAGAAATCCTAGGACCAGGATAGATCTAGGATAGACATATACAGTGGGCCCTTGAATATCATGGTACCATGGGTCTGGTCCCCCCCCCACGAAGCCCTCCCTCCGTGTTGATAGACAGCTCATTAATATGCAAATTTATCCCATAGCCCTGCCCCCACCAGCTCGNCGCAGCATCTACTGCGTGGGTCCAGTGGCATCACTTCATCTGCAACTGGGGAGGGCTCCCTCCCTCCTGCAGGTGGCCTGAGATCATCATGGGGCCATGCTGCTAAAACCAAGCTCGAGGCAGTGCAGCCCCTGACAGATGTGCCAGGACCTAGCGCTGGTCCTGGAGGCGGGGGGGAGGGTGGCAGCACTGCGATCCTTCCCTTTGGGGCTGCCACCTCACTTTTACGTGCACTGCTGCAGCAGGTAGAGAAGGCACTGCAGGGCTGTACTGTATACTTCTGAGGCCTCCCCAGTGTGTTCCCTCACGCGAGACATGCATGGCCAGCTTGCCGGCACAGGNGTGAAGTTTCAAATGCTGTGTACTCCACACAGGCACGTGCTGGTGTCCTGGGAACACTCTGAGGGCCAAGGCTGGCTACAGAACAGCTGGACCCCATTGGCAAGGCAAGTTGCAAGGCAAAGCTCTGTCCGCTGGCAGTGCCAGCCCCGGCCCCACACCTGCTCGAGTCATGGAGTCCCAGAGCCTCTAAGCCTTAACTGGGGAGAGAGGTGCTGGTGCGACCTTGCTTGGCCAGCATGGTCTCAGCAGCAGTGTTACTAGGTCGACATGACTCAGCAACAAAGCAACCAGCAGCCTGTAGATTCACATCTTAATCAGGATACTTCTCTTAGTTAACATGTTAAGAAAACCCAAGAAAGGAACATACAGTTTGTATACTGTAATATTTTATCTCTGTAACTGCACAGTGGAGAAACGGAACAGAGCGGGAACATAAAAGGAAAAAACTTACAAGCAGTGGTACCTTTGTCCCCCTGGGGATTGACGAGGCAAGACAGGGGCTATCAGTGCTGTGTTCCCTGCCAAACCTCCACAGCTGCTCGTGGGTGACAGGCTGCCCAGGCAGAGTGCTCACTCCTTGCTACAAATGCTGCAGCACGGTGCAGGTGACCCACGCACAGCACAGTCTCTCTGTGTGGAGCGGGGCAGGTTGCGTGGGCGAAGCGCTTGGTATCCGCTACAAACGCTGTGATGCGGGGTAGGTGGCATGGGCAGAAAAGTGCACCAGCGGTCTGCGTGGCTAATTTGGATATTCATGCCTGCCTAATTTGAATTTTCATGCTTGTCAGTTCATGCAGGCGCAGTCATGAATGACATGTGAAATGGACCTCCTCAATCATGGGAAAATTATACCGCGAAGAAGTTAATCTACAAACGAGGAACTGGGTAGTAGAGAAAGTTGACTGTACCAGGGATGTGAAATCTGTCATGTTTGCATACTCTTCAATTACACCTCAAAAGGTACTAAGGAAATAAATATTTTCCTGCAGTAGTGCACCTATCCAATTCAAGTGCAGGATGTTTTGGAATGTATTACACTAAACCCCTGCTTATCTGTTGTTCAGCTCCTTGTGGATTCATCCTTCATTGTTCATTTTTTAGTGAAAAGTAGGGTCTTGGCATACACTGAAAATGCCACTAAGATAGATGGCTCATGAATGTGTAAATGAGCTCATGAATATGTAAATAAACCCTACCCAGTGTGGAGGGGTAGTGGGGAGTGCCTGGGTGCTTTGACAGTGAGGCAGGAGGCAGCACCTGGGCACCACCCTCACCCAACGTGGCAGCAGAAGACAGGGTCCCTGGGATGGGCTGCAACATAATGTTAAAGGGATGAATATTCATGATGTGATTTGCATATGCATGAGACAAGTGGTTAAAAATGGGTGGCAAATCTGGGTGGGGATTTTTGGCACCTGACAGGACTGGGGACACTGCTGTTCCTCTTTCCTTGGCTCTTGGGTCAAAATAAACTTTTTTCTGCTTGCAAGCAACTACTTTGAGTCCTCCAACTGATTTTCCTTAAATCAATCTCCCCGCTCCCTGCCGCACTGGAGCACTGAGGAGTGTTCCCCATGACATCTCACAGCACAGGGGAGCAAATGGAAGCGTTTCTGAGCCCTCTCCAACTGGGGAGATGCCCAGAGAATTCCTGGGCTTCCCTTTGGGCATGATGCCACTTTTGCCACCGCCGCCGCCAGGCTTCTGCTGCTGCACATGATTGTATTGCTGCTGCAGTGGGGAAGCTCACCCTGGGGCCGCAGCAGGGCAGAGGCTTGGCAGTCGCTGCTCGTAGTCTACAGGTGCTCCCTGGAAAGATGCTGGCAGGGACAAACACTTGAGAGCACTGCACGCCAGGACACTCAGGGTGAGAAGCAGTGGGACAACCCAGTCCTGGCACACATGGGCAGGTTGGGCAGAGGGGGAAAGGGAGGCTAGCTCATGCCACAGTCCCTGTGGAGAAGGCTGCAGTGCTGTGGGAGCACTTTCCCTGGGGCTATGTATATCAGCAGGTGGGGCAGGCATGCAGCCCCTGGGGACACAGAGCACTTAGAAAATAGCACACCTCTCAGCATTGCCTCCCTCACCTGTAGCCATGGAAACAGTAACACACAGATGCACACACACACACACACATACAGGTGGTCCCTGCTCACAGTCCACAGGCACTCTCTGGAAAGGTGCTGGTGGGGACAAACAATTGAGAGCACCTCACTCCAGGACACCCAGGAGAAGCAGCGGGACACCCCACTCTTGGCATGGGCAGCACCACGGGAATATACACCGCGTGTTGTAAACCTTCCCCGCCACGTAACCTCCGCAACACGTATAAGGGAGCAAACTGTGGCTGTCCCCAGTGAGCAAGAGGCGCTGCCCCCCTGCCCCATGGGGGTATGCTCTATGAATAGCCAATTAGTATTCACTGAGAAATATTCCACAAATCCGTGAAGACACGAATCAGTAGGTACAAATATGTGAGGTATGACTGTATTTGTCTATAAAGCCACCTGGTAAGATCTTGAACTGAAAGATCAGGAGACATTTGCAACTACACTTCCAATGTAAGGAAGTGTTCTTGGATCAATTTATGCCATCAATTTTCTACCCTTATTGTCATTTCTACCTTGACACTCTGGTTTCTCAGGAAGTAACGCAGGCCTTGATGGTGATCCCATGTATCCCAAAGGTCAAACTTCCATAGCTATCAGTAGGGAGGATGTGGATAAACAAAATTATGAAAATTTAATCTGTGTAGCCAATACTTTCTATCAGCAATGACACATTCTTCAGAAGAAGGTACAAAGAACTGAACACTGGATGTTTGAAACAATATGTTCAGAGTAGCTGAAGAGCCAGGCATTTAGGCTGGATTTTCAGATGCTCTTCGGTGCCTAACTCCACTGACTACAGTAAGTGGTGATAAGTTAACAATTAACAAATGCTTTGATCACCAATGTACAACAAGAGCCAAAGAACCTTAGGGTACTTGTATAGAGCAAAACATGGATGGACAACTACATTCTATTTTATCTGTCATGGAAATCCTATTTAAAAAAATATGTGCCTTTGTGTATACACCCATTTGCAAAGAGAAAGCACGTAGCATATAGAAAAATAACTTTCCTTGGTCATCTCTGATATTTAGATGCCTGCTTAGTGGCAACATGCACTGTTTACAAGGCAGTCAAATCCCCAGTTGACTCAAATTTTAAAGATGCAGCTGAGCTGACTGATGTGTGTAAGAGTGCCTTTGAAATCAAAGATCTCACCCTGGAGAACTTTGTGATGTATCCCTTTTGGGGAAGGCAAGGAGTTTTTCTCTGTGAGTGCACAGCAAGCTCACCAAAATTGAATTAAACCTCTGAAAGCAATCTTTAGCGTGTTATATCTGAGTGGCTGAACCCTGTGTGAGGTTACATACAGAATTACATTATTTTGCATTAGCAAAGAAGATTAGATTTTCATATTTTACTCTTTGTTGTGACCTTGGCTATGCATTAAACGGCAGCAGATGAGAACTCACTGAGGCTTATTTCTTAAGGAGAAATGGGAAGATCTATGTGATAAAGCCCTTGATTCTGCCATTACCTGGGAGAAGACTCTCAGAACCAGCACTCCTCCATTCCCACACCTTGTGGCTGTGGGCCAGGGCTCTCTTAACCCTTTTCCTTGCTTAGATCACTTATAAAATCAACATAGCACAAGGTATTTTCAGAGTGGACTTGAGTCTTAGTGGACTTAATGTTCACAGATTCACAGATTCAGAGATTATTGTGAGTTGGAAGGGATCCACAAGGTCATCGAGTCCAACTCTTAAACCACATCACTGCCTATGTTGGTTGATAAAATAAGGTTTCGGTATTTGCTACTGAACTGGTTCAATGGAATAGATAGCAGGAATATATCTGAAAGCTCTCTTCAGGACTTGTCTACGTGAAAGCATTACCAGATTCTTCATGGGGCTGTTGACCTGAAGAAATCAGGATAAGGCACAGCATCTCCAGAGTATGAAGGCAGCTAGGCTGGCATGGACTTGTTAGTTTACCTATTCCTCAGCATCAGCATTTACTGAGGCTCTTATTACCTCACATCTCTCTCAGAGAATTTTGCCCCTCTGCCAGCTCCAGCCATGCTCTGGATACCCCAGGCCAGCAAAGGGGATCGTGGCAGCCAGCTGTGGCACTAGGTCTTGTGGTGAGACTTCACTCCAGACTGAACCCCTGGCAATTGTTACTTTTCATGCATCTTCATGTCACAAGTATCCCATGCATCTGATCATATACCAGCAATTAAGCTAATCTTCCCACTGAGATCAGAAATCATTTTGCTTCAGCAAGAATGCATGTTTGTCTAGTGTTTCTGTGCATGGATATTCCTTAAATGCATCCTTTCTTGGCTTCATAAAATTAAGCTTACTAGTTAATAAAAACTGACTACCCCAAACCTACTTCCTTAGTTTTGGAATGTTCTGGTGTCATTTAGTGATATGGGACTTGTCTGACATTCAGTGTTCCTTCTATTGGGTGAACTCTTAAAAAACACATCATATAAAGTGAAGTTGACTGAGCTGCAGGAGTAAAAAAGAAGAGGAAAAAAAGGCTCAACGAACAAAACACATTCTTCTCTCAGAAGAAATAAATTCACACTAGGAATTATTCCAGTAAAACTAAATTAGTTTGAATTCATACCTTTGTTTATGACACTGTAAGTTTTCCATGTAGACAACCCCATATAGGGAAGTTACATTTTACATTATAATGAGGTTACAATGTGTTAATCTCCTTGGACTGAAGCAATTATCACCTGACTGCTAGGTGTTAAATGCTGCATTACAAGGGGATTATTTTCTCTTTTGTTCTGACTGAGGCCCAGTCTACCCACAAATTCTCGCTGGTTAAACTGATTCAGGTGGGAGTTTTGCGTTCCGCTGCCTCTGAATCAGTTATGTATTGTGTTAATAAAAGTGGACTCAATGACAATTCCCTTGATATGTTGTAATTCAATGTAGAAGAATTATTATTTCTGTGCTACCTGGCCATTTACCATCATTGTCTAGCCTCAGTTATTTGATTTTATTCATAGCACACTTTGTTTTATAACTGGGCAGTTCTCTTCTGCAGCCTAGCTTTGAGCCATGCATTGAAACATGGTTAAATAATATAAATTAGGTAAGCTCCGAACTTTTTCAGTCATTGAAATAACACACACCAAATGCAGGTGCCACAGAAAGTAGGCCAACAATTGGCCTTTTTTCCCACCTTATAAATACATATGTGGCCAGTACAATAAAATAGTGCTGGAGGACAGCCAGTTGTCAGAGGTGCAGTCTTTTGAACAAGCTATAAACATCTCACTCCCACATCAATCTTCACAGCAGTAATGAAAGGTTGCTGCCTTGAGTGTCCTGGGTGAGTTCCAGTTACATTATTACAGTTTACATATCTCAGTTTCCTTATAACTTATTTGTATAAAGAACTGATGACAAACTTTTTGTGCAGACATGCATCAACTTTAGAGGCATCCATCCACCACTTCAGAGCAGACTGTGGTTTAGTGAGGGTTGAGACTGCTGTACACGTGCACACACTGCATACCAACACACATTGCTCCTTATATGCAGTCTCACCGAATACAGACAAGGAGGGAAACATCCACTCCAGTGTGTATTCAGGTCTTGTATCCTAAGCTGGCCCTTTGCTGTTCATTTCAAAGCTGAAGAATGTGTTGTGACATGAGCCATTGCAAACCTGCTCTGCTGGATGTGTTCATAACCCTTGCAGGCACAGCCCAGACCTACTGCTCTTGAATTTACCTCCTCCTACCTTTCTCTCTGCACTTCCTCAGGTTTGCAGGACAGACATCATTTCTGTAGCCAGGCAATTCATTACTGCATATACATAGTTGTCTTGGACTTGCCCAATGTCTTGAGATCATGGTCTTATTTGGAAGGAAGACACTATACACTAGCAATGTTCCCATCATTTGTTACTTGCAATGTATCCAAAGACCCCTTGAAGGCAAATTACATTGTGCCTATTGTTTCAATAACTAGGGAAAACTTATGTGATCTCAAATAAAAATAGAACTTTTTGTGGCCGTACAAATGCTCTTCATGAGTCTCAGTCCTGCAGACACTGTCAAGAAGAAAGCTGATGCCAGAAAACCCACTTCTTTTTCTTACTTTTTCTTACTGGTAAACTCAGTCCCACACTTAATGCAATCAGGGTAAGACCAGCACATTTTTAAAAAAGGCTGACTTCAAATAGGCCAGTAATAATGAATAATAATACCTCACAAGTTACAGATTCTTACTGATTTCACGGTGCATCCAACCCAGGCAATCTGCAGGTGTTGTTTTTCCACACTGGATAAGCAATATGGCAAGATTCACCAAGACTTCCTCAAACTGCTGTTCTATGTGATGAGTCAAATCCATAGCCAACCCAATTTAGACAGCAGATTAGGACGTATTGGCTGTTGTTTTGTACCATAGGAGCACAACAACCTTCCTACATTGGCTTGTCTATCATCCCGAGCTATGATACATCATTATCAGGGACTTACAGTCCTCAAACAAGCTCCAATACTCATGAAGCCCTGAAGGGTGCAAGCCCATTAAGAGAGAGTGCAGTCAATGTTTTGAACACCTGATCTCACTTTTCGCAGAGGTATAAAAGAAGAGGAATAAAAGGACTTTGACTGAACTCTCTCAGTGATCTCCTTCCACCTTAGCTGCACTATGAAAAAAGATTAAAAGTGTAGACAGAACTGGGTGTCATCACATTGTTTATCTGTCGTAGGTGTCCATGAGATAATGCAGCAAAAAGACAGGCCTTTGTCCCTGGCAGAGTCCCCTGCTGCTACTTCTGTGAAGACGTGGGAAAGAGTGAAAGGAGTTGACAGCACTTAAAAGAGAAGAGTTACACAGCTATCTTTGTAAACTCCGCCTCTGCCCTGGTTCTTATGATAGAAGTCATTCAGTCTCTCCTTCTGAGGAAGGCACATGTAGTCCACATGCTTTCCCTAAAGAGAAACTTGAGCTGCCTCTGGCACAGGGAGAAGAGCAAAGGGAAAAGGCCTCTCTAAAGTAGCCAACGACTGAGCTGAAGTCAGTGAAGGCATATGGCGACAAAGAACTAAAAAACTGGCAATCCATCCATTTTGGCAATCCAAAATCTCCTTTGCCTGCACATTTAACTATCGCTTTTATTTAATTAGGAGCTCAGCAGCTGCAGGTTTCTCAGAGTATAATGAGAAATAATAAACACATTATGCAGTGTGTGACCAAATGGCACACAGGTCGAGCACAGAGTTAATAGTAAATGGAGTAACATCAGTCTGATGATCTGTCACTAGTAGGGTTTTGCAGGGCTCCCTTTTGAGCCCTGTACTCTTCAATGTCATTATAAATGACTTGGATGAAGGACTGGAGGGAATACTAAACAAGGTTGCAGATGACACAAAAACTTGGAGGAGCTGTTGACTCCCTTGAAGGCAGGGAGGCCCTTCAGAGAGATCTTGACAAACGAGAGGGCTGGGAAATCACAAACCATATAAAATTCAACAAGGGAAAGTACCGAATTACGCATTTGGGATGGGGCAACCCTGATTGTATGTACAGACTGGGGGATGAGATGATGAAAAGCAGTGCCAAGGACAGGAACCTGGGGGTCCCGGTTGATGGCAAGTTGAAACTGAGTCAGCAGTGTCCTGGCAGCCAGGAGGGCCAACCATGTTCTGGGTGGGGCATCAGGCAAAGCTTTGTCAGCCAGTCAGGGGAGGTGATTGGTCTATTCTGCTCTGCACTGGTGCGACCTCACCTGAATACTGTGTGCAGTTTTAGGCACTGCAAGCAAGAAAGATATTAAGCTGTTAGAGAGTGTGCAAAGGAGGGCAATGAAGATGGTGAAGGACCTTGAGGGGAAGCCAAACAACGAGTGGCTGAGGCCACTTGGTCTGTTCAGCCTGGAGAAGACAAGACTGATGAAAGACCTCATTGCAGTCTACAGCTTCCTCATGAGGAGAAGAGAGGCAGACTTGACAGAATGGCCTGAAGTTGTGTCAGGAAAAGTTTAGGTTGGATATTAGATAAAGGTTCTTCACCCAGAGGGTGGTTGGGTACTGGAACAAGTTCCCCAGGGAAGTGATGAGAGAATCAAGCCTGCCAGAGTTCAAGGAGTGTTTGAACACTACTCTCAGGTACATAGTGTGACTCTTGGGGATGGTCCTGTGCAGAGCTAAGACTTGGACTCAATGATTCCTGTAGGTCCCTTCCTACTCAGCATAATCTGTGATTCTGTGATAATTATTTTCCCAACAACTGTCTTGTTACTCCAGTCACATCTGGTCTAAATCTAGTAGGAAGCCAAAACTGTAATTGTCAACACTACTGAAGTATTTTTTCTTCTTCTAGTTAATGATGGCAGACGAAACCCTGGTGAGCTCCCTGCCTTCTGTCTCACAATAAAGCCTAGAGTCCTATGTATCATGTATGGCTTTCCTGAAGTGCTGCCCAATTGGTCCACTTTAAATAGAAATGCACTAGTGATGGTCGTCTTTGGCAACAAAACATTACCAAAATCCTTAACTCCAAGAGTTGGGAAGATAAGGAAGAGGATGGAGTAGGAAAATCATAGAATCATCCGTGAAGGGTTCAGGAGAAGGGAACAGCATCTCTAAGTGATACACAGCCCGCTAGTTCAGGTCTTTGCTAGTTTCCCTTCTGCTTGTTCTACCTGTGCCACCACCCTGAGAAACCAGACTGGCTCTTGGTACTCCTGCCAGGTAATGATGGTAAGAGTGTATGAGAAAGTGACTACTGTTGGGGCAATCCTTTTAACGAGGACAGTCATTGTCTTCATCATGCCTATTTTCCCAGTGGCAGGAGAAGCAAAAAGACTGGTTTTATAGATCCCTATATGCCTGAAGAACCTTTAGCCAGTGTTGACTTTGTTCTCTCCTTATGTTCTCTGCTTCTTCCATTCCTTAAATCTGCTCCCAGGCTGACTGGAGAACATTTCTGGAGTAAATTCTGCTGACCATGGGCTATTACTAAGTGCTTTTCATTCTGATTAAGAGCAAGGTAAATCATTAGACTACTCACAGGTTCACAGGTTTTTCTGAGTTGGAAGGGACTCACAGGGATCATCTAGTCTAACTCCCAAGCGAGCACCCACCCCTTTGCTAACAGGCCCTTTAGACGTCTGGAATTCCTGGCCAAACTTCGATAAATTCATGGCAGTCTGCACATGACACAGTCTTCCCAAAGGTCATAGTTTTCAAAATGGTTTTTTGTGTCTGGCTTGTGGCATTTGTGCTCTAATTTGCAGGGACAATCTTTAACTTCAATTCTTGTAAACTTCATGTAGACTTTTGAGCCTCCAGTAGTAGTGCTTCTTTTGAATACTGCAGTTATACCCCGTCATTTGCAAGGAACGGGTCATGCCACGGGCCTCGCAAAAAGCCAAACTTACAAAGACGTGCAGGTCATTAATATGCATGCAGGCCATGCCCATTGCCCCACCCTGCGGCGCTCCGGAGCGCTGGGGACAATTTTGTGCTTCTACCCTTGGACTCTCAGTAGAGGGGAGCAAAGGGAACTCTTTCTGAGCCTACACAGACTCGGGAGACACCCCCCCCCACCCCCACCCTCGCCGCAAGAATCTGTGGGCTTCTCCAGGTTGCTGTGACGGCACTCCCACAGCCCAAACCCTGCACTGCTGCTCCCCCACCCTGACCCCGGTGCGCGTGCTCACGGCGTCCTGGCATGGCGTCTTGGCCTGCCAGGGCTGCCGTGAGGCCAAGTCTGCCGCAGGGCCAGGTCTGCTGGCCCGCCGCAGGAGTTTCTTTCCCTTTAACATCCGCTGGTCCTGGGAGAGGCAGAGCTGCCCGTACGGACCCAGAAGGAGGGGGAACAGAAGCCTCCTCCTGGTGCAGCGACAGCTCCCTCTCTCAGTACAAAGCTCTTGCCCAACCTCACTTGCCTCACTTTTGTGGGGCAGTTTCCTGTGTCAGGGACGAGGGCAGGGTGCCGCCACTGCAAGCCCCCTCCCCACAGGGCGGAGTGCGTCCCGCCCCACAGGCACCGCAGCACCGCCCTGTGGCAGAGCTGAGGCACTGCGCATGCATCGGCCCGGGAACCTCGCAGATGGCTGAAGCAAAACTGCAAGAAATTTGCCTTGCAAATGGGCAGGGTCTTAATGCACTAGGGATTCACTGTACTTAGAGAAGGGCCATCATGCCTGAAAATGGGGCTGAACAGCTGAGTTCCCCAAAGAAAGAAGTAGGCATTCATGGAAATGTGATTATAAGTGTGCAATGAGCCTTATTCCAGATGTGAGAATAATTCCATTACTTATGTGAGAACAGTGCTCCAGAAATCCTCGAGTCCTGCTTCTGCAGTGGAGTCTCAGACACTGAATGCTGATCATCAGTTCATACAGAAAGGTATTTGAACATTTGAGTTTATTTATTGCTCAGGGAAACCTTGTTCTTGTACTTTTTCCTTCAAAACTTGTAATGATTCAGTGTTCTGTGACTATGAACTTCCATCTTTTCAGGGTCATATACTACCTGTGCTGCTGCAACATTATTGAAAAAAGCAGTTTTCCTTGCTCATGTCATCTCTTGTGCACCTAGGTCTGTATGAGGGGGCTCGCAGTTGGACAGTGTTATGGTTTAGGGGGTTTTCTGCTGTTCTGGCAGCGAGGGGGTTAACAGCTCAGTTCTTGCCTGATCTCTCTGTGCTGCCATGGCCTTCAAGGTTATAGAGATAGAGGCGTCTCTGTGAATAACATACTTGGGAGAGAAGAAAAAAAAGTTCAGTAGTAAGATGT
>WEKX01023820.1:18756-37196 GCA_013390025.1 Pitta sordida
CTTCTGTTGAGTCTCTGCTCCCCTCCCGGGGGAGGGGAAGAGGGAAAAGGAAAAAAAACGGTGATCCACAGATCCGGTCAGTCAAGCTCCTCTGGCTCAGCTCGAAAAGACGAACACAGTTCAAAGACAAACACAGTTCCTCAGAGCTCCACGGGAGGGAAAAAAAAACAGAAGAAGAAGAAGAAGCCACACATATCATACTATATCATGTCAACCTGAGACAGACAGCAAGGTAAATGATATAGGACTAAAACAAGGAGATCACTTTTAGCCATTGAGGTAGAAAATCATTTCTTTCCAGACTGAAAATGCTTTTTTTTTTTTTCAGTATTTACTGTTACAAAACATGGAATACCGAGGGAGAACGATAATTGCAATCCACAGAGATGTTAAGAGGGATGAAATTTTCTTCTGTCAGACTACAAAGAAGAAAGATGAAATCCTCAGCTGCAGGTACGCCCAAATGTTAGTTGAATGAATATCTGGTTTGCATTACATTTCAAAGGCATGAAATTTCAAAATTGCAGTAGGCCTGAGTTCAGATATTTTTTCCTGTTTTTATTCAGTCTAAAGTATTACCCAAATGCCTACATTTAGAGCCCCTTTTTGCCAGAGGAACTGGGAGCTCTGTTGTGGCCACCAGTTCTTATCTTCTAAGTCTCTGTTTCAACAGAGTCTGTTCAGCACCTTTACGCACCACATGGATCTAATGTAGGATTAAAAACAGAGAACCCCAGAGAGTGAAAGGGGAAATGGCAAGAGATACAGCATTGTTATCATCTTCTCAGGATCTTGCAGGGTTAAGGAATGCTCCCTTTCATACATGCCTGTAGGTTTTCTTTGATTCATACTTTCCAAGAGGTCGTTCTTCCCTGGTGAGCCTCAAGAGAGTAGATCCTGGAGTGAGTCAGCACACCTTCTGTGATGCTGAACTGCCTACTCTTGGTGAAAGGGCTGTGTTGGGAAGCAGGACACCCATACCAGGACCCTCATTCTTTAGATCACCAAACTGAGTAGTGTGCTGTCATGTATCACTTAATTCGGGGTACATTTAACTATTAGACAAAATTAAAGGGAAAAGTATTTGCAATACTTTGCAAATTTGCAATAATTTGCAAACAGATAAAGTAATAAAAATCCCACTGTTTAGATTATATTATCCTGATATATACTGTTATTCTGCCAAAGACCCTTTGTGGCTATTAGCCATTCTTTGTATTTCTTTTTTCTTATGTCAAGAACCAGAATCTCCCTTTCTTGGCATAAGATGGAGCTTCTTTTTCAGAGATGACTGTCGCCACTACTGTCTCCTGTTACTCCCCATTCACTCAAGGGATAGAAGGGTAGAGGGCAAAATTTAAAACTGTTTTGTTATCCCATCCCAAGCTCAAATACTGCAGTTTTCACATAGTTTACTTGAGAAAGCTATGTTCTAAACATCTGTGGTTAGTTTTGGGTCTCTACATGGCATCATATAAAATGAGTTATCTTCTGTCTTCCCTCTTCCTCAAGATCTTTTCACTCACATTTTTGATCTATACCTTCATTAGAAAAATCCTGCCTCTGGAATACTGGTCTTTGTCACTGTCTTCTGCAGAAAAACAAACCATTGTCCCTATGTAATTTTTCTCACTAGGCTCATAACTATTGGTCTTTTTGGTGACTATCTTATTAAAAAATGCAGATCATGTTGAGCAATATCAAACACTACTCTCTACATTTTATTTTTGATAAATGCTACACAGATAATATGTGAAAAACCATCTCAACTTATACCGCATGCAGGAAAGAAGCAGCCTTGCTTCATTGTCTCTGTATGGAGTTTTAAATAAGATGTTACATCTGACATTCCATTTATGTAAGAACTGATTAGTATGTGAATAAGAATTACTAACAAGATGGTAGAAATTAAAATCTATTCATACTTTTGAAAGAGTGAGATGTGTAGGCATTGCAGTGCTCATTCCATGCTCTGACACCTTCTCTCTTTCTCTTGAAAAATCTAATAATATCTGAAGTTTCCACTCCAAAAAGCCCTCTGCATTAATCATTTGGTCTGTTGAGATCTCAGCTCAATTATTGTCAGTCTGTATCTCTGCAACAAGGAAATTACATTAAAAGTTACTCCAAAGTGATGTCAGAGTGCAAGAGTTGAATGGAGAAGGGGTAGCTGGGCTTCACTCTGTATCAGCAAAGCATCCTCACCAGAACACTGCTGAGCTAACATGCAGTACTGTTTCCAAGGCAAAAAAAAATTAATGCAATCAATTTACTTCACGTTTTGCCTTGTCTCAAGAATTATTGAGTCATTAATCTTAGCAATGTCATGGTGTTGTCATTCACTGAATTAAATTAAGTAGGAGCTCACCATTGGAAATACATGTATTCTTCACATGTAGTAATAGCCTTCTTGAGTGAGGTCCCCTTGTTGAATTAGCAAGAATTTAAAGAAAAGGTGCTAACAAAGATGAATGGGGTAAACTGCTTCAGTACACTGCATCCTGCACACATCTAACCCCGACAGCATTAGGGCAAATTCTTCTTATATAGGCATAGGCATTAAATGCAAATGCAAGTTCACAAACTTCATTTCAGGGTCTCTAGCTCTTGTGTTCTTCCATTCTCTAATATCTGTTCTCACTGCGCTAGTGCAGTTTCTAGACCATGAATCCAGGAGCTTTCATGCACAAGTGCATTCCCAGTTGCATTGCACAGCAAGCTGTGCTGTAAAGTGACTTTGTGCCCTTATGTCATAGTAGCCACTGTTGAAACAGCACAGTATTGCCACAGGGAGGTGTTCACCAAAGGAGCTGAATGCTGATGTTCTGAAGGAAAACAAGCAGGTCTGAAGAGAAATTGGAAAAAACAACATATGTCAAGAAGTTAATTGGGCTGAAGCTAATTTACACTGCATGAGCAAGCAGAAGTTTCTGTGATGCCAGACAAGAGTGGGATTAACAAGGAATATCAATGAAACTGCAGTACATTGGATCAATAGATCATCAGGAAAAAAATTAAGTTTGATCATGTCTATGGGAACTGCCAGAACAAAAAGGCAGGCAGGAAATTTGTTTCTGTCCAGCAAGCTGAAATTATGTCATTGTGAATGCTACAAAATATGGTACACAGACTCTAATGAAGCGAAAGCATAGTTGCTGACCACTAGGGAGTGCTTGGCGGAGCTCCTGGAGTCACCTCTATTTCACAAGAGCATGGTGCCAGGAGTCCCAGGCTACCATTGACTGATCTCAGGCCACCATGTGACATGGGCTGCAGATTATTAGGGACAACAAATGTTAGATTCCCTAAGAATGTATCTGCCAGTATGCAGCACTCATGCTATCTCACATACCAAACTCAGCCTTAAATCCTGTCCTTATGCTTGGAAGCACTATATGCAAACTACTACATACTACATGAGGCACTTTGTGAGCGGTTTTCCAAAATTACCAATATGAAATAGGATCACCACATGTATTGTTGTATTGTCTTGGCGTTGTGCGGCTGTACAGAATCACTGGTAGACAGTGTAGATGCATGTGTTGAAAATGGTTCTGGCATTGACTGTGAAGACCATCCTTTAAAAGAAACATAAGTGGAGGAAGGGACAGAGCACATAGGTACACATGTGGAGCACTCCATGAACATGTAGGCATGGCACAGAGTGAACTGTATGATGTTAATGCACAAATTACAGGGTGTAGGGTGTGTTAAATCCTCAGGCAAGTGGACTCATTTAGATGTATACATACTACATTTTCACTGCAGCATGCTCTTCAGATGATGACATTCCCAGAGGAAGGCAACTGTGTAGGAGCAGAATGCACTTTAACTTGTGCTCATTGACTTTGTACCATTATCTGGTTTGGTTTCACTATCCTGAGTACACCTGTGAAGAGCCATAGTTTGTATCACTGCAGCTCTAATCTTCACAAATACGACCTTAAGTGTTATAGTCCAAAGATATGAGAGCAATTTATTGCTCACACTCTGCTCCTGTGAGCAAGAGGAATGACTCCAGAGTTGCAAGAGCAGTGATAGTGTTGTCTCTGATACTGTCCCAGTCCTGGTTTAGAAAAGAAATACCAGACTTGAAGAGCTTTGCTCTATCCCTGATCAGGTGTAGCCACTGGAGAGGCACTCAAGAATCAATATATGCGTCTTCATCTCTGGTCATTTCCTGGCCTCCTAGGCCAGACATAGCTTCTTACAAAGGGCATATTAAGTTCTGGTCTAATCCTGTGCAGTTACTCAGTGAATGCTTCACATATTCAGAGCGTTTCAATATGTTTTGTAATATCTTCAGGCACTGATTATTGTTCATACCTTAAACAGTTGAAGTGGGTTCACTCCTCACAATTCCCCATCATTTTTTTAATTACCATTTTTTAGGGATAATTTCTTCATCATAAGAGAATAACTCATAATAAAAAATGTAGAGATATGAAAGAAGTAGGTGATGAGAGATAAAAGTGGTCTTTATTCACATAGCTGTGTCCATTTGTAGCTCATAATTTTTAACAAATTTTTCAAGTACAGCAATCCCTCAAATATCATGGCGTGTCAGTTCCAGAAAAATGCTGCAATAAGAAAAGCTGTGAAGTAGTGGTAAATAGGGTAAATACAGTGAAGTCGGTAAAACTGGGGAAGAAACCCCTGTGATGTATTGAAGCTGTGAATGGTGAACTGCAAAGTAATGAGGGATTACTGTACTTGGAAATGCTAAGTCCTGTGTATTGACAGTTTCACCACATTATACTTTTTCTGCATTCTATTCTTTTTGTATCATTGTATCATTTGTATCATTGATAAAATTAAATTGGGACTGGGAAGGAAAAAACCAACAAATAGACATATCTTAAAAATGAATGGTTTATTTATTTGCACCTTCTCTTGTGCTTCTGGTAAGTTCTCAGTCTGCTGTTCTGAAAAATTTTAGACAGTGTTTACTACCATTGAAGTAGCCTTTGAGTTCCCACAGTGTACAGTAGGAAACAGCTGTATCTGTGCATGTGTAACTGTTTTAGTTCTCTAGCTAGTTTAATTTGACTATTAGGGTGTTAACTGCAGTGAGGAGCTACCTCTGTCCTGTCCTTTGACCACTGCAGTTTTTCAGATGATTAAGCCAATGGTCTCCGCTAAATAAAGGGTGTCATCCCAGCCCAGCATGTCACAGGCAGGCTCATCCCACACCACCCCTGTCATGGGAAGTGGCTGGTGTGATGGCTGCTGCAGGATCCTGCTTGAGGCATGAGGAAGGGGAATAGAGTGGGTAAGCTGGGATGGGGAGACATAAGAAGGGAAAGCTAACACCAAGCAGAGAGAGAGCTGGCAAAGGGAATTGGAGCAGAGCTGGAAAGGGAGCAGATGGGGTGGGGTCACTGGGAAAGAATGAGATCTGCTAACGCCTGGGGAGAGAGGAGACTGACTGTAGAAAGGGAGCAGCCTGGCAAAGGCACAAGGAGAAACTCGGGAAGCAGAAACTGAAATGAATGGGATGAGATGGGAGGGAAAAAGGATTTGGTACAGGTGTGAAGACTGAGAAAGAGAAAGAAGCCTCATCTTCTGCAGAAATCAGCAGTTACAGGATGAACTAGGTGTTGAAGAACAGGAAATGAAAAGCTTATCACAAGTTCGAACTGATCATTTTCCTAGAAGATCCAGTTCTGTCCTTACAACCATCAAAGAGATCCTGTATCATGCTTGACATGCTACTTAACACAAATCTAGTATAAGTGATCGCTGATGCTGTGTTTCTTTTCCTATTTTTTGCTACCTGACTTGAGATACTGGAGCTCCCTCATCTGCAGAAGCTGACAGTGGACAATGCTAGAGGATGTTTCTCATGCTCTAAATTGCCAAATATGCCCAAATCATCACAACCCTATTGCTTCTATGAAGTGCCAAAATCAGTGCTGCCTTTTGACTTTATCCTTGTAATACCTCAGCTGTGAAACACGATCAGACAGCCTCCACCCCTCACAACACTGCTGTGGTGCAAAGTCACACTCAAATATAGTGGGACTGAAAGTGTATATCAGCCTGCAGGGAGGCTGATGGCCCGTGGGACAGACTGCAGGGCCGGCTGCAGAGCTGGAAACAGTACGTCAGAGGATGCTGCATTGTCTCCGCCACAGTGTGAAGGAAGAAGAGTGTTACAGAGCTCACCAGGAAGGCTGTAATGAGAAAAGCAGCTTGGGATTGTTGTACCAACATTTGAGATGGGTTCAAAGACTGTAGTGCTCATCTGGCAGACATCCACACCAGAAACACAGCTTTCTGAGAAGGTTTTGTACAACGAGCAGAAAAGCAGGTCTCATTTGCAGAGGGCTGCATTGGAAACAGAAAATATTGAATATCTGCCCATCAAGGGAGCACAATCCACCATATACTGCCACTGCAATAAGCTCTACAATAGAAAAAGAGATGTGGGCAAGGTGAACATGATGCATTTCAAATTACCTAATTTTTGAGCATGTCACCTGACAACCCTAATAACAATTTTCAATGCTGTTTTTCCCTGTAATGACTGGCATCTGGGAAATTTTCAGCATTTGACTACTACAAAAGCAGAATACAGCCTTACTCTGCAGGATTCTTCAAAATACAAAGACTTCAGACACACACTTCAATTGAGCCTGTATTGAGCTCAATTAGTCATTTATCACCTTTGGGATGGAATGAGGTTAAAAGTACCAGTATTACTGAATTCCATGTTAAATGATATTATCTCAGAAGGAAATTCTTCTTATTAATGACACTGCAACAGACTTTAAGCTGAAAAGAGTGGTGATGGAAAATGGAGTCTAAAGCTGACATCTTTGGGGACAAAGCAAAAACCAATCTGAAGTATCGTGTTATAGAAAAGTAGACATTTCTCTCCAAATCCTTTTCTCTTGTGACCTTTGATATCTGATATTAGGCATGAAATTTCTTCGGAAAGTTGCAACTGTTACAGTAGAAAGAAAGGGACTGGTAGGTGGGAAACCTCTGCTAAAAAAACTAAGATAAGAAATTATAATTGTGACGAGGTTTGAGGTAAATTGGGACTGGGCCATAGAAAAAACAAAACAAAATAAACCACCCCTCTCCCTCACCAGGTTCGGGTAAAAGCAAGGAAACTGTGAAAAGCATAAACTATTTACTTTAGTAAACAGACAAGTTAAGATACAGCAAAACCTGTGATATCCCACAAATCCTGTGATACAAAGAGTCCTGTGATGTGAAAAGTCCTGAATGTGAAGAGTCCTGCCGGTCTTGATGGTATTCCACCAGACAGATATGAGGATGATGGTAAGGTTCCTGAGGTGCAGGTTGGTAAAGACCTAACTTCTTCAAGCTGACTTCCAGCTGAAAAAGCTCAGCAGCTTCTGCAGATCAAGATGTTAAGCTCTGCAGAGCTGTTTCTGTGTGAGCAGCGAGGGCAGCAGCATCAGCAAAAAGCAGTTTGCAGACAAGGTAATTTAGAGTCCTAGTCACAGAATCACAGAATCACAGAAAATTATGAGTTGGAAGGGACCCACAAGGATCATCTAGTCCAACTCACCATCTAATACCCATACAGCGACCGAGGGCACATCCCAAAGCATAATNTTAAGATCTGCCACAAGCCTTTTCTTCTTACAGTGTCAAAAGCTTTGGTGAGGTCAACAAAGGTTACATAGAGTCCTTTGTTCTGCTCCCTACACTTCTCTTGCAATTATCTCAGAACAAATACCACATCTGTTGTACTCCTGTTGCCTCTAAAACCACATTGACTTTCAGGTAGAAACTCTTCTGAGTTAGCTAGTACTAGTCTATTCAAAAGAATTCTTGCAAGAATTTTATCAGCAGTAGAAAGCAAAGTGATGCCTCGATAATTTGAGCAGTCTGATTTTTCTCCTTTCTCCTTATACTAGGTGATGATGACTGCATCACGGAGATCTGATGGTAGCTCATCTTTTTCCCAGTATCGCACAACAAACTTGTGAAATTTAGCATGGAGAGCTTGGCCTCCATGCTTCTAAACTTTATGTGGGATTCCATTGATACCAGCTGCCTTGCCAGTTTTGTTTGTTCCTAATATCCAATCTACCCTTTCTTAGTTTGATGTTATTACTCTTTGTCTTGTCACTACATGCACTTGTAAAAAAACCCTCTCCACCTTTCTTGTAGGCCCCCTTTGGGTACTCGAAGGCTGCAATAAGGTCACCTCAGAGCCTTTCCTTCTCCAGGTTGAACAACCCCAGCTGGAGAGGTGTTCCAGCTCTCTAATCATCTTCCTGGACCTCCTCTGGTCTCACTCCAACAGGTTAATGTCCTTCTTATGTTGGGAGTCCCAGAGCTGTATCCAGTACTCTAGGTGAGGTCACACAATAGCTGATTAGAGGGGGTGAATCACCTCCCTTGATACGCTGGTCACACTCCTTTTGATGTATTTCAGAATATGATTAACCTTCTGGATCCTAAATGTGTTTTCATTAGGTCATGTTGAACTGCTCATTCCATCAACAGCCCCAAGACCTTTACTTCAGGGCAGCTCTCAATCCATTGTCAATCCAGCCTGTGTGTGTGCTTGGGATTGTCCTGACCCAGGTGCAGGACCTTGTACCTGGCCTTATTAACTTCATAAGATGTGTCTAGGCCCACTTCTCAAGCCTGTCAAAGTCCCTCTGGACAGCATCCTGTTCTGGTTCCATCAAGGACAGAGTTAATTTTGGACAGAGTTAATTTTTGCAGCTGCCATGAGGAGGCGGAACCTGAACCTATGTTGGTGTGGTTCGGAAATTATTCTATTCCACCTCGTCTCTATTGCTGGACATGGGGTTAAGGGACTCTGTTTCCAAGAAGGTGTTTGTGGGGTTTCGATGGAACAAACCATGGTGGTGTGGGGAATCCATCCACTATTGCTCACAGTCCTGGAGTCCACTGAGAGCATTTTGCATGTGAATCACCCCCTTATGCTATACTTTTGTTATTAATATCATTGTTGTTACTGTTAATGTTCTTATCTCATTGCTGTTTCCAGTAAATAGTTCATATCTCAGCCCACGATCTCTGCCTTTTGTGCCTCCCATTCAGGGATGCAAGCAGTTCACGGCCGTTTTAGTGAAAGTACCAAACTGGGGAATACCATTCCTAAACCACAACACATCCCTTGCCCTCTACTGTGTCAGCTACAACACACAGCTTCGTGTCATCAGCAAACTTGCTGAGGGTGCACTCAATCCCGCCCTCCACATCACCAACAAAGATGTTAAACAGTGCTGGTCCCAATGCTGTCCCCTGAGGAGTACCACTCATCACTGCTCTCTGCTTGGACATTGAGTTGTTGACCGCAACCGTTTTGAGTGAGATCACCTAGCCAATTCCTTACCCATCAATTTGTCCATCCATCAAATGCATGTCTCTCCAGTTTAGAAACAAGAAAGTCATCCAGAACAGCATAAATGCTTTGCACGAGTCCAGGTAGATGATTTCAGTTACTCTTCCCTCCTCCACCACCTCTATAATACCATCATAGAAGGCCACTAAATTTGTCAGCCATGATTTGCCCTTAGTGAAGTCATGTTGGCTGTCACCAATCAGCTCATTGTTTTCCATGTGCCTTAGCATAGTTTCTAGGAGCTCTATAACATGGCTGGGCACAGAGGTGAAACTGACTGTCCCATAGTTTACAGATTCACAGACTCACAGATTCACAGAATATTCTGAGTTGGAAGGGACACACAAGGATCATTGAGTCCAACTCTTAAACAGCACCACTGCCTCCCTGGCGGTAATTGAATCCCCAGTCTCCCGCATGGGAGACAGGGACACTCACTCGTGGGTCTTCCTTATTTCCCTTTTTAAAATAGGTTATGTTTTCCCTTTTTCAGAGGAAATGTTTTCCTTATTAGCCCCCCTTGAAACACAGAAGCCTGTGGCCAGATCCTGACCTGGTCCCAATGAAGATGGTTCCACTTGTTCCAGCTGAACTCTCAGTTTTCTAAAGGTTGCAGACCTGCCTAGGAGTTTTGCAGACCATGCATTTTTTTCAAATGGCCCTTAAAACTCTTAATAAAAGAAAAAGTAGTAGCCATACAAAAAGTAGTAGCCTTTCTCCCTGCCTTCGCATGTGCCTCTCTTTCAATATAAACTTAATTTATTTATTCAAAAGTCAGTGGAAAGCTGCTGGTGGCCCATGTAGACCTCTTGTCAGGAAGCTCCACCATCTTCAAAGCTGGCGCAGAGAGGATTATTTTATTTTTGAAGGGAATATTTTAGTGAGGCTGAGTGAGAGTGGGACCTGCTCTTGAACAAAAATGAGATGGAAAAGTGTCAAGATGCTCCTGTATTAGTTACTAATATATTTGGTTCCCCTGTTAGAGGTGTTTGACTGCCAGGAAGGAGCATCCAGGAGCAGAAGCTGAGTTTCCAGAAATCAGTGCCTCAGTCTTCCACCACTGTTCAATAAAATTCCAGGTAAGCTCTTTGTTTCCTGAGGGTAAATTTTCCCTCTACAGATTTTTCAGGAAAACTTATCCAGTTTATGCTGTCATTCAAAAGCATCAGGCTAGAAAAATCTAGGCTTCCTCCCTAAATTATCAGCACATTTTAAATTTCTTTCTTAGAAAAACAAAACCAAGAGTCCGTTTCAATCCTAAATGCTTCTGACTCCCATATCTGTATTGAGTGTCCTGGTTCTGAACATGTAAACAGCTATTCCACTGTTATATCAGAGAGAGATTTTACTGTTTAAGTTCTTTTCTTATCTAATTTCTTATGGATTATCCTAAAGTCATGGGCCATAGAACTTCTGATTAATGTATACAGAATAGGTGGCCTCAGTGCCATAAAGAAACTGAAATAAATTACTGAACAAAAAATTAACACTTTAGCTAACTAAATACATAAATGAAATTCTTGATTAACACTGGAATTTCAACATCTTGCTCCAATGGCCATAACAACCATCAACACCTGCAATCCTGTTGTGCCTCGCTCCTATAGTGGGGCCCTGTCCGTGACCTGGTTAGGTCAAGTTTCCCAGTAGGAAAAAAAATCAGAAATGACAAATAAACAAAGGCTCTTTCCCTCCTTTACAGCTTTGGAGAGAAGGGAAGATGGTGACAGGCTTGCCAATGTCATGAGTGAGCATAATGTAAATACCTTGACAGGCAGAATCTGAAATTTTGACAAATGTAACATAGCTGCAAAGCTAGTAATAACCGAGTGTTAAACCCCTGTAGTGAGGGCGTAGCCCATCTCTGCTGGCATTCTCCTTACCCTCTCCCCCCTACTCCATCTTTGTAAGATCTTCTTTGTGTTTTTTAGCTTTTTCTCCCACCTGTTTTCCCCTTTCTTCTTTTTGTGTTTTCCCCCACCCCCTTCTCCCTGTTGGGAGCAGGAGGTTTGGGCCTGTGATTCTTCACGGTTCATTGGGTTTTCTTTGCAAGGCTTCATTCCTCTGCATCAAACAAAGATTGCAAGGAGGAGAGCAGAGGCTATAAAAAGGAGGTTACATCAGGCTTGTTGTAGACAGTAATGAAATGTGTTTGTAACCTTGCCAGATGGATGGACAGCCCCTGCACAGTAGGAGTTCGCAAAAGCAGATTCAAAGTCATACATACCAGAGAGTGGGGAGGGGGACAGAGAGGTAGGATGTCGAATTTCCATATATTTCCATGAGCTTACTGTCATTTCTCCCTAACATGTCACCAGCAGCATATTACAAGGCTTTCCTATAATAGTCCTGCCTATTAAAAGCGTATCCTGACCCAGTTGCTTCAATTCCCCCCCTAAAGCCCCCCCTCATACTGTGGAAAGATAGTAGACACTGCCTGGAGCTGGTAATAAGCATTCCCTGTCATGGTTTGCTTGTTCATGCTTGTTACAGTTGCTGTTCTAAGCCATGCAAAACAATTAAACAACTATAAACAGGAGTACCCCCATCACTCTTTGAGTTTATCAAGGATTTGACTTAACATCATCTAGATACAAAGGAATGTGGTGTAAACAGGCATACTTGTCACACTGGCAAGTCTTATGGTGTTACACTGCAGTGCCTGTGGCCACAGCCCTGGTTGCAAACCTGCATCAGGTGGTCAACAGGGAAGAGCTTGGACCAGAGGGCTCACATTGTAAGCACATCTAAACAATTGGCATCATTATAAATACCAAATAAAAGTATTCAGCACTGTTTATAAAAGGGGTTTTCAGCCATGCCCAGTCCTTGGTACTTCTGTCAAAGTCCCAGGGAGGAAGCAGCCTCACAGATACCTCCTCCTTAACATGGTCTGTCTTGGGCATGGTGGGAAATACAAGCGCAGTGCTTCATCCTGCCACAATCATCAGCTTTACCCCATTGAAAACCAAAGGGTTTTCTGTCCAGGGAGGCTTGAGAATGAGGTTTTCAAAGCAGGGCTTACTCTAAGCAAGCATTTTTCAATGTTTCAAAGTGTGCTGTAGCAGTAGAATTCTGAGTGGATAGATGGACTACTTTGCAGTCTACGCTGAAGGCTGAGCACTAACCTGCCTGCCCCAGCACCTGAGGCTTATAAAGGACAATTAGAAATCTCCTTTCCCTTCTGCTGGTGTCATGTTGCCAGTTCTCACAGAGAGGACTGCTCTCCTCTGTCGCAAGACGCCGATGTCAGGAACACTTCCTTATATCACAGCGACTCACAGCTCCCTCACTGGTTTTTCAGCATGGTGGTTAGGGCTAATTTCCATACCCCAGTGAGTCCTAAATCATGCTAGTTAACCTTAGACCCTAGAGGTTCTTATGTTGACTGTGCCTTCCTGAGTTGTGATGTCCAAAGTGAGGTGGTTTAGATGTTTAGTTGAAGTGGTCCCAGCAGCAGTTGGAGAGGCTCAGCCAGACTTGCAGCCCCCAAATGCTGCCCTTAACTGGAGAGATGCATTGGGGAAGTTCATTCTCTCAATGTTCATGAACAAGCAGGACAAGACATTTTTGGAGGAATTCCTGTCTTAGAAAAATTTGACAAGTTTTTTAGTATCCAAAAATACAGTCGGCCCTCAAATACCACAGTACCACGGGTCTTGTTGCCCCCCTGCACAGCCCTCCATCCACGTGGAGTAGCAGCTCATTAATATACAAGTTTGGCCCTGGTCACCCCGCCCCCTCAGCTCTGGGGCATTCCTGGAAACAGCATTCTGAAGCAGCTGCGGGGCATTCCCGGAAGTTCCTCATGTGGCTGGGGGAATGAAGCGGGTCTCCTCTGCCCCAAGCAGCAGCTGCAGCAGGCAGAGGGGCACTGTGGGGCTGTATGGACTTCTGAGCCCTCCTCACCATGTTCCCTCCCGCGGGACAAACCTGGCATGGCACAGTGGCTGCTGGGACCAGCCGTGCATAGCTCTGCTGGCATTTAAACACGGGAGAACAGCAGCCCGGTGGCTGCCTTGTCAACATGGTAACGCTGCCAATGGTGCACTGGCAGAGCAGGTGCTGGGGAGAGGTGCTGAGGACACACTGCATTCTCCAGGAGTTTTACAGGCTCAGGGATGCACCCTGGAGGGGTCAGACTAGCAGAGTTTAAATCCATGTTTGACTCCAGCACAAAATAAAATCTAAACATCTTTTAAGGTAATATATCCTATATTTTGTCTTATCCCAGTGACAACTATATTTTAGTGCACATGTGCATGTGTTTAAGTTTAGCCAAAGTCTGGCAATTATTTATTTCAATGGGAAATAAATAGCTTTGTTCCTCCCCATTTCATTCTCTACGTTCCTTTTTCTACAACCACTCCCTGCTCCAGTAGCTGAAGGCCATAAAATTTTCATAGAATACACAGAATCCTCAAAACTTTACAAGACAAACCTGAAAGCAGCAGGACTTGTGGGATGAGAGGGGTCAGCTGGACCTCCAGACAATTTTGCCATTGTGGATGGCACCACAGACTCCAGTGTGCTCTGACATGTAGCAAGCTGCTTAGCAGCTTAGACCACTTCAAGCAGCTTAAAATAGGACCTTCCCTCAGAAAAAAAATGCAGTGGCTGAGAATGAGCCAGAGCATCAGAATGAGCCTAGTTTCACTTTTACACACCACACAGTGGCTTTCTGTTGGTTTCCTAAAGGCATTGCTTCTTTCCTTGGCATTCCATAAAACAAGGACTATCGGCCTCTCAAATGCCTTCAGATGCTGCTGAGACATTTGTCACTGAATGTTAAAGCTGTTGTTTAATCACTTTACATACAGCCAGATTCCTCCTTTAGCTTGAAGAAATTTCTGCAGTCTGGTGTGTGTTTTCAGGCAAGATCAAGTTGTTTTCCAGCAAAAAGGTCTTTTTAAATCTGCAGTCGTCTTATTTGAACTCCAGCTGGGCTCCTTTCTGAGCATAACTTGTCATGGTCTACAACACCTGTCTTTCCGTAGCTGTTTGGTGAGTTGGACTAGATGATCCGTGTGGGTCCCTTCCAACTCATAATATTCTGTGATTCTGTGATTCTGTGTTGTTTTACCATTCACATGTGAAGCTGACTCTGAGCTTCTGCCATTATGTGCCCAGATCACCTGGTGGGAAGTGCTGGGAAATGGGGGCCACCACCATGCCATGTTTAGTTTGTTATAATGCAGAAAATACATAAAGATGTTATGTTATATTATATTATGATATGTTTCGTTATAAGCAGAATGCTGTAGCCATCTGTGCAGAGCTACATCCACATATTGTATGATACCATGCATGATAGACAGCTGGTTTACCCAATTATCTGGTGAATACTTGAGAGTCTGTTAAGATTGGTTACTCTCTAACCACTGTTTCCTACACCTATTAAATGGTTTAATGCCAGCAATAAATAAAGTTAACATTTCAGGGACTTAAAATTTTTGAGAATTTTTACTTCACAGCTCCATATTGTCTTGATTTTGCAGGTTAAATGATCAGTCCAGATCTCTTAACCTACGATCATGAATGAGACATACCTAATCGTTTTTTCTGGGTTGTTTATAGGTTTGGGTTTGGTTTTTTGGTTTTTTACTTGCCACTTAAAATGAGAAAATTCAATCAAAATAACTGCCTAGTAAAGGTTAAGAATCTTGCAAGGAGGATAGTTTCAATTATGTTTTTTCTTCTTCCTAATTTCTTAATAATAATAATAATTTTTTAAAAACCCTTCACCTTTTCCCATGTATCAAGTGTATAAGTAAATATTCATCAATGCTTAAAAAAACGCTGTCTATGAAATCACAAGTCTTTCCAGGATGGCTCATACATGAACTTTACAGTGTTGAGAATAAGCAAAAGTAGACAGGATCGTCTAGGCACATCCCAAAAATTAATATAGCAGTGTCAGCAACAGATCTACTATTTAAGGGCCGTGTGCACAGTCCATTTTCACTGCACACAGACATAGTTTGCAGAAAACTATTTGGTAAATTATCTACTATTGCCCTGTTGACTGTATGCACACAGGAGAATAAAACAGAAAAAAAATCAGCACACAAGAGTCAGATACTGATGCAGTAACAGGACGTGTAGGATGACTGCAAACAGTAGGTAATTTCAGAGAGCAAAATTTGTTAATTTACTTACAACTGCTACCCAGCAATAAGGGTAAGTGTGGATAGGTAGAAAAAGATATGAGATTAAAAATCTACTAAGTTTACATTAAGTTTGGCAGTGTCAGCCAAGAAAAAAGGATTCAGCAGTGCAGGTCACAGCCAGGTTAGCTACAGAGTGCAAGAGGAAGGCTGCCCAGCACCCAGCCGCTGCTGCCTCCCACAGCCTGCACTGGTCTCAGCCAGGGGTGACAATGCATAGAGTAACATCTCCTTCCACCCAAGAGCAGATCCACACCTCATAAGTGAGCTTTTTTTTCCCCTCAAATTTCAGTGAATCTTGCTTCAAAAAAGTCATGGAGTCTAACAACTTTTTCCAATTAGTTGCGAATACAGACAAATCAGTCACTGGAGAGGGAAACTAAATGGGTTCCGAAGCCCTTCGGGAGATCTTGACTCCTACTGAAAGTTCAGGAATTTAGGAACCTATTTTAATTTGGAGGTGATGAATCAAAGTACATCTCATATCTTGTCCAGTTAAAAGAATTCCAAAACAGGACCAGAGCTGTAAAGCTTAATTTCTAGTAGAAGCAGTGGACCTTCTTAAAAAACTTGTGTTATATTTCACTGGGTGGCTGCTCCAGAAATACTCTCAGCAGCTGTTGCAGTATTTTGGTTGGGATTCCCGTCACCTAACTTTAGTCTTCCCGACTAAGACCTCCATTCTGAACTTGATCCCTTGGCCTCTCCTGCAGCCAGGCATCTCCTCCAGATGGTGATTCAGAACTCAAAAAATTCAGTAAGGGGAATTTCTGTGTCTCTGGAGTTGAGTTTACTTCAAACAGTCAACTGGTTTATAAAGTCCTGCTCTGAGATGACAACCTTTAACCCAGTAATATTCACTGCATTTTGTTCTACAGAGCATGAGACATACAGGAACTCTGAAGTAAAATAAAATTGTGTTTACTCTTTGAGATCCCAATTGCTCAAGAGCTGTGAACCAGCAGGGAGCTGGCTGGGGATGACCCCCAGGAGCAGATTGCTGAGCTCCCAGGCATTCCCAGGGACCTAAGAGCAGAAAATAACTAATGCTGTGCGTTCATTTCTGTCTCCAAGAGTCAGGAGGAGTGGGCAGCCATCAGAGCTGAGACAGCTCCCAGGGAGGCTGTAAAGAAATACTATACAGCCATTTCCCCCAGGAGCACTAATGAAGTTCTGTATGCCACAACTATGTCACGTTACTGAGCTCCACTTAAAAGCAGTTCATCCCTCCAGGTAAAACACAGACCTTTCCAAAACAATGAACTCCTTCAACTCTAGGTAAAAAGCAGTTTCTAGAACACACAAAATTGAATTGTCTGTTGTGCATAGACACTGAAGGAAAATGGGTTTAAGACAAGCACCAAGACTTTTAGCAGTACGGTAAACTGAGTTGTTAAACTAGGCTGCTAATGTTGTCCTCTTTCTAGAAGGTCCTGGGGATTTTTGTTGGTTTTGTTCACAGATTTTTAATTCCCTGTGCTCTATGTGTATGGGATAGGACATTTCTGCTCATCCAGGCCACCTGAAGAAGGTAATTCAATTTACCATTGTGGTAGTCCAAGCTGTAATGAATCTCATGACTTGCAGCTGTGGTGAATGCTCATCAGCTGTCACCAGTAATAAGGTGTTTCTGCGTAGGCTTTCTGGCTGCACAGTCCAGATTAAGAAAGTCAGTCCTGCTGAGAAGTGAGGTAAATTCTGATTGTCTTTGAGTGGCTGATACTGAAGCGTTGTGAATCTATGCCTGCTATAGGTGCTAGAGCTGTAGAAGCAGTTTTCTGGACTGAGCTTTATAAATCTTTGCAGAAACAAATGACTAGTAAGTGCTTATTTCTACATGCTAAACCCTTATGCAGCAGCTTGGATACAATTAGCAGACCAGAAAATTATAAAAGCTGACTGCTGAAAATGTTTGTGTCCTTTGTAATTGTACCTGAACATCTCTTTAGTTGCTTAGGTAGCAGAATCCTTCAAAAAGTATTGCTTTCAAATGAGGTAGTTGTACATGTTGAAGTCATGGTGATCTGATATTTAATTTTCTGGAGAGTTAAAATTGAGAGTAATCTTTTTCTAGTCAGAAGCTTCTTGACCCTGTTTTCTGAGCACCCATCCCTTTTGCTTAGAGAGACTAGTCCCAGCCATGCTGAACTAGGTCTATTGGAAGAGCTATTCTTGTATTGGCCTGATGTGACTTCTCCTTTCTCCTTTGAAAAAGTAATTTCTCCTTTTGAATTGTTTCTTAACCTCAGCTTTTAAGTCTCTTTCATGTGAAGAGGCTGTGTCCTCCTAGGACATACTAGTTCCCTTTTCTTAAACCCTAAAGCTTCTCCAGCAAGTGCTGCTTCCAGAAACCAACTTTGTTCTTATTGGTGCAGAGGTTCACAGGTTATTCTGAGTTGGAAGGGACCCACAGGATCATCTAGTCCAACTCCCAAGTGAATGCCCACCCAGGGATCAGGCCCACAAGCGTGGAACCACAGGCAACACGCTCCATCACAGAATCAGTAATGTTGGAAAAGACCATAGAGGTCATCAAGTCCATCCATCCAAGCCTCCCACCATCTAGACCATGTCACTGAGCTCCTCATCAAGTCTTCTCTTAAACACCTCCAGGGATGGTGACTCCACCACCTCCCTGGACAGACCACTCCACTGAGTGATCACTCTCTCTGGGAAAAAACTCTTCCTAACATTCAGTCTAAACCTCCCCTGGGGTAGTTTAGCGCTATGTCCTCTTGTTCTGGTGTCATCAGCCTGAGAGAAGAGATCCTCACCCACCTGACTGCAACCTCCCTTCAGGTAGTTGTAAACAGCAATCAGGTCACCTCTGAGTCTCCTCCAGGCTGAACAACCCCAGTTCCCATAGCCGCTCCCCATAGGGCTTGTTCTCCAGTCCTTTCACCATCCTT
>WEKX01023820.1:38442-79039 GCA_013390025.1 Pitta sordida
TTCTGGACCGTCTCCTCTCTGCTGTGTTAAATTCCCAGCAGATATCAGGCAGATTAAAGTCTCTTGCAAGAACTAGGGCAGCCGATCTTGAGGCTATCTCTAGTTGCTTAAAGAGCAATAGGTCTGCCTCTTCCTCCTGATCTGGTGGTCTGTAACATACACCAAGCAGAATTTTAGTTTTATTGGCTATCCCTCTTACCATGACCCATGTGTTTCTCAGAAAACAAAACTGCTCCTTTGTTCTTGGGGGTCTGTCTGTGTAAATCCTTGCATTGACCCAGGGCCATGCAGCAGAAGGGTATTTCCAGGAATATTTTTAAACTGGGGAAGGGATGGCATTGAACTCGTGGGGGTGTGACCACTGCCATAGTTGTGCCGTGCGTATCTTAGCTCTGTGATGTGCTTCTAATCTATTGGTAATTGAAATCAAAACATAACTGTATTGCTCTGACTGCTAAATAGCTGTATTGTGAGCAAATCAGAGTTGCTTTAATGTGGCAGAATTGCAGTAATCTGGCAATAAAAGTATCTGGTAAAGGAGTTGATTGGCATTCAGAGGAAAAGAGGTTTTGTTCAATCTTTCTGCAAGTGGGGGTAAGCATCACCCAGGGAAATTAGCAGGGCTTGATGGCCAGGGTAATTCCTCATTCCTTCTCTGCCCATGACTTTTACCCTGTCGGCTTTATGTAGACAATTTTGCTTTATGTAATTTTTTTCTAATTTGAAGAACACTTTTTTCTTTGGCTCTTAGTGCTGTGTGAGACTCTCCATGTCACTGCATAGAGATTCTCAATGCCAAACTAGCTAGGTTAAAGCATGGGGAATGGAATTGCTTCACAGCAAAACTGCAAGGTAATATGGTAATATCTTGAATTTCACAGGGCTTCGGGACCAAAGGAATGCCGCAGAAGCCAAATTCCATAATGAGTGGCAGATCACATATATGCAAAAAACCCATGCCCATCACCCCATTGCTAGGGTGACATTCCTGGCAGCTCCCCGTGCCACGTGAAGGGATGAGGGAGTGAAGGGGGTCTTCTCTGGCCATTCCTGCTGCCAGGAAACCCTGAGGTGCCACAGCGCTCTGCCTTATGAGGTGGGCTTGTCCCACCCCTCGGCACAGCAGAGGCACTTCCTTGCTCACGTGACACAAAAAACCTCAGTGATCCACCAAAGGAAGACAAAGACATTTTTGCTAGAAAAAGATTGTGAAGAGGTGAACCCATGAAATTTGAGACAGAAAGAGGTGAGGGATTAATGTAGCTGGAAGGCCCTAGTAGTGTTTCAAATGATACCTCAAGGTAACATGTGGTTTTTCCTTCTACAATGGTAAATGATGCAGCCATTCAGTATTGCTGCTGCTCAGTGCTCCTTCGTGTTGGTCTCGTGTCTTTTCTGACATTCCCATGTCTTCATCACCTGCTGCGACCTTCAACTGGACCGTGCTCTACAAGCCTTGAACAAAATAATTACCCTACTCAGAGAGGAGATAAGGAGAAAAAAGATAGATCAATCTTAAAAATAAAAACCACTCAAGAGGTTGTTGTTACTGACTGGCTTGTGAAAGAAACATGTACTAAAGTTATGATAGGGTCTCCTGGCTTCTTGCAGTGTTAATGTGCAACAGGTGAGCATTTGGTGATGAAGCCTGAGTCTTAAGGGGCTGCATAGCAAAATTTCTGGCTTCAAACTGCTATGGCTATGCAAATGCAACAGGAAGGTTGATCAGAGGGGGGTACCTGAACCTGGTTTTAAAAATCAGATTATGTATCTTCCAGGTATTCTGTTTAAGAGACTAGTTTTTCAGGGAGCTTGAGTGTCAGTGATGTTAGTGTAACTGAATTTGTCAGAATTTGGAATGTCTGCAAGCTCTTATTTATCATAAGGCCATGGGTCTGTGACTTTTTTTTTCTTTATTAAATGAATAGATTTTTTTTCCTCCACAGTTTGAAATAGTGACAGAGATTTTCCATGTAGCATGAACTGGCAGAGTGAAAGAAGTAAAGGCTTGGTCATGATATTGTGGACGCTGACATTTTGATGAGCACTAGTAAATGGTGCTGTGAAAAAATATTAAAAATATATCTTGTTTTTTCAACCTCCTTCATGATGGTGGAAAAAACCAACTCTCAGCTTGCCCATCCAAGAATTTTTTTTCTGATGAGCATATGTAAATTAAGATTTTGAGGATTTTCTCAAGAGTTATTATAGGGTTATGCAGAACAGCCTCTAACTACTCTAAAGATATATTAGTGTTAACACTCAAAAATGAGGTCTGTGGCTAGATATGCTCCCTCAAAAGTCATACAGTGTCACTTCTTTATTACTTTAAAGTAGAGATAATAGTTATGAGACAACTTGGTTTATTCATTCATTAACAGATGTATGAATGAATTAATATTTCGTTTAATTTCGGATGCTTTCTTAGTTGGATGTATGGGAGTTGTATAAAACAGCCTTTGTGTAAGCATGTGCAAGTTTGTTTCAGTTTTGCCATGGACAGCATAGCCTGTAGTTTGAGTTCTTGTGTTCTTGCTGTGGTATACTGACACTAATCTGATTTAATCTAGACTGGGAAAAATTAATCAGTTTCTCATCTGGAGGTCAAATCTGTTGCCACTTACAGTTGCCTGCATGACAACTTCTGTGTAAAAAGCCTTTATGCTTTGCAGGTTGTTTAAAGACACCGAGAATAAGGGTTGGGGGTTTTTTGTTTCTTGAGCCAAGGACTTAAATCTTGGGATCTGACTATCCATAAGACTAAAGTATCTCTTTCTCTGCGCGAAGTGTCAATCTGTTTGTACTGGAGCATAATATGCTTAGAAATATGCACTCTTGTTGTCAGTGCTATTCTTCAATATATGAGACAACGGTCTAAGGCAAAAATGTTGTGTGGAACCACCTGCAGGATTGCTTGCACCCGGATATTCCTGGTGTTCCTATCATGTGAATAAAGAAGGGTGTGGAGAGAGCACACAGGGAAGTAAAGTTCTGCCTTATCAGATTTCCTGTACAACTACAAAGCAGTATGACAAATAGCTTCCAGCACTCTTCTTCTAGGTCAACAACTTTAGAAATCTTTCCAAAAACACCTTGGCTATAATAGTAGCTGTGCAACTTGGGTGCCTGCATTTGCTGGTTCAAAAGCTTCTGTGTAGCAGTACAATCATTTCCCTGTGCAAAGCTGCCAAACTGGTTTTGGCCTGCCTGTGGGGTTCACATCCCAATTTATGAAGCCAGGTGTGAGCTGGAAGAATCCCTGAATTTGTGTGGTGTGAAACTCTCTCTCGAGTTTCATAAGCATGATGAATACATTTGGACTGAAATACAGTGGAATAACAGGATGGGGCACTTTTTTTACCTGTCTTTGGTAAATTACTTTGTATGAGTCTGGTGATCTCTCACACTTTGCTAGTAAACCATCCAGGGTAACAGTCCAGAGCTGTATGTCAACACCACAGAAAGCCATTTTGGTTTTGTTTCAGCAGTTTCTGTGGCTCTGAGTTAACCACAAGAAGGTCTCAGTGAACTTCCCTGTCTCAACTTTGTAGAACACATCAGGCTGCAGACTGGTTGCTATTATGCTGAGAATTTCATGTTGTTCAAACCTCCTGAAGATATTGTTAGTAAAGTATCAGCAACCTGGGGACCCATGAGATTATCTGGGATATAGAAGGAGCAAGACTAAAATTCCCCTGATTTGAGGAGATGAATAATTTGAACCTGATCCTCCAAGGAAGTGTACAATGTCTTGTCTACTAGCTATGATGGGAAACACTGGTGGTTTCTTAATTAAGGGATTTTTTTGTTCCTTTGTTTTGCTTTCCTTTCCTTGAGTAAAAAGACAAATAAAGCATGATTTCCTCAGGAGGGATGCAAAATTAAGGTTCCTTTTAATGGCATAGGAAAAAAATTTCCTGCCCAGCTATAATAGCAATATTATGTTAGTTCAGACAGTATTTCAGGTAAGCAGTGTCTCTGGGTGGACGGGAAACTTCAAGGAAAAAAATACATCCCCCTAAAAACATCTGTTTCTAGTATTTTCTGGCTCTCTTCAAGTCTAGAGCTAGTGAAAGATGGTCCCTAATTTATATCCACCTTCTGTTATCACAGGATCCAGGGAAAGGCAAAAGTTGAACAGGAAAGGCAGGCTTTGTCTTTCATATTTGTGGTTAACCAGGTTTGAAAGATGTCTCAGCTTCAGTCTGAGCCTAACTCTGTGTTGGCCAATGGCTCTTATTTTGTCAATACCAATTCCATGATCCAAGTTCTTCAAAGTGATTTACAGGTGCTCTTGTCAGTGGAGAAGGGAAACCATCAGCTCCCCCAAAGATGATATGAACTTGATTCTTTCTGCTGGGTGAGAGCAGCAAGTACCAGCAAAGCAGAAAGCTTTCCAGAAAGGCAATGAGTAACAGGGAGGAGCAGGGATGACTTGGCACTTGGAGCATGTTCTTGCCAGTGTCCCAGCCTTCTCTGTAGCTTCTCAACATGCCATAGTGTTGCTTGATTCTCCTGTACTGCTATGGGGACATCTGACTGCAGCATAGGCTGGGCAGGGTGTGATCTAGCCCCTGCTGAATTTCCCCAGCCAGGTAGGGAACGGAGTTGGAGAAGTCTGGGTATGCGTTGCTTCCAGCAAGCATTGCCATTCAAAAAACCTGCAAATACATCCTGTGCATTAGTGCTTAGCTGCTGGGGATCCTCCTTAATAGAAAGCCCTGTTACACACATTACCCTAACAAAATGGGGGGGGAGTTGCTCGGTTTAGTTTTTCCCCTCACTTGAAGCTTCATTCCTACTTCACAGCAAAGATAAATATGGAACACAACAACTGTCACTAAACAGAGACGTTGTAGCCTTTGCTGAACCAAGCTGAAGGATTAGATAACAGATGAAAGCCATTAAAGCTAGGCCAATTCACATCTGTATTACCATGAAATGCAAAATGCAATCTGCTGCCTCTAATTCTGTATAAATTGTCACATGCATACCCCTTGTAAACAGCAGTACTACTGGTGAAGTACCTTTTGATCATTTTTTTGGTTGTTGTGCATTTATTTTTGCTCACCATGAGCTACTCTGCAGTCATAAGAACACAAACATCTGCACAAGGTCACTTCTTGACCTGATGGTTCTGCAAAGGAAGATGAAGCCTCTTTCCTCCTTTACCTGGCAGAGTTTTCTACTTATGCTTATACTTACTTCCTGGAGTACTGGGTCAGAAGGAAACACCAAGTTATGCAAGGTTCTGATGGAGAAACATCCAGGAAAGGCAAGTGTGTGGAGGAAGCATTTAGACAGCAGAAAGGTTTTTAACTGTGGGAGCTGAGACTCTGCACGTGCTAAAGGAGCAGTATGATTCTCAGGTGTTTTGAGGAAAAAACATAATGGGTATTGCAGACCTTTTGCTTAATGTCTGAGTTTTCCTGTCCAGGCTTCTGGTTTTATTTCAGGCTTAAGTAAATAAAAAAAAGCATAAGATCTATTGGGGCCCTGTAACCACAGCCTTGAGTGAATTGTGATATTCCAGAGCAGTGATTGCTATTGGTGAAAACTAAACCTGTGAACAGAAGCAGAAGGAAGCGCACATCCTGCCTCAGCAGCCAGGGGATGGCATGCTGAACTCTGGGTCCAAATCCAGCTGAGGCACAGGACCTCAACAAGGGAGTCATGACAGGGAGGTGGTGGAGTCTCCGTCCCTGGAGGTGTTTAAGAGAAGACTGGACGAGGAGCTTAGTGACATGGTCTAGCTGGGGGGTGTAGGGCTGGATGACCCTGGGCCCCTTCCAGCTCGAAGTGGCCTGCTAGGCTGTGAGGCATCTAGGTTGGTGTTACGCTCTGGGATGTGCTCTCGGTCTCTGTACGGGTGTTAGATGGTGAGTTGGACTAGATGATCCTTGTGGGTCCCTTCCAACTCATAATATTCTGTGTGTGTGATTCTCTGTGTTATCAAGGTGAGCTGGTGTAATTCCCAAGAGCATCAGTTGTCTTGGTGTGAGATTAGGTTTCAGAGGCAGCTCTTCGTGCCCATGGGTTTGGGCTCACAGCCCTGGCTCCAGAGGGCTGCTGCATGCCACCATGGCCTTTCAGCAGGTGAGCACTCTGTCTTTAGTTTTTCGTTGCTCTTCCTCTATTCTTCACTAGCTGCTTTCTTGACTTCAAGTCTTCACAGCCACCTCCTAGTGATGATGGCACATTGATGTGCAGAACAGTGTCCACTCCCCTCCTGGAAAGAGAAATCTCATCCCTCTGACATAAAGTGCTGGATGAGTTAATTCCTAACTGGAGGATGTTTGCAGGGTGTGCTCGGGTGTTCCTCTGAGCTGGTGGGAAAGGAAATCAAACAGGAGGTGCAAACAAAGGAGGAAGGGCCTGTCTGCAGCAGGAAACTTTGAAGAGTAGGAATTTAAGGGATGAAAAGTCATCTGTGATTGACTTGCTGTGGCTCACGTCAATCTATAGCAGTTCTGTGTTTACAGATCTTGTATCCTTTTCCTGTTTACATTAGGTTCCTCTGAGCTTTGCACCTTGCATGTGAAAGAATCATTAGAGGTCAACACTCTTTCTGAAATTTATCCTTTAAGCTACTTCTTCTTTTAAGAGAAAAAAGTCTTTATGCAATAAGGCTTTTGATGGGTTTCTAGTGTGCAATTTGAAGACTGCTACTCCTTCATAACTTATAGCTGCTGCTCTGTGGTAGTAAAAATGTGTAGTACATTGTAGCACATCCTACAATTGGGTTTGAATTGTAGAGAAAAATATGTCCAAGATAACATTCTATGGTGCAGACTTAGTCATCTGATCTCTTTAGGAAGATGTAATGCTATGACTTTTAAAGGTATATGGGTCCTTGAAGTTTTGTACCTAGCTTTTGTTGTAGGAAGAGCCAAGTTCAATTTTTTATCTGGACAGTGTATGGAATTTAACACATTGGTCTTGTCTCAACTTTGGGTTTGAAGATCCATCTTGTACACAGTTGTAAAAGACTTCGAAAGTCCACAGTCATAGGCAGTGTGAGGACTGGTTGAAAGCATGCCATGAGCTTGTAAGGAAAGGCAGCAGACGCTGACCACAGTCTGCTTGCAGCCAAGGGGGCTGCAGTGCACCAAGGGAAATTAATTTGTTGCAGATGCTCCATCTGTGACTGAGCCAATGAAGGAAGGGGAAGAGGGCTGTATTACCTCTGGTCTGAATGCCACAAATGCTTTTTTTTTGTCTTCACCAGCTGCATTTTCTGTGTATGTTTAGGACAAAGGAGAGATCTAACTTGAAACCTACTACAGTCCTGTATGGTAAAGAATTGGTCATCCCCTCAATCCTTTCTGACCTCTCTTTTGTATCTCTGCCCTGATATCTACAAGATTAAGACAGATTATTCAATGTTTGAGAGGTCAATATACCAACTAAATAAGGGAGAAACTTTTTGGAGTCCTTAAAGCTGTATAGCAAGCATGTACTTTTTAATCTTAGATGGCCTTCAATGTCAATGTTGAAAAACCCTCTGAAGTATCCCTTTTCACTGTAAATACAATAAAAGAGAAAATACAGGAGACTACTCTTGAGCTGACTTTTTGAGATGGAACAAAATCAATGGATGTTCTCCAGATGCCAAAAGCAATTACAACAATACCAGGGAAATCAATCTGAAAGGACTCAAAGTCACATTAAAAGGTTGAAGGCACTTGCAGGATTTTTCCATCATTAATTTATTGAGTATCCTCTATAAATTAATGATATACACAATGATATAAAAATACACTCCACTTGACTCTACTCATTCCCAGCCCTTATGGGGAATGGCTCTTTCTGGGACAGTCAAGGCTCTTCCTGGTCTACAGTCATTTTCTTCAACTCTTCACCACTGAACTTCTGAGCCCTGATCCAGGCTGTTGTTAAATTGGGCAAACCTGACTAGAAGTATACATGTAGGAATCTGACCTACAGGATCCTCCTCTTCACAGGTCATAGCACCTGCAGCTTCCTCAAACTGGTGAGAAGCCTGAGTACTTCTCTTCTTGAAAAACCATCAGAGCCTCTTTGGCTCCTGCAAGACAAACAGAAGGAGACATCCTAGGAGAAATACAGCTATTGTATTCTTATTGGGATGGAATCTCAGACTCTAGTGAGGTATAGATGAGATGTATCTGTGGAGTCCCACTTCCACAAATAAGTAGAGTCTTTAATCCAGCCCCCTGGTCATGCAGTTACATTTGGCAGCTGTGGGTGCAGACAATAGGGAGCTACTGTGGAAGACAAAGACAGTCCTGTTTTTTCTCTTGAAATACTATTACCTGAGTGATTTTTAGTCTGTGTGTTTCTGTTGTTGTCCAGCCACAATTTAGGAAATAACAGCCCGGTGTATCAATGTACACTCTGGTGTTCCTGGGTCAGTAAATGCTACCTGCTTCACTGTGGTATCAGGCAGAAGTGCTAAGCTCATCAGTATTGCACAAACTATACTATTCTGGCTTCAATGGAGCTATATGGTAGTCCTAACCCTTCTGCCTGGAGAACTGGCATTCAAAAAAGCCAAGTGCTGCCTCAAAGGAGAAAGTAAATATTTTTCAGGTGTTAGAAGATGGTGAATGCAGGTGAGCCTTGAACTTGAAATGAGCAGCTCTTCAGAGACCATGACTATTTTCTGGTTGATTTGCTCTGAATGGCCAGAGAACAGGTAACTAATGAGCCAGTACTCACATGTGGCCCTTGGTGATAATGCATGGGCTGTTTGGGACATGGCTGCCTGGTGAAATCAGGCAGGTTGTTTGATTTCTGTCCCAATACATGAGTTCCCATTAGGAAGCAAAATCAGAACTGATACTAATTGGACAACAGCAGCCATCTGCATACGAGGGGAGGGTGAACAGTCCCTGAGCACATGGACTGGAAGAGGACTGATCCCAAGAAGGGGATGCTCTCGGCTGCAGACTGTACTGTAAGCAAAGTCAGGCTGGTACTGAATTTGCTTTAATGGACATTGAGATTTGTGGGAGATACGATTCCTTATGTGAGAAATGAAGTTGTGACCCCAAAATAGGGAGGCTAGTAGAGACTGGGAGGGGAGACAATCTCACCAGCTGGGAGTATATCATAAAATCACAAAATGTCATGAACTGGAAGGAACCCACAAGTCTGATTTGTGGCCCTGCACAGGACAGGCATGATATGATTTGTTGAAGCTAAGAACCTTCTGCCTGCAGAAAATATCAGTGGTACAGAGAAGGTTTTGTTCTTGTCAGCATGCTTTGAGCCCTGTTCTGAACTGAGGCTTCAGAGATACTGGCAGCTGTGCTAAAGGGCTGCAGCTATGGTTCATATGCCAGGTCAGCTCTCCCACATATGAGCTGTGAGTCTGTGCTGAAGGCGCACTATATCAGATAACCTAATAGGGAATAAGACTAGTTATTACTGGTTCCCTACTTTTTTCACTTGAAAAACACATTGCAAGTTAGGTGCCCATTAGCTGGAGGGGAATGTGGCAATTCTATCTGTTCTTACAGATGCAAGAATCCATATTGACAAGAGCTTTACAGCTGAGTGGGTAACATTTGTTGTTTACCTATTACCAGTGAATGCATGGCATTTTTAGCATACATGAAACTCTGCCTCTTCTCCTAAAATCCATGTGGGAAAATAAGTGAATAATTTCTCATAAGGTTACAAGAATTTTGAAACTCCTCTCTAGGGTTCCTTCAACACTCTTCTGCATATGTCTTAATTTCCTGTAACAGTCCTAAACTGCTTTCCATAGGTACCCATGGGAGTCTTGTTATCGACCTCAACTGGAAAAAGGGTTGTTTCTCTCCCTCATTATGACTACTATTAACTGGCCTAGTTCTTGTCTGTCTCCATCACAGGGGCCATTATTGTAATAGGTCAGAGAAAGTGAATTCTGTCTGTGTCCCCACAGTGTGGGAGTAGAGTATGTTGGCTGCGTGAGAGGGACCTGGTCTAGCTGCCCATCTGCTCTGAGGGTGCTGAGAACTGAAGCTGTCAGAAAGGGCACTCTTTGCCAGCATTTACACCCCGAGATGATGTCTGGGAGAGTGATACAGGTGACAGACAAGAAGCTTCCTCTGATGGCTGCTTTTTGATTGCCTGTTCCTGAAGCAGCCTCTGGGATGTTCTGACACTTCGTAGCTTTTTACCTGTGTGACCTCAGCCTTCCTGCAAACCCGGTGGGTAAGAGGTGCTGAATTGTCCTTGGAGCTTGACTTTTCTTTGCCTTCCCAGAGTAAGTAGGCATTGGAGCTAGACGGAGCTGCCAGTTTAATCTGTACTCTCTCTCCTGCAGTAGTGTCACAGAGCACAGTCATCTTTTGTCTTAAGCGCTGGGAATACCCAGATATAAGGACAGGCCTAAAATGGAGGAACTGGAAGAAGATTTGGTGGAGAAAATACAAAGATAGTACAATAGAATGTGTATCCTATGAATTGGTCACGTCTGACAATAAAGGTCCTGGATTACCTGTGGCATCTGAAAACTCTTCATAAGTTTTAACTTCCTAAACTAGATGCATCTAAGGCTGGAGGAAGGTGTAACACAGGCTTGTCCAGGTTTTGGACTGGCCACTGGAGATGTTTTGGATGATAGTCTTTCAGGGAGATCCTTTTCTTCTCAAAATGCAGTCCTTTCCTCCTTGACTGTAGAAGAGGAGGGGAATGCTTGTTTTTCTGTGCTTGTGTTCTCGTGTTTGCAGTCCCTTGAGCTAGGCCTCTGCACAAGGGCAGAGCAAAGAGACAGTCCTTCTGTTCCATACGCCCTACTGGCATGGGCTAGATACAACCACCTCTCTTACAGTAGCAGTCCTAATGTCCAGAGTCTTGCCAGTTATGTCCACGCATGACACTTAGCCTGAGAGGAACACTACCCTAAGTCCAGGACAGGTCTGCAGTTAAAATCTGACTAGTGTTACAAACATCACTGCCTGATGTCTGTCATGAATGTTTTCTTGTGGCTATATAGACTAAAAGGAATGTGGAGGAAGAGATAAGAAAAATAAGCTTCTGTGATGGGCAATGTATGGTCTTCAATCCTGAGAGATCAAAAGCATCAAACTTCAGTCTGGAAAAAAGAAGACTTGGTAATGTGCTTTTGAGGAGGGGAAAAAAAATCAGAAAATGAGATTAGAGAAGTACTCATAGCTCTGTACATGGCCAGTATGCAGAGCTTGCTAAGAGCTATAGAGATCTGTAATTACATTTGTATGGATTATGCTAATCCATGAATTTGTAGCCCATGGGACCTGGCCATGTTAGGCTAGAGAAACAGAATTATCAGGTAGTGCTTTGTGATGTGCTAGCATGTGTCTCGTGGCTTTTTCTTAACCCCAGTAGGACCTTTCTAGTGAGGTGCTGCTGCCCTCCCTCAATCTGTATTCTGGTTGACAATGATAATTTGTCTTTTTGGGAGTGTAGAGTCGATTGTACATTTAGGGGGCAGGAAAACCTTACCACTCTTTGAACTTGCCTTAAAGGAGAGCACAATCAGGGATTCATTTAAATATAATCCAGGAATTTTCTTTGTCTTTATTTTCTTACTATAATGTTGGGTTATGCAGATACAAGCAATTTTAAAAATCTTAAAATCACAGACCACAGAGCACATTTTACATTGCTCACCTTTGTGACTAAGCTCATCCCATCTTCATCTGTTTGACTTCTAACATTTCTCACTCTCTGCCTTAATGTTGCAATTTCAGGGTCCCAGTCCCCACAGAGGGTGGCTCAGCTCAGGCTGCTCACTGGCATTTTGCTGTTTGAATCTGAGCTCTCCCTCTTGGCTTTGGTATTTGCTCAGATATCCCAGACAGTATCCACTTACTTGAGAATTTTATTTTTTTTTACTTGCTATACCTCTGCTGGGACAGAGAGAACACTTTCATATGCTCATTCAAGAATAATATTCTCTATAGAGTCTGCTGAGGTATGTGACTACTTAAATATCCACCCACAATCTGTACTCAAAGAGGGTTGTGGTCAAGTTAGAACACCTCATACATTATTAAATGAACTGAAACATAAATTTAAAAATCAAGATCAGGGAATGGGTTAAAGCAAGTGACCCTTTCACTAAGCTGTTGAGTATCCTCCATGTCTCTCGAAACTGAGGATGCTGGAGGGGCTGGTGAAGTGAACACCTAACACATCTATGGTTGAACATGCAATGGGAAAACACCAGCTCAATGTTTGACTGTGTTTTCTGTTAGTTTGCATTACTAATATTGTCTGAAGCCAAGTAGCTGAGGTTGCATTTCTGTGGGTTCTGCAAATCTGCTGGACCTTGGATCCATTCAAAGGCTTTTCTTTATAGATGTGCAAAACCAGGCAAGGCAGATGAGTTATGCTGGAGAGTAACCCTGCAGATTCTTAGTGAATAGTCCTACATTTGTAGGAATCCATGCTCAGGGAAAACCCCACATAAAATGCATCTTCAATCTACTGGGATATGGGAAATAGCGATATTGTAATGGAAGAAGGGCATGAGGGCTCACAAGTGCCATTTGGTAAGTGTTGGGATGGCAGTAAACAAATTTCTGAACTTCAATGTGCTGTTGAATTGCTAACGTGATGTGACTGCTTGCTGGCACATAAAGTGCTTTAAAAAATGCTTCAGCATGTGATGCTGCCATCTGCTATGAGATGGTGGCCTCTTCATGTTGGCCTATAACAGGGTTTCTCTCAGCAAGCTTCGTGTGTTCCTCTGTAAATATGAACAGGTTCTCAGTAAGCTGCCCAGGCTCTTTTGTCAAGCCAGAAGTCAGGAGCTGATCCAGAGAAGGTCCAACCTTTGTCCCACGCACTAGGAGTTGTAAATTGCCATTAATTTTGGTGGCACTGGAATTCAATACCACTAGTGAGGGGTATGGGAGTGTAAGGGGTTTTACCCTGGCTGGATGCCAGGGGCCCGAANAGGAAGGAAGAGACAGATGAGCCTATACTGGCTCACATGCCAGACACTCAGCGCAGCCATTGAGTGTAGAGTCCTGTCCTACTTAGCTTAACACAACCACGGCTGGACCCAGTTCTTAGTGTGTGAACTGCTGGGTGTTAGAGGGTGATAGCAGTCTTTGTCCTGGGTTTCTCTAAGATAGTATTCCCTATTCTGATGAAGTTTTGAAGTACCCAAAATTAAACATTTCCTCTGTGTTCGTCACATAGTTTGACTGCTCTGGGCAGAAGACAGGGTGTGTTCCTCAGTCTATCTACTTACTCCTGACCAGAGAGTGAAGGAAGTTCTGAAACATCATTAAGAAGTCTCCAAGCTGGAAACAGAGAGAAAGGCAATATGGCTCTGTAGGTGTGGAAACACCTAGTTTTGTAGAGCATTTGAGATTTTAAACTCAGTAGCATTTGCAGAGTAAGCTGATATCTGTCATTCAAAATGGTATATGAAGTTCTGCTTTGCCAGGACTCCTGGGGATGTGCATCCTGTTCACTGAGGCTCAATAGAGCTGTTAATCTTTGTCTGCTGATTATTTGGCACCTCCATCTGTAACATGGCTATGGTCAAAATAGGCTCATAGAATCACAGAGGCACTTTAAAATTGGTTAAGCATCATCTGGCACACCTGCATTTGCATTTCCTACAAAACATGTCCATGTTAAAGTATGACCTGTTTCAATAGAATGTTGGGGATTCATTAGTGGAGTGATTTCTGAGGCAGATGTAGACTTTCCCCTGGTCCTGCTGTCTCCTCTTGTAACTCCTGATGCAGAGCACCCTATTACTTTGTGCACAGCAGCTCTTTTGTATCATGGAATGGTGCAGTGCAGCAAGGCCATCCAGCATCTGCCTGGCCACTGTCAAGCTTCCCTGCCACAAGAACTTCAGCATTTATGTTAAAGAAGAAAATGTAGACCTACTTTTACCAGCTAATTACTGTGTCAAAATCAGTTAATTAGCTCATGTCATGATGAAAACAGGGTCCTGTATGTGCAGATAGGATTTAGTAGTATCAAAGGGCTGAGAGGTGGGGAAGGAGGAAGCAACCCTGTGGATTAACTGGGGATGTTGTGCCCTCCAAAGATGGAATTGCAGACACTGTCAGCCCATTCTGATTATCTTGCCCTTATCTAGACAATCTCTTCCCTGATTGCTGCATGAAATATGGTACAGCTCTCTATGAGCTGATGGTTGCTAATCTCTGCATTTACTTTACTTGGTTTTGGTGGGTCACTGGTGAGACAATCCCCTTCTCTTGATGTGAAGTTGATGAGACTCAGTAGGGAGAATAGCAAATTCTACACACCCCCCTTGCTGACTTTTTACTTTTTTATTGTAGCTAAAAATGAAGACTGTATCTTTCCTTTTCCTCTTAAAAACTATTGTGGACTCCCACTCCCTTTACAAAAAAGACTTTGTTTCAGCTGGGTGAAAATGTTCATATTTTTTGAATGAAGAGTAAAATAAAAAAAAAAATAAGGTGGTATTTTCCTTAGTGAATCCAATTATGTTATTGCTGTTACCTTGACATGCATGATGAGCTCTGAGGTCCTCCAAACCCATACTTAAAGGGATCCAGGAAATCAGCTATGCTGAGTTGTGCCCTTTAAAGACATCTATCTCACATCCCCTGCTTCGCTGGACGAAGGGAATCAGACTTCTGGGTAGCCTGTAGAAACTCTGCAGTGTCTGGCTTGAATCTGTTTTCTGTTTATTGCAAGAAGAGCAAATTTCTATCACTCTCTGAAAGCTTCACTTCTGTCCCTGAGCTGGAGGAGTCTGCTTGTACTTTACTGCTGCAATGTCTATGTTCTGGTGCAAATAATATTCCTGTTATTTTTGTGAGCACAAAAGATGAACTAAGACAGGGCTGTCTTGTGTCAACTGATCGGAAAGACACATGAGGACCACAAGGAGAATTCAAATGCTGTAGGTATGGGATTGCAGATAACGGAAGTCTATTTCATTGTCGCCTTAGTTCAAGTTTTCCTTAAGCAGATCAGTTGTCATGCCAAAAGGGGCTATAAAATGTTGCTTGTGCTTAAATCTTATGTTCGGGTCAGTGCTGTCTACAAAGATGCAATTTGGAAACGAAATGCATTTACTGGTTGCCATTACAAGCATCCTGTGTCAATATCTAATCTCAGGTTTCTCTAGCATTTTAAGAGCAGAACTTTAGAGCCAGGTCAGTGGTGTGCCTCTTGTCTGGTTTTTTTCCTGATATCACTTTGTGACTCTCCTTGGAGAACTCCACGTGATTCTGCACACTTTAATGCTCCCTCCAGCAAAACCTCTTAAAGGATTACTTTGACTTGTGATTGAAAGTAGCAGGGAACACTTAGCAGATTTGAAACTCAACAAAGCACAGTTTGCTTTCTGGGTTTTTTTCCCCCCTCTTATCACAGCATCACAGAATGACTGGGTTTGGAAGAGACTTCTGGAGATCGTCTAGTCCCCTCCCCCTGCTAAAGCAGATTCAACTGTTGCTTATGTTTAAAGTTGTCAGGTTGCACATGACACCTGGAAGGGCAGGTGGGGTTTGGTTCAAGACCCAGTGTTTTGCCTAGGAGACAGTGGGGTGGGAATGTGTATATTAAAGTGCAGGAGAAACTCTCCTTTTGTCAGCTCTTGATATAAATTCTTGTGCTGTATCCTCTACTAGAAAAGGTGCATATCTGCAAGGGGAAACATGCAGGAGGCAAGGTCTCCGAAGGGCATCAGGTGTAAAGAGTAGCTGAAAATCACTATCAGGCTCTTGGGGAGTACCTGAGTTTGGGGGAAGTGGAGCTGCTCGGTGAACACATCTATGTGAGTGGCGCCTGCTGAAACTCATTCCCTCCCAGACACGAAGCAATGTTGTTCCTCTATGACAGCAGTAGTAGAAGTTGTGAAGTCCCTCTTTTACCTCCAGATAACATGGGAGAAGTTGTTCATCTCTCGCTGAGTCTTGATGTGAGCACTGTAACTTTTTGGCCAGTGGCTGGGAGTTGAAATACCAGGATGCTCTTCGGGCATCTTCTTCAGTCTGAGTGAGAATTAAGCTGCATTCAGTGACCCACTGAGATTTACAAGAGCATATGTTTGAAATCTTGTCACCAAGCCTAAGGAAAGACTAGACCTCTAGTGGGTGCTGACTTTTACAATCTGTGTAGTCTGCGTTTTCCTGTGCTATGTGGTTCGTAGAGGATGTTTTACACGCCTTATTTCATCTACATCAATTTAGAGTTATACAAAACTCTGCCTAAATGCAGAGGGCCGTGGTGCCTTTCCAATTACTCCAAGCCTCAGCACTGGAGGTGTTTGCAAAATCATGCTGGTGCCCAAAGTCAGACATATGTGGGAAAAAAGCTCTGAACATCCTGTGCCAGATACACAGTGCAGCCTTGCATAGAGGGTTTCTGGAGACTTGCCAGGGGACCTGACTGCTGACTGATGAGTGTTGGGCTCACCAAGAACAGAGAGGCATGTGGGTTGCAGCTTAGCCTCACTAGAGAGCTCAGCTTGGACAGACTTGACAGTACACAACACAGTTATTATTTTAAGGACATTGGTAAAATTTGCTAGACTCAGGTTTGCATTCCCAAAATCACTGATATGCTTATAAGCCCTATGGGACAAGGACCTCTGCCTTTCATCTGCTACATTCAGTGAGGGTAGCACTGGGCAGCATTGCAAATTACCTGGGGATAGTTTGAACCTGCCTATAAGGCATGAGAGATTAATCTTTCGTCTTTCTCTCAAGTGTTCCAGAACCAGAAACTGTGCTACACAGTAACCACCCAGGACTGATACATTAATGCAAGGTGAGACCTGTGCAGAAAGCTCATGCTCACACAGCTCTGTTTTGGTAGGGTCAGACAGAGATCCAAGCTATCCTTGACTTTTGAATTGGCTTTTTTTTCGTCTCTCCAGGCAGATGAGTTCACTTTGCCCTTGCAAAGTTGAGAGAGAACGTGAATGAATATACCACTGCAGCTGATAACCCCCTGGGCCTGTGGTGTCAACAGGATCCTGTAGCTCTTCCTGTGAGTCTGTGATGAGATAAGCCTCTCTGGGGGAACTGCCAAGGCAAGTCCCTGTCTGCCCAAATGAACCTTTTGCCTTCTACTTCAACCAGTAGAACTAAACTTTCTTGCTTATCCGGTAATATTGTGTCTGTGTTTCTGCAGGGATAGGGAGAAGATTAGTAGATACTTTGGTTGTGGGGTTAGAGATAAATTGCTCTGCGCTCTGGCTGGCAGGCCTTGACCTCTGCAGAGGCAGATGTGTCGGAGACTTTGCTGGAAAGAGCTTTCTCTGACCTGTGCTCTGAGGATCCTCAATCCTTCATGAGAATGCCTGCCTTGCATAAGGCTTTGACCTTATAGGACTCAGGATAAAGCTCCGACTACTTATTCCCTTTGGAATAAATACTCCAGGCTATTTATTCCCTTGGGAACAAAAAATCTTGGGCACCTGTGTGTGTGAAGGGGTGTCCATGTCCATGCACATGTGCAGAGTGCAGGGGTGAGGACTGCCACAACTGCTTGTGTCTCGTAGCTGATGTCACCCATGGCAGCGGCAGGATGCTGTGCAGGGAGATCAAAGAGGAGAGCTGAAATGAAAAGATGACTAGCAGCAGAGGGGAAAAATTCTATGAAGTCTGCTTCTTTCTTTCAAATTGGTGCACCATTTAGGACATACATAGGCCATATGTTAAAGGTATTAGAGAGATGAATGTGGAGCGCATGTGCCTGCTGGAGCCTTTACCTCAGGGGTGGACTGACTGCAGGGAAGTGATCTTGTGATCTCTAGACCACAAGACATCAGACGCTTTAAGTGTCTGTAGTGGACTCTCTGTATACAGGTGTAGGGATTATATTATTCTGTTAACTCCTGGAACTAAATATTATGTACCACCTTCCATAATAAATGACCCTGTGACTATTAACAGCTGGAGGCAGAATTTGAACCTTATCAAAATCTTCTGCAAAAGATAAGCAGGCTCTGTTATTGATTTATGGGGAAAATGAATTTAAAAGTGATTGATCTCCTGATCTCAGTATATCCTCTGGGAAGAACTTCCTAAAGCCCAAGAACTATGGCTGCAGAAAAGGGGACATTAACCATGCCTGGGGATTTAGTTCTTTTTAAGAAGTCAATATTGCTCATTAGGTTTTCACATACAATCACACAGAATATTCTGAATTGGATGGGACCCACAAGGATCATCGATTCCAGCTCTTAAACGGCACCACTGCCTCCCTGGTGGGAATTGAACCCTCGGTCTCCCACATGAGAGGTGGGGACAGTCACCACTGTGCTAAAGTGGTGCTATTTTATTTTGGAGTGTTTTGCCACTACAGTAGACCAGATCAATATTATATTTCCAATTCAGGATAAAAATAATTCATACAGTAGAAAGAAGTAAATAAAGCTGGTGATGCCTTACTGTCCCCATGTCATAACCAGAGACAATTACTCTACTGGAAGAGCTACTCTGTGTTGCTCCCTTCTGTTCACAATGCTAGCGAGAATTTTCATGGAACTAGGGACTTGGTTTAGCTGTAGCATAAATTGATTCAAAGAATTTGGGATACTTGATGACAAGACAAAGAAAAGACATTTTCCATCAGTATTCATGGAGGATTTATTTCCTACAGCTCATAACAGAAAATTAGCAATGACAAATCATGTATGGCTGTGAAGGGCAAGGTGTTCTTTTCACTTCTTCTTTCTCATTTGACAAAATAAAGTGGAAATATATGACTCAAATGATGGTATTATTAGCCAAGACAAGAAGTGCTTGAGTCTATGGTGCAGGTTTGGTTTCTTTGGGGTTTTCTTTTTGCTTAGTGCTGCAAGGGGCTGTGCTTCCTTTCAGTTTGGAGCACAACCTAAGTGCCATGGTGCTGCCGCTGCTTCCCAGCTACTGACTCTGGTGCCAGCATCACCCTGTCCTGCCTGCTACTACACAATGAAACGTCCCTAGCCCATGTAGCCTGCCTGCACCGAGGAGGGAAGAAATTTGGCTCATAACCCTAGGGTCTTCCCTAGTCAGGCTGTGAACCATTTTGTAATAGCTTCAGTCTTTGCTTCCTGGGAAAGATTTACAATAAGGCCTTCCTTAGCATTTGGTTTCACTTGCCCTTTAGAGCTAAGGTCGAGATCAGAGAATAGGTAAAGAGGTTTTCTCACCTTGGAGGCCAGAGCAGCTGAATGTCTTCAACTCCATATCTGCAGCTAAACAACAGTTTATGAAAGCATTTCTTCTTTCTGTGGGTTTTTTTTTTTTTGAGACATTAAAGAAAATGCATATAGTATTTAAGGTAAAGCACTGTGACTATTAGTGCAATATGTATCATGCAGGCTGTATGAACTTGGATTGTGGTGTCTTCTAAATCAAGTGCATTACATCTGGGAGGCAGAAGGGCTTTATTCATGGGTTCTGGAAAAAAATCCCAGGTTTGCTTTGAGAGAGAGGGAGTTTAATGTTCCAATGGACAATTACTCTCCCTGTTAAAAATATTTTTCCTCCCTAGTGGAGAATTCTGCTAGATGAAACAACCACTAGATATTGGAAATCTCTCTCCATGTAAATACTAAAGGTTGAGTGGGTCAACTTTTGGGCTTTAGTTAGCAAGATATCAAACTTTGCTGTCTTCTGTTTTAAGGAAATTACTTTGCGGCAATCTCCACAGATGTTCTTGTACCTTGTCATGGGGAAAGCTTTTTTTTTGTTCCATTGTAAAACTTCTCTCCTTTTTTACTGGAATAGACAATAGGTTTCTGTTCTTATCTCCTTTTCCCTTCCCTGAAAGGAATGTGGCCAGGGGAGGGGCTTTCTCCTTTTCACTTGGCAAACAATGGAGGATCCTGTACCTTATCTCCCCTTCCTGGCAAAGGCATATGGCATGGGGAGGAGTTTTCTCCTTTCTACTGGACAAACAATAGAGGATTCCTTTTATCTTCCCCTCCCAGAAAGGCATGTGACTAGGGGAGGGACCTGAGGGCTGGGGCAGGCTGAGTGATGGCCAGTGGCATGTGAAGACATGCCCACAAGGCATGTGATGTGGGAGGGGCCTGAGGCCCTATAACTACAGCTGCTGGGCTCACAGGAGGAGGTTCATGGACCTTTGGGACTGAGGATGCCTTGTTTTCACCTCTGCCATTTTGCCCAGGACTCACGTGGACCTTTGACTCCTCATCTCGGCACAGTTTTTTTCCTTTCCCCTGCTGACCATTGGATCTCCCTGCAGCCCCTTGGACATTTCAGGAAAGGATCACTGGCTGTTACTCCACTGGTTTGCCTACTCTGAACCTTATTCCCCTGCCCCTGGAGTCCTGGAGGTGCCTTGGTTTTCCCATGAACTAGGCACCCCCCTTGTGCTTGTTTATTTTGCCACTGTTTACAGTTGTCATTGTTCCAGTGTGGGGCTTTTTTACACTGTTATTGTTATTGTTCAAACACATATATATGTATAAATATATATATATTTGTTATATTAATTTTTTTTCCTTTCTCCCAGTAAAGTTCTTATTGCTCTCCATATATATATTATTCAAGTATTTCTAAATTTAATTCATACTTCATCTTAATTGACCCAGGACATACCTCTTCTCCTGGAACCATACCTGCTTTTACTTTGTGGGAGCACAGCAGAGTTGGCAGTGCTCATAACATCTTGCCAGTGCTGTGTGCAGATGGCAATGCCATGTTCCTGCTCTTCAGTGTTGCCCACCTAAGTGAGGGATATAGCCTGCTCAGGTAGGTAGCTACTGCTCCAGGGACTCATGTTATTGAAATCAAAGGAGTAAACTGTGATCCAAACTCATCAGACAATAGCTATGAACAAATAGGCCTCATTGCTTGACCTTATTGCTTTTGAGCCAGGACAAATAAAACCATCCTGGTACCTCTAAATTTCAGGTTATGGAGGATGTATAAGGAATTATGTGAAAACATCCTTTAAAGCAAAAAGAACAGGAAAATTTTCAAGTTTGTAGAAGAGCACAGAAATAGTGAGGTGGATATAGGACTATCACTCCTCCCAAGCTGCAAGAAGTGGAACAGGTTGGCCTTGGCACTTCTTAGTCCCTACAACACTGACTCCTAGCACACTCCTAAAGAAGCTACTACATGCAGAATTGTGCCAGGTTCACTGCTGCTGCCCCTGAGCCTTGCCCAGGAGATGCTGCTATGGGGAAACCTGACAGTGGGCACAAAGCTCTATGCCTTGGTATCGAGGCGATAGACTTCATCTTGAGTCTACTGACAAGAAAATGCAGAGGTCATTCCTCTATTTCAAAGTCTCATTGTCAGAGAAATAATAAATTTGAGGTTGTTTTCCTCTTGTAAATTAGAGTCTCACTGTGGAAAGGTCTCCTGATTTTCCATTTCTCCAGTGAGATCTATCATGTGTCTCCTAGCTGTGACTGACTAGTCCAGTACTCTTGTCTTTTGCTGCTTAGTATTCCTGTAAAGCTGCTTATTATTATAAACTATTTGTACGAGTTCGCAGGCAATTTTAAGAACAAATAGCCTAATGATGTATTGACATTGTGTGTGTCTTTGACAACGCCTCAACACCTCCTTCCCAAAGACACTGTTCTTCCAGACAAGAAATCAAGGACAGTGTGACTGAATGCCTTGCAGACACAGAACTCAAACATTTCCTTACTCACTCAACCCCAGATGTCCTTTTCCCAGGCCTCATATTCAAGCCTTCATAAGAAATTTGTGAGAAATGCTTTACTGTGGCCGCTGGTTTGGCTGTTTTTCAGGTTCAGGCAGAATCTCCCATATTCACAGGCCTTTTTTTTTATTGTTATTATTTCAATACTTCTCCAGGAACTTGTATTATTGCTTTTAGCAGTGCAAAAAATATCCACACGTCCATAATATTTTAGAGCTTCTTTGTAGCATGCTAATCTCTGAAACTAAAAAAAAAGTCTCTTGGTCCCAGTCTCATTTTTAATAGGATAGTAAACTAAGAGGATACATGCGGATTATTCTAATCTCGCCCTGGAGCTCTCTCCAGCACTATTGCCTGTTTGAGATCCATTATTGAACTGCCTTTTCCAGTGCTCTAGAAAAAAGGCACTTATCTTGATTTAACAAGTAAAGATAGCAAAAGCCTGAGCTGCCATGCTTTAGAAAGAATGGATTAGCTAATTGATTGTGAAGAAAAGAAATATTAGGCTGAAGCTAAACACCCTTTGGGGTGCTGTCCTTTCCTTGCTTTTTTCTTTGGTCCTCTGTACACTGGGGCACAGAGGGGACAGTGTGTGTGTATTCAACACAGGCAGGTCTCATGAGGTGCAGGTGGGGGAACCAGGTTTGTTTAGTTTGGAGGAAAAGGAGGCTCAGAGGGCCCTTATCCCTCTCTACAACTCCCTGAAGGGATGTTGTAGGAAGTTGGAGGTCAGTCTCTTCTTCCAGGTAACAAGTGATAGGACAAGAGGACAAACCCTTCAGCTGAGCCAGGGGAGGTTTAGGTTGGATGTTAGAAAAACCCTCTTCACTGAAAGGGTTGTTTCAAGGCTGCCCAGTGAGGTGTCACCAATGCTTAAGGTATTTAAAAGATGTGGTACTTTAGGACATAGTTTAGTGGGTGGGCTGGGTGAGTGATCAGGCTCTGTCTTAAGGTCTTAACCTAAATTATTATTCTATTGCTATGGCAGAAGTTAAACAACAAAGCCTTATATGCCTATGTACTCTTTACATCTTTTGGGTTTGAGGATAAGGATAAGGACAGCACATGCCCTGGGCAGGAAAGGGGCTTATTTCTGGTAACACTGTTTGCAGGTGCTGGGAGACCAGTCCACCTGGAAATGAAAATTCTACCAAGCATGTGTGAAACTGGTCCTTGGACACCATATGCACTCTCCTACCTCTCATCATGGCACTGAATGTCTGTAAGAGCCTGACTTTGACTTCAGATATTGCTGCAGCCAATGCAGTCATACTTCCCTTCCCTCAAGCCTTATCCATGAGTGAGGAACTGAGGGAGGGCAGGTAGGATTCAGCTGCACAGTAAGACAGAATCAAGCTGGGACCCAAATGCAGTTTTTACCTGTCTTATAGTTCACTGCATGATAGTATTTATTGATCTCTCTCATACTGAAAACAGCAACATTTTACCATCAAGCTCTAGTCTCAAATATGGCTGTAGTCTGTTTCCAAAAGGCATAACAAACTCCCCCAAGCAGATGAATTGCTGCTGTCAACAGCACAATAATAGTCACACACATGGTTTCTTTCTCCCCTCCTCGCCTCCACTCCCCATGATGAAATTTCTAAAGTGTTGAACACTGCACAAAATATGAACAGACATTGGGTTAGTTAAAAACATACTTCTCTTTATTTAATAACTTTCTATCCACAAATAAAAGGCAGTTGATACATTGCATAGTGTATTTTTTTTTAGTATGCTTATTATCAAATGTGTTTGAGAAAAGGGATGGTTACTGGCTCTAACTTCCCACAACAAACAGCAAAGCTAATGGAATAATAAATTAAAGTACTAGTAGTCAACTTAATGTATAAAATTGATGCTAACAGATGTATAACATGAATGATGACTGATTCAGTTTCCCTTCTCAGTTCAGTGTCTTACAGTGGTTGCCTAAGCTGAGTTTTTATTAAAATGCAGCAGTGCTCTGAAGCTTCAAAACACAAAAGCCACACAGGGTTTTATAATCGAATGGGAATGTCTTCAAGAAAACCTGCTAGTGAGAATGAGAGTGCTGTTTTTCTGCCCCTGGGATGGTTGGATAGCCTGTTGCTGAGCCCTTGGTGCTCCAAGGAGGCAAATTTCATGTTCCAGCTGTGGCTGATCTTGGTTCTAAGGCACTTCAAGAGCCTAGCAACTAATTACATTACAGGCACTAATTATTCGAAGGACCAAAGTCCACATACTCTGCAGTGTGTTTGAGAGGAGTGCCATGCAATCTTATTGTACTGGCCATCATCAATGGAACTATCATTGTTGTCCTCCATAAAAGTTAATTGCTGGAAATTTGGTCTCTGGGCCCTCTGTGGTATTAACTCACAAAGAACTTTAAAGAAACAGGTTTTAAGAGCTGTATCTTATTAGTGTCCTCTCTTTCATCTTACTTGAGCTCATGCAGGTTTGCATGAGTGCTTTCTGGCAAGTAGGGTCTTCTGTGGAGCTGGTCCCGTGCACAGCTGGAATGTCAGGGTGCTGCAGGTTGCCACCCATGCTTGTTGGGCTGCCTTGAGTTGGAGGCAAAACACCTTGCTCATCCGCTCAGGGGAGCTTCAGAAAGTGTCAAAGCTACTGTGGGGAGGTAGGTATTGACAGAGACTTAGAGGAAGAAACTTGTTAAAGGGAGCAGCAGCAGAGCAGCAAAAGACCTCTATTTGAAACAGGATCAGACCTGAGTAGCATAATCCATGGAAGTTGAAGATCCATGAGTCTTCATGGTAACATGGATTCTGGCCCACATATTAAACAATGGGAAAAGTCAAACATATTCTGAATTACAGGGTTGTAATTTGTCCCTGAAGATCTGATGACTACGGAAGTTACCAGTGCTCTGCTCCCCTAGTTTGACAAGTCTATGTTCCTATGGGCAATTTTAACCTTGTATGTTCAGCTGCCTGGAACTTTTTTCCTCCCTCCTTATGTACTGAACGCTGAGGTAGAAGTTTCAACTAGTATTTAACCATACAAGAGAATGAACACAATCCTTGTGGGCAAGTAGTCCAATGACGTTTAAAATTTGCAAAAACCTTCACAATGTGGCTATAAGTAACCGAAGTAGCAGAGAAAAGTAATTCTAAAAGTGTCAGAAAAACAGCATCAAAAATATACAGCACTGAGTTGCAAGAGATTTTCTTCATCTATTGGATTTAAAGCAAGTCGGTGGTTTGTTTGGTTTTGTTTGTTTTTTCTTTAAATTCTCCCTCTGGAACAAATGGCAGAAACAGATTTTTTTTTGTGACATCAGAAATATACTGGTATCAAAGTAAGAGTACACAATGAATTTTCGAAGGCATTAACTCTTTTGAACAATTATCTAAATAGAGGTAATTTATAATAGTTGGCTTCAGCTGAGCCTTGCTTTTATTTCCTATAAAAATACACATTTAAGTAAGTATATGTAGACATGTGTCTTACAAAAAAAATCTGAATTCCTTCATTAGTTTATTAGGAAAATCAGCAATAGTAGTAATCTTTACAAGAAGACCTTAATATCTTATTGTTCATACAATATTTAAATGTAAGGAACATGTATTGACATAGGATTTTTTTTTCTTTATAACCCCTATAATAGTAAAGCAAGATTATATTAATACCTAAATAAAGCTAGTTAAACTACTGCTGTAGGGGCTGCTGTTAGTTACCTCCACTGTACTCAATACCACAGAGTAAATGACATCCAAATTTCAGCTGAAAGAACTTGGTGAGCTTGAATTTCATCCTCTTGATTTAATTACTGGCTGGAATGTGAAAATACATTCAGTGTAAGAAAGCTGTTAAAGCCAAAGGAAAAAAAAGGTTGTCTTATTCTTACAGCTATTTTCCAAGAAATACTAGATGTTCCAGCTTTAATGCTGCATTTTTAAATAGGAGGGAAATAAATCCATGAGTAAAGGAAGCCAGACACTGTTTATGAGTCTTCAAGGAGAACATTTCACTAACATTAAAGGCAACTTTGCAGACTCACTTGAAATGTATCAATTTGTAATCTACACATTTACAGGAGCTGCTCTGCTCTGAAAGCTGTTTCCCAATCTGTGCCAAAACATGTGAGGCTGTGTAGCATACTTCTGATGATAGACCTTCAGGCTCTGTTTCTCCATAATTGATTTAGTTATTAGTTATGCAGGGGAGAGAAGAGATCCCTGAGGCTTAGTAAAACAGTATTCCGTTACTAAAAGCAGCCCGTTGTGAATTAATGTCATCCTCATAGCTCTTTCTGCTCATTATTCCTTCAAGTCTTGTTTTCCTGGACACCAGCTGTCACAGAGGAAGTCTCCAGCCTTTTCTTCTCCTGCTTCCTTAGCCGACTGAAGTTGCACCAGCAAGGTCTGGAGTGTCTCCTTCACCACCTGGATCTCCCTCTGCAGAGACTGTGAAAGCTTTATTAAGGAATAATCTATAGGTGATTGGCAGTCCCTTTTCTCCTTCCAAGTTATTAAGTAAATTCTTGTTCTGCTGCTCACAACAGATGGCCATGGCTGTCTAATTGTAGCTTTAACTTCTTCCAAATTGTTTGGATTAAATATTAATATATTTCTCACACTTGCTTTCAAAAGAAAAATCAAGGCAAACTCAAGATCCCAAGTAGCACTATTTACCACTTCATAAAAAGGAGGAGATGTGGGATATTGTTCTCATGGGATAGAAGGAGATAAAGAAATTGTACCATGGAGGCAGCAGCATGAGCTAGGACGAAGGGTGAATTTTTAAGACAGACCTCCGTGGATCGGACCCCACGTGAAAGCAACTGAGCAGTGAGAGCAGCTTGAGATATAAACCAAGTGACTGCAGCTTGTGTGGCATTAGTGAGCTCAGCAGCATACACTATGCAAGGCAGGGTGGGAATCTAGGTAAGCTGCAAAAAGAGAAAGCGTTTCTGCTCCACTTGCCTCCAGAAAGCTTTAGCATTAACTGAATTATCAATATAATTGCAGTGCAGAACAAATATAAAACTATACAAGACTCCACAGGTAATACTTTGAACAAGTTGAAAAGCAAAGAGGATAATAGCAAGGTTGTGCTGTTGTGCATTAAAAGAAAGAAGTCAATCTGAAAAGTATTAAATAATTCTGTATAAAATGCTTCATTTGGTTAAGAAAGAGCATTCCACATTTTATTTGCCTCTAGTTCAGGTTTCCTGCAATGCCTTCAGGAAGAAACTGATGGACTGAATGGCTCAGCCTCTACTTCTCTCTTTCCCCAGCCCCACAATGACAGAGGGAAGGTGTCAGGTGGTGGCAACTACAGTACAAGGGGCTCATCAGTGAACAGACAGGCAGATGAAGATAGGACATGAATGGAGACAGCAGCAATTGCTGACACATGGACAAGCCTTTAAGTGACTGGGCTTCCTGGGCAGCATAGCTTTTTATTCTGTAAGTAGCCTCTCCTGGGAATAAGCACAGTTTGTGCTATCAATATATTGGCCTTTCTGCTGATCATCTCACATCAGTAAGACTCCGTTGTTGAAAGAAGCGCAAGGACTGGGTGTAACTCAGAGACAACCAGCCTTATCTTCTCTTCAGTATCTTTCACTCTGTGGAGAAGAAAGCAATCAAAGGCAATCAGAGACTGCTGAAATGCTCAACCAATGACCAAGTCTATGTGAACAAGCCCTAGAGCCCATCCCAACCACGAGACTTCCTGTACAGGTCTGGCTGAAGGGCAAGGACCCCAAAAGACAGAAATGAAATCCTTTCTTAGCTGTAGGTCATGAAATTATCCCAGAACCTCACTTCAAGGGAAGTGAAACAGGATGACACTGAAACAATTCAGTTTCAAAAATACAGTGCACAGAAAGGATGATGCACCAGGAGAGGCTTTATCCTTTAAAGAGCTCACACATTATGAAATATTGTTTTACTTGACCCTGATGTCAATGCAATGTCAAGAAATAAGACAGTCTCAGGTTATGTGACTGTAAAAAGTGAGCCACTCCTTTTGAAAAATTGCAGCTAGACTGCACTGTGGTTGTTACACAAATCACTGCTGTTTTAGGAAGATGTTACTATGCCTTTGAGAAGTCTTTTGGCTGCTTTTAATTCTATTATCAATACATCAAAATTTCATCTTTGTGTATTTACATGTATTTACTGTGATGTTCTGCTCTTGTGTATGTTCCTACATTCTTCTAATTTCTGGACAGCTCTGTTAATCTAAAAGTTTTTTGTCTCTGATTAAATACTAATAGCAGTACACACAAAGCTTCTCTATCCCAGGATCTCAAAGCACTGTACAAGGACAGATTAACTATGTGTTGCTTCTTCTCTGAAGTAAGAAGTGTTACTATCCTCTTACAAGCAGTTGTGAACCCTCCACCCTTCTGCAACTTAATCATGAGGTTCTGCTGAAAACTTAACTGGTAAAACAGAAAATCTTCAGCTTATAAACACCATGAAGCCTCTGAAATTTAGGCACTTCTGACATGTAGTCACTGACTACAGGCTGCTACTTGTAATATCCCAAGAAATTACAAAATTCTTTTCAGGTAAAGAGCAAAAGTAAAATTGAAATGTTTCACTGTCAGTGGATGAAAAATCGTGATGGATGGAAAAAAATGAAGACAGGGAAAGAAATTCTTAACCAACAGAAAGATAGAGCAACAAGAACGATTGCTGGATAGTCTAACGACATCAAGCTTCAGTATATTGAAATAGTCATCGTGGCTAGGCTTCGCGAACGAAGATACAGGAAGGGTTCTACCCACACTTGCTCCAAACAAGCTGACGACTAAAAAGGCTGATGCGGGATAGACAAGTCCAGATACAAAAGGCACAGCCGAAAATCTCCTTAGGCAGTATTAACAAGGTATGGTTCTTTCTGTGTTGTCTTTTCTCCTCAAGACTAATTCTACATGAGCTTTCAGAGGAGGCAGCAGCATTATAGATGGTGTGCCTCCATATCTCCTGATTAGAGGCCAGAGTGGACCACTGATGGTAGTCAATATTGAAATAAATAATACTGCATAAATAATACCACAATCATCTGTAGCCAAATAACTGTCAAAAAAGCCTTTTTATGGCTAAGCAAAATATATGGCATATGGCTGAGCATGGAATCTGAATCCACATACAGAGTTATATCTGGATAAAAAAACTCCACACATTTTGAAAATCCAAACAACAGTTTTGCATGGATCCACATGCAAATGTGTCCTTCATGCTTAAATTCTCTATCCAATGCTGAAAATATTGAGCCAGTAAACAAAGCAAGAGCAAAACCAAGTTTCTACCAGGAATATTTTCTGGTCTTCCTCTGAAAAACTGACAAAATCTCCCCAATGTCTCATATGCAAATTGAAGCACTTACTCGGGAACAGCTTCACTTGAACACAACCTGTATTCAGCAATGCTGCAGCTCTAACGTTGTCTTCCTTGAAGCTTTTCACCTATTTGACTTCCTCTCTTTGAAAAACATGAGCATCATGACAGAGTCCATGATTTACAAGGAGATAAAAAGCAGATCTAATTACTGACTTACTTTAAGTTTTTGGAAAAAATAGGCTCATCAATGCAGCATCTATTCTCTAATCACAAGTATTGTGAATCAGTTGCCTCACTATAGGTAAGGTTAGAAATTAAAAGTATATATGTATTGTAAGATAAAAGCCCTTAGAAGGACAATCAAGGACTACCACTGAGCTAAGGGCCTATGGGATCTTAGAGAAGAACAGACTTTTTTGGATGCATGAAGTAATTAATTCTTGAAGAACAGAAATAATCAGAGACTTCTGTTGGATTTTTTTGTTTATTTTTGGGGTGGGTTTGTGTGTTTTGTTTGTTTTTTAAACTGGTTAATTATTCTGCTTGTTTCCAACAGCTAAAAGTTACAGTGGCTGGAAATGAATACTCTGCTAGCTGTACCACCCCACCACCTAACTCTCCTAACCCCAGGCATCAGTACACAGGGAGAGGCCAGCCAGCTGGAAAGCAGCTCTGCAGGAAAGGAACTTGAGGGCATGGGGGGCTGAGCTGAACATGTGCCAGCAATACATCTTGAGGAAAACGTGGCCAACAGCCTCCCAGGCTGGATTAGAGACACTGCCAGCAGGTAGAGGGACCTGATGCTTTCACTATACTCAGCGCCGGTGTGAGGTCCCATCTGGATGCTGTGGGCTCCAGAGTAAGAGATGGTCTCTCAATGTGATGCACAGTGGGAAGGGTTCACTCTTGTGTCACCTAAAATAAAATTAAAGAGGGTACCATTGCCACCTCTTGTGGGACCCTAAAATGTCTTACAGGTTCACCTAGGATGAGATTCCTCAGTGAGTACAGATAGGCTTAAATTCTACACTTTTGGTTCTGTTGAAAATCCACTCTGGTGTGAAGCAGGACTTGTATGAGAGCCTGCCCTATGATACAGGTGAAAGGTTAGCAGTGACCTACAATGCTTAATTAACATTTGGGCACAAAACTCTATTTTCAAAATAACTGATTAAAATGTCCACTTTAGAGCCAGGAATGAAGATTGCTTTTGTAATAATACTCCAGCCAGGTTTTCTTCCCAAAAAGCATTTTCACAAGAATACAGAATATTATTATGAGTTGGAAGGGACCCACAAGGATCATCTAGTCCAACTCACCATCTAACACCCATACAGAGACCGAAAGCACATCCCAGAGCGACAAGGAGGAACTATTACATGCATTCAAATTGTCTATCAAAATGTAAGTGCTAATTAAGAACAAAAATGACTGTGAAATTGCAATATAGGCTCCATTTAATTTTAGTGGGAATTCCAGGTCTTTACTGTCAGGAAAGTAACACTTCTCATCAGCTCTGCAGACACCAAAATGAGTCACCTATCATCCTTTGGGTTTTCCTGTTAATGATGTGGACTATTTTCATACACTTGGTAATGATTAACCATAATTTAATGTTTTGTGGGTTTATTTGGTTATACTACATAGCTCTCACATGCTCTCCCCCTCCACTGTTTCATGCTTTTTATATAAAAGTATGGTTTAATGTTTGCTGTGAAAGATTTCAGCAATAAATTAGAGTCACAAGTGGGTCTTTGCCTTTAGTCAGGATCAAGAAATATCACTGAATTTCTCCTTTGTTCAGGTTATGCTGGCAATTATGATGAGCAACATGGTTGATTTAAGAGTACTATGTCATCAAAAGATAGAATGAAAAACAATGACATCTGGGTTTTTTCTTCTAATACAAACTTAATTATTAATCAAAGCTATGACACACTCTAAACATTGGCAAATGGCTCGAGAGCATCAGGAATTTATTTTTCTCAGTGGAGTCTTTAAAGGTCTTTTAATAAACAGACCACAAGGCTAATTTACATCTGAGCAACCCCCAGTTAGATTTTTGACCTAATACAGTTTGTTACATTTAGATGTAAGGCAGGTTTTTGTGGGGATTAGGGGAAGGGTGAAAATAACCAGTGCCTAGGAGTTTGAAAAAATTGTCCTGCTTTCATTATAGTTTCAGATCTTTAAGTTCCTGTTCTCAGAGTTCTACAGACTTTTAATGAAGACTGCATAATTGTCTAATATTTGCAACAGGAAATTGTTTTATTTAAAATCAAATAAACAACTGTGCAAACAGATCCATTTATTAACCATAAATTCTTCTACTGAGGCTAATTGTTCTCTCCTATCTCAGTTCCTGCAATATATTCAAGTTACCAATGAGTGAAAGTGTATTTTATAGGCACCAAGCAGTTTTTATTTAAAAAAAACCCCAATCTTCAGGTCTGTACCACTGTGGTAGCTATTTTTCTCATTTCTTTTTGAAGTACAGCACAGTGATTACATGTACCAGATGGCAACATTTTATGCACATTGATCTGGACTACTTCTGAAATAGCAACTGAATCTTAATGAGGGGTAGCTGAATTGCTGAATTGCTTCTTTGTATGTCCCTATGTTTTAAACATGGTTTCTTATTTTGTGACTGATGGTCTTACTAGGACCAAGATATCACACGGTGTGCATTTCTGTATTTAGATAATGTGAGCTGAATTTCACTCGTAGAGGAAATCAGATCTCTATCAGACAACCATGGCTTAAAACAAGACTAGTCCACAACATTTCTGAATCTTCCAATAATTATTTCATTTTTTCACCTAACTCTTGCATGCTCCATAGAAAGTACAAATACTACTATTTTACATACTTGTACTGTATAACCTCCTGGAACCAAAAATGCAGTTTTCCAGCTTATTTCACCTTACCTAGTAAACTATAACTATGATCAGACCCAACTGTTCAGTTTGAATATTACGGTCCCTGCAAAGACCCTGTAACTCCAACCTTCAGTGTTCTTCCATTAGAGAAAATGAGAAAAGCTCACTTGAGAATAAAGATATGTAAGGGAGGAAGGAATTAGATGCTGCATGCACAACCAAGAATGTACACTGTAAATATACAGTCGTCCCTCTTGCACTTCGCGCCCCCCCATATTGTGGCTTCAGATCTTAGCGATGTAGGAGATCAGTTTTGCAACTGCGCATGCACGACCTGCTGCCATGGCAGTGGCGGTGGAATGGGCGGTGGTGGTGGCGTGGGCAGCAGTGGGTGCGGCATGAGCGGCCGGCAGGGGCGGCAAGGGTGGTGGCCACCCTTCAACGCAAAAGTCGGGCTACGCAGATCCCAATTAAGACTGCGGGTCCATATTATAGCAGACCCGACTGTAATTAAAAGTATGTCAAGTCTTTCTGTATACTGTCTGCTTATTGAAATGTTTAGAAAAGCAAGACTTGAAATAGTAACAAATTACTGACTGGATTTCTTCCCTCCAATGCAACCTTGCTCCAGCAACATTCTCCCCTTCCCCCTCTCCTCAAAGTTTATCCTTCTGGTACCTTTAAATAAATCACATTTTCAGAATATAAATTTTGGAACGACTTGGCACTAGATACCCAATTACTTAAAACACAGTGGTACTTCCACCCACTACTTTATCTCCTTTGTCTAAACTATCCTTAGCTCAGCTTGGCAGGATCTGAATTCTTTCTAGCACCATCATCATCTCATCTCACCTTCATGTATCTGTAAGGCCTCCTCTGCCAATCTTTCCAATCTGAACTTATTAATCTTTCTTCATTATCCCTTTGACTGCCACATCATCTTCACAAAAAACAGCTGAGTACTTTCATCTTCCTTGGCCTCACTGGATCTTATTCTCTTTACCCTTTCTTAGAAGAACAAAATCTCTTTTATGATACATTTTTCCTATTAAAGTTACAAATGAAAAAAATCTGTGTGCTCTTAAATTTTGAAATTTTGAAAAATGCCTCCGAAAAGTTAAGCAATACTAAAATATGTACTGACATGAAGCCCAGAAAGAGATACGTGTAAATAAGATAACACCTCATCTGGTTATTTGCACTGGAGTATTAGAGGAGGACTAAATTGTGTAGGATGTCACATGATGCATCTATTGCACATTTTTTTAAAATTAACACCCCCCCGCCCCCCAAACTATGTGTGACAATATACACAGTCTGAGTCAATAATAGGTCATTTAATTTAGCTAAATCATGCTAGGAAATGCAGGTGCATGAACACTTTTATTCATGCAGCTTTTGGTGCACTATGTAGGTATTTACTTATAAGAGCATTACAAACAAAAGGCTTTTAACAGGAAAATAAAGGCTTTTCAGTGCCTAATCTCAATTTACAAAGAACTAACTTCTATTTAAATCAATTAAAACTAGATCAGACCACAGTGAAAATGCACTGTTGGAAATCCTACTACAAAAAGAATGCCCATTGCAGCAAGACAATCAATTCCCCCATTCTCAATGTATCTGATCTATAAGAAGAATTAGCATTCCATGTGAATCTGAGAGGCAAGTATTTCACATACATACTTACACAGATTGATACATATCTATAGCCATAGCAAAAAGGATATGAATAACTCCTTCATCAACTCTGCAGGCAGAACTTTGCAATTGAACTTCCAGCTGCACCAATTTTTCACTTATTACTTCACATTTTTCTCCCAACTCTGCAGAAAATACGAAGAATTCCTACAGAAAGTTGAAAAAGAAAAAAAAAGTTTGCTGCTGATTGCATTTTTCTATACCAAATTTGCATCAAGTTGAAAGGAAAATAAAATATTAGTAAGGGGATATGATACTTTGCACTGCAAAGGCACTGCCTAAAAGCAAATTCCCATTAAGGGGACAAAAAGCTGTTATTGTATAATAAATTGATGATTTACATGAAATGGAATGAGTTTGTGGAATGAGTCCACTTCCCAGCAGAAAAAAGTCATGATCTCACCTAGAGCAGACGATTAAAGGGGTGTGAAGACTGACCTGCTCTCCTTCTTCCCTGTTGTCTCACCACAGTAGGGGAGGGAAATCTCATGCAGACCTCACCATTTAGGTTCCCAAATTGCAAGTTGTTGATGTAAACATGACTTACACTTTTAGGTCATTTAAATATTTCAAGCAGCAACATTTCTTGTACCTCTTATACACACAAAATGTACTTACATTTTGAAGAAAAATCTGGCTAAAATACTATGGACTTTGTTCACCTGATCAAAGAAAATGCACCAAAGTCTTGGAGATTACAAGATGAAAATATACTTTTTAACTGACTTATCATTAAACAAGACTAAATTTTCAAAGATAATTCTTCTCTATTTAGAATTTATGTGGAAAAAGAGTTTTTCTATTTTATACCAGTTTCAAAATCCTTTGTGTAAGTTTTTTTCAGATACATTGAGTAAGAATAATTTCTATCTCTTATATTTTGCAGTGATTATACTTTGAGAAACAACCCAAGTAAGCAGCAAATATGAAAAAGGGAAAAAAATTCAATCAATTTGCGCTGCTCTGAGAAAAACCTTTCCTCTCCCTCCCATGGCACCATAGTGCTGCCTACAGTGAATGACAGGGGTTACTTGTAAGGAAAGTGATTGATTATGGTGTTAAGATGAAGTTCTGCTGGAGTCATGTTGAAAAAAAAAAAAATGGAATAGTTCATCAGCTGGAATCCAGAAAAGAGGATTATTTTTTTTTTCTAGACTTGGTCTATGCACTCATCCATAAAGCCAGCATGTGGCCATATACAATTCACAGGAAGTTTTTCTCCCTAAAAAAAAAAGTATTTGGGGTCCTTTGCACTGACCTGTTGAGGTAAGAGCAACCATCGGTGGGTTAAGAAAAATCAAGCCTTCAGAATAAACTGTACTATAATACTTGTTGGAAGGCTGCCCATTGTGAAACAAGCTGAGTTTTGGTAAACACATTTACCAGACCTCAGTTCTGTGCTGTCCTTCCACTTTGCATCACACAGTGCATAGGCAGAGTCAAATGCGAGTAGAGCTCTGCCTGCAGGCACATCCTCTGTTACAGCACGGAGCTTTGACCTTTCCGCCTTCCTCGGGCCCCTGCCGGACACGGCTATCCAGCAGATCCGCTCAGGTACATAGCTAGCTGCAGCTCAAGCCCTGGGCGGCTGGGCTGGTTAAGAGAGATTATATGGGAAACACCCACAGCTCAGACACAGAGGACCACAACTGCTGAGTCCCTAGCTCTGTGCACAAACCCTGACATCTCCAGAGGCATTACCAAACATGAGGATCTACGGCAGTGCCCTACAGAATTTACGGAGGTGAAAATGACCCACTGTTTTTAAACGGAGAACGGGGGAGGAGAAAGAAAACATTCTCCTTGCAGCAACTAGGAACATCCTGTTCTCAAGACCAGGGACAGAAAATGAGGAAGAAGTCTTCCATCCAGCAGCTAAATTATTATTCAGTATACCATCAAGACTTCATATGTTATAGAGTGGGATAACCCAGGCAATTTCTATCAATAGAAAGCTCTTAGGGAATCAGTGTCTGACATGCATGAAAGAACAGACAATACTTGTCTAAAAGACCTTAGGCCTCTGCCTAAAAGAGTCTGTAAATTGCAAAAACCCCAAGTGTAGTCTGAAAGCACATCTAAAATTATGACCATGTAGAGAACCTTTGAACACTGATTTATCTATAACAATTACATGTAAGAAATTCAGGTCTTTGAATAACTCTAATTTCAAACAGCAGTTTAAATTCTCTTTAATATAGCCATAATAGTGTAGGGATAACCCAGCTGCCTTCTTAGTTGAACTGAGAAGTTTCTCCAACACTTCAGACAAGCATCATCTTGTAGGACCTTCCATGCCTGATAACATCACTGGTAAAATTTTTATTCTACATTTGTGTATGTAGGCACCGGGAGCACTGTCAGTGACACACAAACTATTCAGAACAGCTCCTGGTTATAAAGTGGCACTTGACACTGATCAACAATATCCCTGAGAGGAGAGTGGACCCTGTCATATTAATAAAATTCAACTTATCCAAGCCTGTGTGTTATGTCAATGGTACAAGCTGCTGCAAGTCCTAAGAATTCTTTGATTAGTTTTGCACTAACAGCACTTCTATGAAGCAGCTAGGAGAGATTGCAGGAGCCAGGAAAGAGCTGAGATGCAATATTGCTTTATGCATTTTTCTATGAACAGGGAATGTGGCTGCCTAGGAATATTTTTCCCTCTAAATCCTTAAGCAAGTGAAAACAGCACAAAAATGGATGTGCATTATTTTTTAAGGTGAAATTCTTCTGCCTTCTCATACAAAGTAGAAATTCTCACTCCTTCCCAGAGATGTGAGAGTCTGAGGTGAGAAACAGTAAGAACAATGTTCCAGCTGATGCACTGCTGGAACATCAGCATACTGCATCAAGACCAGAGGCAATGGCTTCTGATACAGACTTCTGCATTTCATTTTACTCTTTTATAAGTCACTTTAGTCACCTGTGAGCAACAGCTCCTCAACAGCATTAATCAAGGAAAATGTTTGATCAGCTTTTCCAGTACAAACACCTTCTGTGCTCTTGAATCTAGTTCAGCAATTTCATATAGAAGAGCCAGTAGCTAGATTAATTTAATTCTATTAGGGATCAGAGTCTATATTAGAGTCTTTGGTCACTGTGTTAAAAAGCAGGATTCCCGGATATATCCTTAAAATTAATTCCTCCTACAGAGGAACTTTTGCAAAAAAGTATTGCCTTACTTCCAATTAAGTAGCAACATCATAATCCAAATAAGACACAAGCCTCAGAAGACCCTCTGCAGAGTCAAACCCAGATTTCTTTCATCTGCACTAAAGTTTCTCTCTCCTAGAACAGATAAAATAATTCAAAATAACATAAAGAACAAATACAAAAAGTTGCTCTTGTAGACAGATGCTTCACATTATGACACAAGGTTTAGAACAGTGACCTACTATTGGCAGAACTGCTGCATGTTTACCCTTCACCCTTGCAGAAGTTAATAGCAATTGTCAGCACTTGATACCCTAGAATATCAGGCCAGGGCATCTCTTAAATTATTTCTAGAAACAAAATGCAAGCATCCATATGTTTGTTCTGCTTGAGCAGATGCTTCAGTCACATGCAGCCTAAGCACACATGCCCACAGATAATGAGCTACACTGTCATGAGGTATCCAAAGTGCAGGTGAAGAAAGCATTCATTCCTGCTTTGTATCCCAGATTTCCTGATTAATCAGATAAACCTGATTAATCCTGATGAACCAGATTGTCCTGGTTTAGGTTTTTTGCTGCTCTGGCAGCGAGGGGGTTAACAGTTCAGCTCTTGCCTGGGCCCCGTTGCTGCCAAGGTCATGAGCAGAAGGAGATAGAGACGTCTCTGTGAATAAACATATTTGGGAGAGAAGAAAAAAAAACTCAGTAGCAAGATATAGGGTGCCGGTTCAGAACCTGCGTGGAGAGGCTGAAAGCCCGAAGGCCCCCAGGCTCATGAGAGAAGGGGTAGGAATGTTCTTCCAGGCATCCCGCTGCTGTTTGTGGAATGACCATAGTGTAAGCTTATGGACTAGAGAGAGAGCAACCAGTGATGCAGAATCTATCTAAGCNCAGCCAGGGTCAAACCACGACACTGCCCCATGTGCATTGTTCCTGGGCATCTGTTGTAGATGAGGGAGCAACATGGCTACTGAGAACAGGTCTAATCTCTGAGTCTGAAAATAATGCATGTTACTTATGATCAACACCATCATGCCAAGGTTGAACAGGAAGCAATCGGGGACCACCAAAGCCTGCTCCACTGTGACTTGCAGAATGACCAAGCCTACTGTGACTGTCCTCAGCTGCTGTCTGTATACATGGCCCTTAGGAGCTGACAAGGGATTCGGTGGTCCTGACTGCATGGTACCGCTCCAGGGCTAAACTATCCTTGCCATAAACAAGTTCTCCTGCTGCAAACTTTTCTTGCTACAAACAAAGATGATTACATTTCCTTTTATATTTATATTACATATGTGTAGCACGTAACGATAAATACTATTTGTTCTATTTATCATTATATCCTATGTCACTGAAGATTTTGACTTTTAAACAGACCAGGATTTCCAAACCTTTTATTTTTATTCTTTTCTTCCCTATGTTCCTGTCTTCTACGGAACAAGGTGTCCAAACTAGTGCCATAGTCCTCTGGAAGCTTTGGCATTCTCAGCTAAGCACAGTAATTATTTCTGTCTTACAAGTGACATTCCCATTAATGAGGCTGCAAATGACATTTGCCCTTTCGTTCAACACAATGAAGGTAATGAATCCCACTATATTTGTACTCCAATACAACCGTAGATTCTTCTGCAGTACTGTCATCTTAGAGGCTATATACCATCTGTATACATAAATCAGAGTCTTTTTCTCCCTCAAATGTAATTTGCACCTGTCTTTTAACATATCCCTTTTTATTGATTTCAGGCTATTCTTTCAATCTATCAAAAGCATTTGGAATTCTTGTCCTAATTGAAATTATGTTGACTGGCACAAACTCCTCACCTACCTCCTTTCTAAAGGCAAATACCAAGTCTGCCTTTTACTGATCCCCTGGGATTTCAAGTTTCCTCTAGTAGTTTACAAAGAAGCTTGTTAATGTTTTAGAGATTGTTTTTCGTGGCTCCTATGCACTCAGAAAAAAATTCATCCATCTAGCCTGACTCGAGCGCACCTCATTTGCTTCAGAATCCTCTACTGTGCTTATCTCTTGCTACCTTGTAGCACATATGGAGAGCACTACATATGGACAGGTTATCTTTAGAAAGACCCAAAGCAAAGAAAATAACAAAGAAAAAAAATCTGAGCTCATTTCTTTTCTCATTCACCTTTAGAAGACAAATGTGCTTTCTTTCACCTTCCCCTCATATACCACTTATCCCTGAACTACCTTGCCATTTCACCTGTTTTCTGTTTACAGTAAGTTAGTGTGCTCACTGCTTCAGTCTTACACAGTACAGTACCCTTTTAGAGTCATTCTTAGGAACACTTTTGTTTTTTCAACACTGAAAAACCACTGAAAAGCTGCTGACATGGAGCTGCAGTCTGTGACTGTTGCTTTTCCTACACCAAAAAAACTGGTGCTATACTATAAAGCTGATGACTCTGCTATAAAGCAGAGTACCAAAGAACATCTGCTGATTCCTCCTCCCACAGAGCTCATTCCATGTAAATACACTTGTTCCTTCTTCCCTGGTTTAGGTGACTTCTTCTTTCATGGGCATAGTTATCCACCTTTCCTCAGAAAAGGGATTAAGGTTGTTTCCCCAGTTACTTTTGCTCTTACCACCTTCCACTTACAGACTGCTAACTTGTTCCATCAGCCTGTTTATGTATATTTCAGGGACTTCAACACTATTACACACTGTCTCATATGCAACAATTAGGCATAAATCTTTCCAGACAGCTGTCTTGCAACTGTGACCTACCTCCTTCCCACCATCACACACTTTTCCCACACTCCCTTTGCTTGCACTGATCCCCTTCCCTCCTCCACGGGGATACACCACCACATGGGAGTGTTAAATTACTCATCAGAATTATAGTCTGATGTTGGCAATTCTTCCCCTCGTTTATCTTCCATTACATCTATGGAGGAGTGCCTTTGGAAAAGCATCTATGCGGGAATAGAGTTTTTCACTGCCTCCCAGCACCCTGCTGTAGGCTGACAGCAGTCTTCCCATTCTCATCCCCAGTAGACTAAAGATCTTCCCTAATTGCAGACTTCCTAAAATGAGAGCACACTACTGCACTGGCTCATTTAATTAAACTGGAACAATTCCAGTTCCTGCTGTGGGAGGATAAGGCTACTTTCCGAGTTACCAATAAAAACTCACAGTGGATCAGGATTTGGAAAAAGAAACAAAAGAACCAAACGGTTTTCCAGTGTCAACAACCTGCTGTGCAAGGAGTCAGCATAGCTGGGTATCATTTATAGGTGGTTCCTATTATTGTTCACTCCCATCTCTGCTCCTGAGACACTAAAATGCAACAATCTGGAATGACTAACTGAGTGCTCTCCTGACGACAATGCGGAGACTGACAAGAATGGATTAGGGGATCAGAGGGTCAAAGGAGTATTTAGGCAAAGCCCTGACATGGTACAGGATACTGAGAGTTTCACGGAGCTTTTATAGAGCTGTCTACTAGTCAACATCAATCTAGCTGTGGCAGTGTGGTAGGGCCTGGCTTTCTAGCATATTTCCATTTCTTTTATTTGTGTTGTTGCTTTCTATTATCTTTATGCAATTTCCCATCCCCCCCTCAACATCAAAAAGGCAAAGTTTCTCCAGTTATGAGGACTCTAAGATATTAAACTCATTCTCCTTGAACACAAGGTCAACTATCTGAATTTGGTTTTGCAGTTAGATTATCTTTCCTGGAGCTTCCAGCTGATCCACAGTATTTGGATTCACCAGTGGGAGTCTAAAAAAAATGCCTCTACTGAATAGTCATCCTGAACTGCAGTATTTATTTACTTAATATTTGCTTAGCTGATCACAGAAGCCATGATCCCAGAACATTCTGAGTTGGAAGGGACCCACAAGGATCATAAAATCCAACTCTTAAACAGTATCACTGCCTCCTGGGGGGAATCGAACCCCTGGTCTCC